>JABXJD010000120.1:302500-387500 GCA_013375575.1 Percina caprodes | reverse complement strand
GTGACAATGGGAAGGGCGGATACATTCTGCCAAGAAGAAGGAGAGAGAGAAAGAAAAGGAGAAAAAAAAAGCCGGAGAAGTGGAGGGATCGAGGCAGTCCCTGGTTCATCCGTCCATCAGTCTACCCCACCTTCACTTTGCCTAATCCTTCCACTGCTCTCTGGGGGGTTATGTCAAGCACACACACACACACACACACACACACACACACACTATAAACATCTACAATGACATATACAATCCTTGCAAGTCATCACATGGACCTGTGACTTTTAGGCACAGATCCCTAAGGGGATTTTGTGAACTGTAATACGCATGCACGCACGCACGCACGCACACACACAGCAGCAGCAGCAGGTTCACAGCCCTAGCGTGGGAGCGGGCGAGCGTCTTTATGTGATTTCCACCCTTTGTCGGTAATTAGTTAGTTGTATAAATTAACATGAGGTGCAGCAGGACTCGAACAGCCATTGTTTGTTGCGATCATTCTTCTTGCTGGGAAAAGGAAGGCAAATGAAACGAAACAGAGGGGGAGGTTGAAAGAGAATTTTTTTTTTTTTTATTCACTACAAGCGCAAAAGAAACTTCAGGGAAGCCAGAAAATGCAAGAGTTTGTCCTGTTTGCCAATTAAAGGTCTCCAAATACACGGTCAGCATTCGCCGAAGAGAAGACACCATGCTCATGAGACTAACTCTGCCTTGAACCTCTTCCAAAGAGGATTTGAACTCTTTGAAGTGTTTTTTTTATGCTACCTCTCCTGTCCTGTGACCTGGTAGCGAAGAAGAACACCTTCGGTGATGAAATTCAAACATTCTTTGCTCAGAAAGATCACAATATTGAAAAAGGAAAAGGGCAACCTTTTGCACCAATAAAACTCACTTTGAAGCAGAGAAAGAGCTTGAGCTTCATGTTGCTTATGTAAAAAAAAGTTATTTATCATTCTTGCCAGTTATCTGAGTGTGTCAGTTAACTTCACCGCGTTAGTAGTAGACAGAGGAAAAATCATCACAGACATGGCTTACAATTCAAATCGAGTCAATTTGGTTTTTCCTTTTTTTTCTTTTGTGGCATGAGAAACAGGCAACGTCATGGGGCGAACCTGAGGCCTATTGTGGGGCAGGCTATTGTTGGCTCGATGAAAGGCGCATTCAAGTCACTTTTCTTATTGAATTGTTTTGCGTCTGCTTTTCAACGTGGCATTCTCTGTCCAGCCTTGCGCGAGACAATCAGTGGGGATGAAACTCCTTTCTACCATTCTTCCCAGTCCAGATGAGCGATATTAAGGAGCTGAAGTGTGTGTGTGTGTGTGTGTGTGTGTGTGTGTGTGTGTGTGTGTGTGTGTGTGTGTGTGTGTGTGTGTGTGTGTGTGTGTGTGTGTGTGTGTGTGTGTGTGTGTGTGTGTGTGTTGGGGGGAAAAGCAGTGCCCCAGCTTTTGTCCAACACATGAGCATAAAGGGGCTTAGAGAGAGGAGAGAGGGTCCTATGGTTATCCTGATTGTGTGTGTGTGTGTTACTGGCTTCCCGGCGTGGCATTAACTTAAGGACAAAGGCCTGAGGTTCATGAATCAGCCAGGGCTTCCATAGCGTAGCTATTGTGTCCTACAGTACAGTGTGGGAATGTGTGTATTTTTCTGTGTGTGTTGGTACCTGGTGAGGAGGCAGGTAGGAGTATTTATGTGTGAATTTTCCGCATACAATAATATGAATATGTTTGGGTGTCTGTGTGTGTAAGTGTGTATTGATGTGAGTCAGACTGTCCCACATAAAGGCCTCCTGTCACCAACTCCCAAATGTTAGACAGGCCCCAGTGTGTTGGCATCCACCCATTCACTTCCTTTCAGCGCCATGTCCCATGACCAAATCAGTGGAATCCATGATTTATCTATTCAGCTTTCTCATAAACTCTCTTCATTTGCACGCCCTGTTGTTGTTTTTCTTCTATTTCTGTGATTTTCCTTTCTTGGTCTTTTCTCCCATTCCCATGGAGAGACAGAGGAATGTTTTTATGCTGCAAAATGGCTGCAAGATGAATGCATTTTGTGCAAAGTGCGGACAACTTTTTTCCCCTCAATTACTTTATCAAAAGGATATGTAATGCAGCTGAAAAATCTTGAACCTTTTCAGTGAGGCACTTAAACAACAAAAACACTCATTGTAGAAAGGAATTGCTTCCTGGAGGTCAACCAGTTGTCAAACGGCCAGTTGACTGCACCCTCAACCACTTTTACTGTACGTCGGAAAAAGAGTTTTCAAGTTTGCGAATAACTTATAATAAGTATAATCCTCCATTAATGAGTTTATTGACATACCAGCAGTTAATTTGTGAGTAGGTGGATGTCACATTTTTGAATAAAACACTTGATTTATTCACTTGATTTGAGTATATTTATATTATAGTATTATTGCGTGCACGCATTTCTACATTTGCTTAAAATAAAGGGTGAATTAGGTGGTTAAGTTCTTTAACTTAGGTGGTTAAGTTCTGGATGTATTACTTTTTTTTACAGTTTTGTATTGTGGGCAGTTTGTAACACTTTATTTACGGGTGCATAATTTCCTAGGCAGTTTCTTGGAAAGAATTTGGTCCTAATCATAGGTAACATGGTGAGAAAGTTCTTCTGAGACAGTCATTTTAGTCTGAGTTTATTTAGCTGTGTTGAGGTTTGAACAGTTGGTAATTTCCAGTGGGGGAAAAACATCTAAAGCCAAGTTAATCATTATTCATTTATTATTTGAGACATTTATTTCTGTATGTTGACTTGTATGCCTGCCTGTAGACAAATTTCACATTTTGCATGTTCATCTGACCTTCTTTGCACCTTCCTAATGACTATCTAGGTTAGTATTTGATGAGACTAAACTATGTATGATTTTCCAAAAGTGAACACTTAATCTCCAGGAAAATCCTAACGTAAAGGGTTGAAGAACAATTTCTTATATGTTAATATGTTTGTTCCATGTATCAATATACACAGAGCAACCACAAACCAAAACAGGAAATAGAGCTTAGTTGAACTAAGATAACTAGATAAGCAAATTAACCAGGCTATACAGAGCAAGCTGTGATACCAGATATGGCAGGTTGATCATATTCAAGCAAATTTCTTGGGACCACTAGATAAAAGTGACTTTACCTATTGTGCATCGACAGTACAAATTTGCATGCATTTGCTTATGTGTTTATGTGACCTATATAAACAGGTTCTATACCGTAGGTGCACATCCACAGTTTGGCACAATGGCAGCTTCATGGCAGCATGTGAGCTTACTGTAGGCTATAATGTACTTTAAATAGACTGTAAGTAAGCTCTGTGTTAGAGCTTATTAGCTGTGAAGATTCAGCCTGTATGTGTGCATCACCATGCCTTAGTGTGTGTGTGTGTGTGTGTGTGTGTGTGTGTGTGTGTGTGTGTGTGTGTGTGTGTGTGTGTGTGTGTGTGTGTGACAGAGACTACACCCTAGTTTCCCCTGTACAATCCATGTAGCCTTTGTGTGCAAAGCAACACAATCTTCTTAGGACAATTTTACATCTCAGTTCCAACACACATCGGAGCTGTAGCCCCCTATCACCTATGTCAGCAGTGTCCAGCACATGATTTAAGGCCTGACATGGATGCATGAGTGGAGGCGCAGGATTGGTGTGTACAGTATCACTGCATAGCTGTTGTTAGATTGTCTGCACACACGGCAGTAAAACACTCATACACAGTGTGTTGCCCCACTCGTGATGACGAACGCACCAGCCTGTGTGACTTGACCAAAGAGCTACACATGGTTGCTCAGTGATAGCGAATGGACACGTGCCAACAATCCACGTAATCATTGTTGTATAACAAAATGGTGTGCATACTGTCTGTGTAGCTTTAGCACTTCAGTCAGTCAGAGAGCAACAAGTCAGTCAACTAGTTACTCAATCTTTCAATAGGTCGGCCGGTCAGCTAGGGAGGAAGCCAGCCCCACAATGCATCAGCCGGCTTGGCAGGAAGTCAGCTACTCAGACATCTATTCACTCAGCTGGTCCGTCAACCAGTCACTGTGTCAGTCTTTGAAGTCACAGGGTCTATATTAATTAACCTCTGGCTTGCTGGTCAGAGAGCGGGTCCCGCAGATGAAGTGCTGGTGTCTGAGTTGTCAGCCTCAGGGGGTCATGACCCCAAGCCCACAGCGCGCCCTGGCCTTATTTGAGCCAGATGTTGGGAGACAGGCATGCCCAGCCACCCCCTCTCCTCTCCTCTCCTCTCCTCTCCTCTCCTCTCCTCTCCTCTCCTCTCCTCTCCTCTCCTCTCCTCTCCTCTCCTCTCCTCTCCTCTCCTCTCCTCTCTGCTGCATTCTTTTTCCTTCGCTGCTGCTTGGCCATCAGCAGCCGCTCTTTTCGGAGCTCTGATGCTCCTCTGGATGGATTGCTGCTGTATTTCTCTGTCTGCCTGTCTGCTCCCCCTATTTCTCCAGCCGTCCTTCTCTCTTCTCACTCATTCCCTGTGGGATCCTCTATCCATCCATTCACCTCTCCCCTCCCTTCCCTCTATTTTCACCCCACCCTCCTTGTTTGGCCCACTGCCTCTTTCCGCTTTGCTCAGGGGAAAAAGTGCCGTGTGTGTGGGTGTGTGTCATCCCCCTCCCCACTCCTTTTCTCCTACCTCATCCTTCCCTCTTCTCTCTCTTTCCCCCTCTCTCATTCCTTTCTCTCCATCCTCGCCCTACCCTTGCGTCTGTTTCTCTCCTCTGCCACCTTTCTCTCCATCCTTCTCCTCCTACCTCCTTTTGTACCCCTCACTCTCTCCACCTGCTTATAATCACTTGCCCCTCCATCTCTTTCCCTCCCGGGCCTCCATTCATACTCACTGTCACACTCTCTCCATCTCTCTCTCCTCCCTCCTCCTCCTCCTGTCCCTCCCTCCCTCGTGTCTTCCTCGGCTGGGCTCAGGAGCAGTGAACAGGTGTTGTCTTCTTTTGATTTCGGTGCGTTCGGATTAATGCTGTCAGCTCAGCTGTTAAAACAACTGCCACCGCCAGATGCCAGTCAGTTTGGGGCTGGAGCTGTCACCTACATACACACAAACACACCAACAAACACACACACACACACACAAACACACACACAAACATCCACACATACGCACACTCAGATGCAAACATGCACTTACAGGGCACACACACAAACACACACAAGGCCTCTTGGCTCATTGTCTCATTGTAATACCGACAAAGCAAATCAGCTGCTGTACGCCAGTGTTGTCTGTAACCCAGGTGTGTGATTCTGTACCCTCTCCAAAACATCACCGTCAGTGAGGGACATTATGACAAGATACTACAGTGACCATCAATAGTTAGTCAAAGGTGCTGTAGACTCACCTAGACAACTACAGTCCATTATTTAAAGCGGCCTTATTGCAGGACTTAAGTATTCTCTCTGGATGATGGATTTATTTCTGTATTTAAACCTCCAATATGTCTTGTTTGTATTAGCTTGGCCTTTAACAGTGTTTGCTGTTGAAAAAAACTCTCCATTCCTAAGGCAACACATGATTTCCACATCTCCACCTTTACCCTCCCTCCCTCCCTTCCTCTCTCCCTCTGTCCCTTCTTACCCTGCTCACACTCACTTGTTCCTTTCTTACATTCCTCGTCCCTCTTTGCTTCATTTTAAAGTGTTGCCGTTAAACGTTCTCCTTATGCATCTACGATCTGTGTCTGCCTGCGTCCCCATTCCTTTGGCACAGATTACCTTCCTGTGCTCACAGCTATTTTCTGATTACTTATATTCAGATAATGTGAATCCTTGTTGTTGATTTTTGTGAGTGTAATGATGATTAACTATGAATATCAAAGATCAGCAGTGTATACGTGGTGTGTAACAGCACCATTTAAGGCGTGTGGCTGGAGTTTGTAAGGTTTCCTGTCTGTCTGTGTGCGTGCTTGTGTGTACGGGTGTCAGATGGTGGGTAGTGGGCTTCCAAATTGTGATGCTGGTTTATGGGTCCATTTTATACAGAAACACATTTATAGACACCAAGTTTTGAGGGAAACATTCCACAATACATCTTTTTCTTCTGGTAGATTTTTGGTCTATCTTTATTTCTTTCTTCGTCTTGGTGTCTGTCTTCCTCTCTCTCTATCTTTCTCTCTCATTCTTTCTCACTCTCTCGCGTTCACTGTTTCTCCCTCTCACAAATTGAACTCATGTACTCATGTTTGTCTTGTGATGCTGGTTCAAGGAGCCGTCCACATTGAGACACTGGACACTTGTTTGTAAGGTCATGTCGGTTTGTCTGACATGCTCTTACACCCTAAAGCACACACACACCCAACACACTCTTTAACATTGAGCCCTCTGTCCAGCTCTCCCTGCCCCCCATGGTATCATTTTACTATGTGAAAACAGAGGACTTTTAGCCCACTAACCAAATGGATTTAGTTTAGATCACGCCCTCCTCGTCTGTTTTGTTTGTTCATTTAATTGCGCTAACGAGGTTACGGCCAAGGTTGTCATACCCGACTGTAGTCTCCTGTCTCATCTGAGCCAAACTTTAAGACACCTAGCCCCCTCACAGAGTCATGGGTGTCTTGTCTGAAGAATGGTGTCGGGGAGGGAGAGGAAGCGCAGGAGGAGCTGGTCAAAGACAGACAGGAATGTTTAGGAAGAAAAGAAGTAGTGATGCATTGAGAGAACTGGGTCGGAGAGAAGTTGAAGTCAAAGATTGTCTGATATTTATCAACAAAGGCAATATAAGTGTAATTGAATTGACACAGTTAACTTGTTTTGATAAAGATATGATGCAGGACTGATTTGATAAACATCCTAATTCTTCATTACTTGCTGTATACTATAACTTTTTCCGGTGGTGTGAGCAATTATGTTTTAATTAATGTTCTGTTAGATATGTCAATCAAATCTAGACTTAGAACATATCGAATTTGAATCTGCTGACTGCAGTTTTAATCAGTTTTGAGCTCCAGTTGGCACCTTTCCAATAAGTGGGCATGCTAACATTTTTGAAAGAGTTTATTATTGCTAGAAGAAAATGTATAATCACAATCGGAGAAAGGGCTTGTAATTGACACAATGGCCAGTGCACATATTAAATGACAAATGTCTGCACAAGGAATGAAAAATGAAAAAGAGGGTTAGACGTTGACGTGAGCGAATAATTGGAGCACAATGATTGGTAAAGCTCCAACAGGTCAGGCACGCACACACACACACACACACACACACACACACACACACACATGCTAGTCAGCAGAGCATTCCAGTACTGTTTGGACTGTTGTTGCCATTGGTCTAATGGTTCTCACATGTCTGTCGCCCTATCTTTGAGCAGCACGCAGGACAATGTGAGTTATTCTTAAGGCTTTACAAGGCGCTCTGTCTCAGGCCGATTGGCGCACAGATGGAACAAACCTTCACACATAAAGACGAACGACAGAGTAACAGACAGAGACGGATAGCAAGACTCAAACAGACATATAAATGGCGGGAGAAGTGTGTTTGTGCTTGTCAACAGCGTTCGCGTTAACTGAAATAGGCGGGTCCCGCCTCCCCCTGTCCGGCAAAGCAAAGCAAAGCCACTCTCAAGCCAAGCCAACTGTCAATCAAACAGCCAACACAGGGCCAAAACTATGATAGCATCAGAAATAACAGTCTTTACCCATCAGTCTCACATGCACACACACACAAGCGCAGGGGAGGTTAAAGTCACAGCTCAGCCCTGTTTGAATAGGCTTCCAAAATGCAAAGCAATATTAGAGTATCAGGAGTGTCTTGCTGTTCTGTCTGTCTCTCTGCCATTGCTTTGACAGGCAGACGAAAAATGTCACGACTCACAAGAGAAAACTCTGAACTGTGTGTGTGTGTGTGTGTGTGTGTGTGTGTGTGTGTGTGTGTGTGTGTGTGTGTGTGTGTGTGTACACGCGCACGCGTTCCATCTGTCTCCAACATAGTTACTGCGTGGGTCCGTTCCCCTCCTATACACAGCAGGCCCAATACACAATGTCTTCTTTTGTTGTCACGTTAAAATGATGCAATAAAGCTGTGCAGTGACAAGGACGGCCTGGGGGCTGCCGCAGTGACAGAGACATTGAGTGTGTGCATATGTGTGAGTGTGTGTGTGTGTGGAGTGCAGACAAGAGCGCTGAAGAGGGGTTATTGCCACGAGACAGATTGCAAGTGTCATTTTCCATTACAGCTGCCTGAGCCACTGTGTACGACACACTTATACACACACAGATACACAACGATACACATGCCTTGGCCTACTTCAACAGGATGCTTTTGACAGGGAGAGATGTGCGTGCATTAAAAGAGTGCTGGCCCTGAGTATTTAACCCTCTCCTCACTCTGACATCAGGTTGAGAAAGCAGAATTTGCAGACATTTCTGTTTTTTGTGATTTTAAAAACAAAGTGGTCTTATTGGTTGATTCACAGGTCAGTGATATATATTAGATTTTTCCATAAAAATAAATATTTCATGAGTCTGTAAATTAGTTAGTGTTGCTGGAAACCTAATTTCCATTCTGTAGTTGGTAGATGACCTCATGCGTTCAGTTCAGTTGAGAAAACTCTCTTGGGCTTATGTCTTAAAGCATATAAGATCACGTACACCTTAAAGTAAATAGGTGCTTTTGTTACTTTACATTCAGGAGATACAGGGCTTTCACCTGACAGTAGCATCAGGATACAATGTAAGTAGCCTTTCAAAGGATCCTCATTGAATACATTGAGTTTTAAATGCAGCATGACTGATTGTTGAGTGAGAACCTCCGTTATCTATTCAAAAGTCCCTCATGAGGCTATGTTTGTTAACCAGGCAATTAGCGGGCAGTATGTGGTGGTTATCAGTACCAGTGTTGACACTTGGTCTCGTCCCTGTAAAGTATGAGGCAGTAAAATGAAAATGGGATCTGTGTTCGGTCCCATAGCTTGTCCCTAATAAGGTGCAGTGGCAGCGGCTATCAGGGACCGAGCTGAATTAGTCCGCAGCGGATTCAAATGTCTAGATGCTATCAAACACCATTTAATGATAATGGAGGTCACAGAGGCAATTGGGAAAATGTGTGTGTGTGTGTGTGTGTGTGTGTGTGTGTGTGTGTGTGTGTGTGTGTGTGTGTGTGTGTGTGTGTGTGTGTGTGTGTGTGCGCGGGCGTGTGTGTGTGCGGGCGTGTGCGTGAGTGAAAGAAACGTTTCCCTGTCTCCCACAAAAACACTGCATTAAGATAGAATCGCTAATTTCTCCAGCTCGGCACAAAAACAACATGCAGAGCAGGGGAGAGAGAAGAAGAAAAACAACAAGCACCCGAGCAAAATGAAACAACAAGGAAAGTTTTTCCGCGACTTTCTCGAATTCCGCTCCAGATTTTGCCCTTCATCGTTCTTTCACAATGTCGCGCCCTCTCCGCTGCTATTTCTGACTGCCAGTGTGTGGATCTGGCTTGCTGAGATTTCATGCCAGTGTAAAAATTGGCTGAGGGTTTGGTTCAAATCAAATTGGACATAAGCACCCACAACACCATCTGTTAGGGAAAGGCAGTGGAGTGAAGGGCAGAACTCTGTATTCAGATAAATGGATTTTCAATTTATGAAATTGTTGACTGACACCCTTGTAAATGTTCGCTTTATGTGCTGTGGTCTATTCTTAGAACGCCACGTTTGATGGAAACATGTTGCTATACATCCCTAATATTAGACTGAAAAAAGGATCCCACTACATCTGTTGTTTTGTGTGAGCTAAGTTGCTTTTTATCTTTTTTTGCAGCACAGTGGCCTCACATTTACATGAAAGGAGAAAAAAGCTAATTTGTGATTTTTTTCTTTTTTTTTTTTTTTTTTAAAGCTGCTTCCCCCCAAAAACTTCATCTCACTTTAAAAAGACAAAAATAAAGCCCTCTCTCTGGTTAGGTGTTTTGGCAAGGGATATTGTGTGTGTGCGATTTTCTGCGATTTCTGAACAGGTGTGTCGCCCCGAAATGTGTTTAGAGACGCATCTGCGATTGTCACAGTACTTTAGGGGAGGACCATATGTCCCTTGTTGCTTCACCCAAAAACTTACTTTGCACGGTGAATAACAAGTCTCTTAACTCTCAGAATTTTATGTCATGTAGCTTGAGTTTGGGCCAGATACTTTGTGTGTGTGTGTGTGTGTGTGTGTGTGTGTGTGTGTGTGTGTGTGTGTGTGTGTGTGTGAGAGAGAGAGAGAAAAGGGTCCCCTTAGCCTGCCTAGTGGTCTGGGTGTTTATTAATAACTAAAGTTGGAACAGCTTCTGAATTAAAAGTCACTGTAGACCTAGAGACCGACCGGGGACTGAGTCACACACACACACACACACACACACACACACACATATACATACAGTATTATATATAAATTAACTTTCCCTGTTTCTTTCTGACTCTTTCTCATCGCGATCCTCTGATTCAAGGGGAAACTGGGAGCACTGGGAGGGCTATAAAGTAAGGAGGAGGAGGAGGAGAGGGATTTTAGTGTTTACACAGAGGCCCGGCCACCGCAGCAACTGTTGCCAAGCGCTGTTCTCCCCAACAACCAGCCAGTAATTGGTACTGTTAGCGGCTAACCTTGCGGAGGTGGTGGTGCGAGGTGGGTTTGGACAAAAAGCTTTTTGATACAGCTCCCTCTCAATCTCTTTTCTCCTCTCTCAACTTGCCGCATAGTGCCTCTGTTTTTATTTTTTATTTTTTTTGGACAAGAGATTGCCCGTAATCTTGGCACGGCCCCCTTCGCTTTGGAAACGATTGGACCGTCTTTAGAAGGAATCGATGAAAATGTGTCCAGACACATGGCCCAGCTCAACCAGACATGAATTGATCATCAAAATATCAACATCATCATTTCGTAATGGAGTATGTTGGTGCCTTCAGTGCGAGGGGAATAACCAGACTGAAAAGCAGAAGCTGCAGTATCAAGAGAGTGTAAATAAGTGAGGAGTTGTATTCCAAAGGCTGCCTTTTTCTTTGAGCATCTCCATAATGTAGATGATCCGGTCTGTTGAAGTTGTTACATGTTACTACTGGAAGACTTAAGTTACCTCATAATATTCAAAAAGTAACGCTCAAGTATTCATTACAGCAGTGATAGTTGCATTGGGTGAAGTGTTAAGACAATTGTATAGCATAGTTTAACCCAGCTTTGGGCCACCTTGAGTACACAAATGTTTCTTTCTCCTTCTGTCTGTAAGCCAGGTTAGAGGTTCATAAAAACGTGGACAGACCTATTTGGGGTCTATTGTTTACCATGAAGAATTCCTACCAAATTTTGACTGTAATTGAGTTAAGATAACCTGCTTAAGGTGTTAACATGACCGTTATAATCTAATCTTTAGATCACATGTAAGCATGCTCTCTGTCTCTGTCATGGCCGCCAGCGAATGTGTTTTCACCCCAGAAGTCAGCACACACATCTCTCTCTCTCTCTCTCTCTCTCTCTCTCTCTCTCTCTCTCTCTCTCTCTCTCTCTCTCTCTCTCTGTTCCTTCTTCCTTCCATCTCAATACTTCAGTGTTCAGGGTGGCAGTCTTAGACAAACTCCACCAGTGCTTGTATAATTGCTTATTCAATGCTGACCCCTGCTCAGTTTGGGAGGGTGGAGGAGAAGAACGGAGAAGGAAAAAGGGGGAGTGGGGGGGGGTAGCTTGAGCCCTCCACATGGCTGCCAAGGCTTGAGTCAATGTGGAGCCTGTTTTTCGGGATATAAGGGCCGTCCACGGGTCCCAAGCCAGGGCCCTTTCCTGTGGGCCCTCCCCCTCCTTTTCCTCGTCTTCGTCCTCCTTCATCCTCCACCCTCCTCTGAGCCCGGCTGGGCCTGGCGCTGGCACAGAGGTCCCTTTGTTGTGCACCCGAGGGCTCGGGCTCTCTCTTTCCACAAACTCCCCCTCCTCCTCCTCTTCCTCACCATCCCTCCCTCCCTTCTCCCATAAAGGTCTCCAGGCTTCACAAATATGAGATAATAGGAAAAATAGAGCTGGCCGCTTGTGGTGACTCAGGGCAAAACGTCTGAGTGAAAAATAGAAAGTGAGTGAGGAAGCGAGAGAGAGAAAGAGAGAGATATGGTATTATTTGTGAGGTTGGTCGGGACGAGCTGGACTGAAGTTGAATCTACTCATCTCTTTCTCTGTCTCTCTGTCTCGCTCTCTCTGTCTCTCTTTCTCTCTCTCCAGCAGCTTCTGAACCAAAAGCTTACTGCGGAAAATCCGGATGGGGGCTCGCTCTAGCACACACACACACACACACACACACACACACACACACACACACACACACACACACACTCAGAGTTTCTCTCTCTCGGCAGGTGGACTGGGTTGTTTTGGCTCGGCTGCAGGGCAGCAGCTTGACTCCGTTTGAGCCAATGAGCCAAGATAATAGCCGACGATTCCAGAGTTATTGTCAGCGTTTTCCCCCCTCTGCTTTTCCCAGAATCCCTCTCGCCGCCGTGCGGGATCAGAATGGGAACGTCACCCTCAGATGAATTAATGCGCTTTCCTATGAAAATACAACAATCGCTATTCACTGTCGTACTTCAGTCAAACCAAGGAAGGATGTTTTTTGAAAGTTTCCAATGTCCCATTAATGCCCCAAAGTGATTAATAACCTGTTTTTAATTTTCTGTCCAGTGGAAACATCATATAGCTTTAATTAGGAGCTGGAACAAGCTGACACATAATAATAGTGTTTGAAAGAATAGGACTTTTCCAACCTTAAAGCTACTTAAGAGGGAAAAGAAAGGGGGAAAACTGCATTTCAAGGGGTTGACATACACACACACTCCCACACTCCTTCACCGCCTTGTGTGCCTTACACTTCCTCTCTCCTATTGCTTCTGTTCATTTCCTCTCCTCACCCATTCATTTTTGCCCTCAGCTCCCAACACCCCACCCCGAAAATATGCAGCCCACACCCCTGCGTGGGCACCAAACTCCACCCGCTTACCTCACAGAACACACACACACACACGCACACATCCACGTCCTATGCGTCAGAAGAACAGGGAGTAGCTACGCTGATTTTCATGGAAAGTGTTGTGCTGTCCTCCTTTATTATGTGATATTTGTTCTTAATTGGCAGTAGTAGACGCTTGCTATGTTTCCATCCAACTGTCAAGTTTTTGTAATAAAATAAAATAAGAACACTTTTGAAATACTGCAGACCAAAAAATCAGGTGCATTTCCATCACGCTGGAATGAAGGGAATAAATCCTTGAATGTGAGAGAAGTGGAAAAAGTCTTTCAAGAGTTGATTTGCAGCAGGCAGGTTGTTATTGTTGTGCAGTGTCAGGTAATGGTGGCCATTTTCCTGTTCTGATATAAAGATGAATACAAGGAAATGCACTTGGCAGTTGAAAGTATCCTAATGCACTAACAACCATGATGAGAAGCTAAAGCATAACAGAGGGGAGGGTTTTTGTGAAGTCAGTTTCAGGATATCCAAACACATCTTTTGCGTGCGTGCGTGCGTGCGTGCGTGCGTGCGTGCGTGCGCGTGCGTGCGTGCGTGCGTGTATCACGGGTGACGGTGAGGGTTCATTTCCCATAGTGTTCACCACATCAATCAACATCTCACTAAAAGCTGCAGCATGCCAACTCTTCTTCTCTTCTCCTCTTTTCTCTCTTCTCCCCTCCACTCCTCTTGCGTATATCCTTCCATTTTGCCATCCGCCACACAATGAAAGAGCCTCTTGGCTTTTATTAATAGTTAAAGTGGCCCCGGCCTGTCACTGGGGACAATAACTGCAGCCCTGTTAATAAATAAAAATAATAACTAGGAGATGGAGACAGAGAGGGAGTGCAATGGAAAGAGAACAGGCGACACTGCCATTTGTTGTTCCCTCTCACTTGTCAAAGCTCTTTGGCTTAAAAGCCTCTGTCATTGTTGAGGGAGAGAGGGCTGGAGGGAGAGATGAGAGTGAGAGACAGAGAGAAGGGGGAGGGGGAGAAGGGGATCGCCAGGGGCTAATAGCACCTGTTGGGGTGATGGTGAGACAGCTGTCGGGGGAGGGGGTACACAGGAGCACACTCTTTCTTCTACTCTTTCTTCCTCTCTACGCAGGTTTCTTTCCAAACCTCGCTGTTATTGCAACAGATTCTCTGTCTGTCTTAGTCTTCCTCCCGCCTTTATCCCACTGCTAACCTTTTCCCTGAAGGCTACTGTGCCTTCTGACGAAAGCACTAGTGCACATCAGGGGACGCAGCGCTGAAACCGACTAGCTGACTAGTTGAGTGGCAGCATTGAGAAAAAGTGCAAGGACACACCAGCCAGAGTCCAAGGACAGGTGGAAGGATTTTAAAAAGCAAGAGTGAGTGAGGGATGAGAAATAGGAAAGAACGACACGTGGACCGCCTCAAAGTGCAGCATTGATCTTTCGCGTCATACTGTGTGTGTGTGTCTGTGTGTGTGTGTGTGGGTGAGTGTGGGTGTTTGTGGGTGTGTGTTTGCGTGCCCAACGGAGCGTGAGTGCTCTAGTATTGAAGCCAGAGGACCTGACCAGGCATCTGGGGAGGCTGCAGACACACACACACACACAAACTGAGGTACAGTATGTAGGACACGCTGCAATGCTTTGTGTGGCCCCACTGTCTTGCATGTATCCTTGTTTGTCCGTGATCGTGTCATTTGAAATCCTTAAAATCTCCTGGTGGTTTCTCATCCTCATCTCGCCACGCCATCGCAGGAAGAAATAAATAGAGCGATGAAGTGGGAAGAAAGAATGAAGTTTGGGTAAAGCACTGCATTTTGTGTTTGGATGATGGTTAAAAGTACTCTGATTTTATGCGCGTACATGTCTCTCTTATTGGTGGCGGAGAAAACGTGCTAAGCTGGTCAGCTCAACACACCGGACATCTCTCTCACTGAGGGAAGCATTAGTGTGTGTGTGTGTGTGTGTGTGTGTGTGTGTGTGTGTGTGTGTGTGTGTGTGGTTTATGTTGGCTGATAGGGGGAATCTCCCCACTCAAAGTGTAAAACCTCTTTCCTTAGCAAGGCCTTGCATCCTAAGTGCAGATGGCTCTGAGTAAATAGAGTACTCTCACTCTTTCTCTCTCTCTCACCATTTTGCTTCACACTTTTAGTCTCCCTTTTTGTCTCATTTCCCTCGTTCCTCTTTGTTCATGTCAATAACAGTCAACAGGGTGACTGGGTTGATGGCAGCATGTCTGTATGTGTGTGTGTGCGTGTGTGTGCGTGCGTGTGTGTGTGTGTGTGTGTGTGTGTGTGTGTGATCGCTATTAGCACATAGATGTACTCACATTTAGGCTTGAATCTCTGCATGCGTGTGCTCTCTTGTGTGACATTTCCATTCCCCCCACTGTGTGTGTATGTGTATGTGTGTGTGTATGTGCGTGCGTGCGTGCGTGGATGTGATTGTGAGTGCGACTATAGTTAGGATTGTAATTAGTGATCCTGCAGGTTTGTGTGCACATGTGTGTGCTGTGCAGGGGTTTGTGTGTAAGGGTTGGTGGAGTGTGTGTTGAAAACAAAGCTCTAGCTGATAATGTGTCCATTGTGGCGGGTGCATTAAGGCCCTCTTTGTCTCAGGGCCCACAGGGCTAATAATTCTCTAGCAGCAGGTAAGAGGGAAAAAGCCTCTCTCTTTCTCTCCCTCTCTCCTCTCCACTTGTCTCTCTCTTTATCTTGCATTGCCTCTCCCGCTCTTTTCCCTTTTGCTCACTTTGTTTTTGTTCTTCGGATTTCCTCTCTTTCGATTATCAGCTTCTCTCTTTCCACCTTTCTCTCCCACCCTCCCTCTCTTCCTCTCTCTCCTGCTGATGCGGCCATTAGGCTGAGCTGCCGCTGCCTTTATTACAGCAAATGGACTTTAAATGAGCTTTATTGTCATATTGGCCAGCCAACTGAATCCCTCTCTCTCTCTTTCCTCTGCCCCCACCCTCCCCCTCCCCTAAACAGAGGCCCCCAGCATTGAGAGGCTGTTGTCAAAGGACTGGAAGGATAAACTTTTGGCCATGGGCTCAGGGCACATCGGGGATATTAAAGGTATGGTACAACTAAACAATGACAAAACTAAACTTAAGTGAGCTCAATGCAATTAACTTAATAAGATGAATATCCAATGTCCATTGAGGAAAAAAGTCCTTAAAGTTCATATATCTATGGAGAAAGCTTGAAAAATACTTTTTTTAAACTTCATATCCTGACACATAATCAAGAAATCCAGGTGGATGTTGTCTGTATCCATGGTAACAGTGCAGAACAGTACAGGACATTAACAGGACTTTTTAAAAGGTGCAGAGTCACCAAAATGCAATCAGATATATAGCAGGCTAAAAAGAATTAAAAATAAAAACTGTAGCCCCTATATAACTCACTGACTCCATGGCAACATCAAGCATTAAAAAGATAGAGTAGGTCTAGACCACACTCATACAGAATTTACAAGGACCCAACAGTTCTAGTAGTTCCCTCCAGAGCAAGCAACAGAAATAACAAAAACATATTCAAAAGTGAAAGAAAAACCAAACAGAAGTTGCTAGTAGTAACCTCTGAGGATGAGGTGAGAGAGGTGGAATAGTCTGGCTATTATTCCCTGTAACTCCAGGGCAAAGCCGCTGTTCTCCAGTAATTGAGCTTCATTAGGAAGCAAAGCAATATGTAATCAAAGAGCCTTGCAGAGCGTCATGGCTGTTGAGATGGGGCCTCCATTGATCAAACCCACTTTTTTTTCCCAGCTCCCTGCCGAGCTGACATTTCTGTATAGGGGCGTCCCGCTTGGCGCACCACACACCAACAGCTGGGGAGCAATATTAGGTGTGTGTGTGTGTGTGTGTGTGTGTGTGTGTGTGTGTGTGTGTGTGTGTGTGTGTGTGTGTGTGTGTGTGTGTGTGTGTGTGTGTGTGTGTGTGTGTGTGTGTGTGTGTAATGTGTGTGTGTGTGTGTGTGTGTGTACATGTGTGTATGATGTGTGAAACCGAAGCTAGAAATATATGGAAAGTGTTCTTACACTGGTGTGTGTGTGTGTGTGTGTGTGTGTGTGTGTGTGTGTGTGTGTGTGTGTGTGTGTGTGTGTGTGTGTGTGTGTGTGTGTGTGTGTGCGTGTGTGTGTGCGTGCGTGCATGCTGCTCTCATTTGTCAGTGCATCCCTTGACTTATTTTTTTATTTTTTCATCGAATTCCATTGAAGAGCTTTTTGCAGGGAAACAAAGTGATTTTGAGCCACAGCCTCCCGCTTTGTCTGCATAGTGAGAAGCAACATTGGTAAATAGGCCCCATGCGGTTTACATAGCAAAACATAGCGCGCTTTCTTCTTAAAAGGGAGTTTTTCCTCGCCACTGTTGCACTTGTTGCTTGCTCTGAAGGGAACTACTAGAACTGTTGGGTCCTTGTAAATTAGAGAGTGTGGTCTAGACCTACTCTATCTGTAAAGTGTCTCAAGATAACGCTTGTTAGGAATTGATACTATAGATAAAATTGAATTGAATTGAAAACACACTCACAAGTATGGAACTCATAGCAACTAGAATACATAAAGATAGTAGAGAGATAGTAGAGAGTGACAGGAACAATTCATCTCTTAAAGTATTTTTTCCTTTAGAATTGCTCCTAATGCTTCTTGGCTCACTGTGTTTTGTGTACAGTATCGGCTTGTTTCAGCACTCCGGTAAAGCTCAACACTGTCCCATTGAAACCTTAAGATTCTTTGTTCCATCAAGTTGAAACATTCTGCATGATTTTCGCATGATTGTTTGCACATTTTTCTCAATCTTCTGCCCAGAATATCTGGCGTCTTTGGAAACGTAATCTGAACTGTAATTTAAGGTTATTTGGGTTGGAATAAAGGTTAAAGGTAATAGTAAGACACTGTCAAACAAATCAAGTAAACTATTAGGAAAATCAGGTTATTCCAAATCATGTAGTAAGTGCTTTAATCAACCCTTAATTGTATTACCTTAATCTTACTTAATTTGATTAAATACAGCAATTGAGTTCTTATGTCCCTGTAAATACACTTCCAAATTTACCTCTTATAGTTCCAGACAGTTTTTTTCTGTCTACCTCGGCCTTCTCTTCTCCTCCCTTCTTTTCTCCTCCGCCATCATGTCTGTGTCTTATCATTCTCCTCTTCTCTTCCTCATTCCCTTCCCCCGCAACCATCGCATCCCCGCTCCTCCCTCCTCTTCCGGGGGACGGTTATCAATGCAGCCGGGGTCATTAATTAGCACTGCAACACGGTGACAAGTATTACATTGTTACAAATTGGTTAATTACGCCCTGCACGGGTGTGTGCGAGGAGAAACAGAAAGAGAGTTGGTGTTGGTTCGACAGGTTTGTAGGTAAGAACAGGCCGCGGCAATCTGCCTAAGGAGGAATGTGTGCAAACCGATGGAGGAAACCAGTTATCGATCCGCCCTGCCTGCCTCGCAGCAGCTGAGGAAACAAGCCCCTACGAGCTGATTTATGGGGTGACCGCAGAAATTCTGAAAGTCTCAATAGGAGGGTAAGAGAAGGGAGCAACGGGGGTGTTATTTTCTTGGATTCTTCCACTTCTGCAAATACTCTGGTTACTGATGAAAGATCCACAGTTGAGAGGGGGATTGGGAGCAGCTTGTAGATAGAGAATAGACTGCTTGTCTTCATTTTTCACACACCTAAATCTCCCGGCTGCTGCTTAAAGGAATGTCCCTCCACCTCAAGATACACACTGTTTTGCACAGAAGTACCCAATCTTACTGTGTGGGTGAGTGGGTTGTGTGTGTGTGTGTGTGTGTGTGTGTGTGTGTGTGTGTGGTGGGTGGGTGGGTAGTTGGGTGTGTGTGTATGTGTGTGTGTGTAAAGGGGGGGTTAACCCCAACAAGAACTCCCTACAAGAAAGACTCCTTTGATCCATCGTTTCACCTTTGCAACCCCCCTTATCCTTTTTTTCTCCCCCTTGCCCCCTTCCTCCCCAGCCCTTCACCCCCCAATTGAACAGGCTAACGTTTTTAACACAAGGCTCTTTCTTGTCTTTGGCTTTGGCTACACACACACACAAACACACACACAAGCATGCTCACACACACATTTCTGGCTCTACAAAGGTGGGTCTGTGAGTTAGGACAGCGGCTTGTTTATTTTTCCAGCGGCCAGTGCTCCCGACAGTTGCCTTTATTGTTCATTGTTGGCGGATGGATGGACTCCGGGGAAAGGGGGTAGCGTAGCGTAAGGTGGCAGCTACCATCAGTAAGGACAAATGGATGGCTCTCACCTTCTCGAGCGGTCAAAGGGCAGGTCTGCAGCCGTGGCTCCTCGCCTTCTTCCCCACCATCCTCTCTTCTGACCCCCCCTTTCATCCCCTGTTGTTTCTCTTTCTTTTCCTCTCTGCTTCCCTCTCTTTCTCTCCTTCTCTCTTCCTCATCTGGTTTGACTGGCGCAGGAATGTGGCCCTGTTTAAGGTAGCAGCTGAAGAACAATGGGGGATTGTGCTATTCCACACATGTACCTACACACACACAACAAAGGCATGTAGGCAAACATTGGTACATAAGACCAGACATGGGTGCACTGATTGTGCCCCGGTGTGCCTCTTTCTAACTACATCCTGTTGAATGATTTAGGTGTGTGTGTGTGTGTGTGTGTGTGTGTGTGTGTGTGTGTGTGTGTGTGTGTGTGTGTATGTGTGTGTGTGTGTGTGTGTGTGTAATGGAGCTGGTATGTCAGGATCTGAGAGGTCAAGGGTCAGGCCATGCTAAATGTGAGCAGGAGGTTGGCTGACTGCAGAGTAAACACAGTCCAGACACACTCGCCTTCTCTCTTTCTCTCTTTTTTCCCCTCTCTCTTTCTCACACACACACACACACACACACACACACACACACACAGTCACAAAATACAGCTTGATAGCTACAAACGTTGAATTCAGCGCCAAAAAAATACATTTAGATGTTACTTTAACTTTTAGCATGAAACGTGGTTGAAGATATCTATTGTTTGTTAAACATATGAATATGACTCAGATTTTACATTTGCTTTGTCACCACATTTTGCCTGTTTGTGTGTTTCCTCGGCCAGATTTATTTTCTTTGTTTCAATAAGGCAATAAAGGCAATGATGGATGTGGCTTGAGTAATCACTGCTGGCCCTCTGTGCCCGAGAAAATAAGTCAACATCTGGTTTTACAACTCTGCAGCGCACATACGCACCTTCTGCTGACATGCCCCCTCCTACCATCCAGAGGCCCTTACCAGTCATATATTAGGTTGACCAACAAGCAATGGATAGCTTTACACTGCTTTGTTGTTGTTCCTTCCTCCTCTGTCCCTCTTCTTCATGCCTCTGACCTCTAACCTCACCCCCACAGTCCTTTCGGGCCTCCTGATAGCCATGACAAACTCTTAAAGAAGAAGAATAGTGCATGACACCTCAGCTTTTTGCTTCCTTTACATTTATAGCTTATAAATTCTTCTGTGATGTGTAGGTATAATGACTGACACATACTGTACATTAACACTTAGAAAATGTCCTTTTATGGAGGATCAGCTAGACGTTCTTTTAAATGATGAAAGAACTTTCGTGGCATAACCTCAACTGAGTCTCAGTACCATCTCACCTTTGACCCCTCTCTTCAACTCTCCCCCTCTCTCACCCTATAGGTACTGCAGACAGCCTGGCCGAGAAAGAGCGCCAACTCATGGGCATGATTGGCCAGTTGAGCAGCCTGAGGGAGCAGCTCCTGGCGGCCCACGAGGAACAGAAAAAGCTGGCCGCCTCGCAGATGGAGAAGCAAAGGCAGCAGATGGAGCTGGCCAAGCAGCAGCAGGACCAGGTACAGGGGCTCTGCATGTAAAGGGCTTCGTTTGGAAACACTGTAAACTGTCCGTGCTCCAAAACATATCAATCCTAACAAGTCATTTAGTCTGACTGTAGTTCACAACATAAAAACACCTGAACTATTTGTTATATCACTTATTTCCTATTAAGCCAGCACTTTTCAACAATGTTCCCCATCTGTAGATTTGTTAGGTATTCCACCTTATCTTACAGTATTCATTTTATAGGTTTGTCCCACTGTAATGCTACCAAGGAAAATCTTGTAAATATATTGTACTTGATCAGTAAACAACGGCCCATGATTGGATACTGATTTGGAGTAACAAGTTATAAACACACACGCACGCGCACAAAAACACACACACACACACACACACACACACAGTATAGCTGTATAGCTTCCACATAGCCAGAGACATACGCCTTTGGCAGCTTGAACATTACATTGCACAGGAATAAACTGAGGGTATGTAGTGTTAGAGCGGATGTAGCGCAGAGATCCACACACAAACACACACAAATGCACACACACACACACACACTCCAAGCTCCCAGGGGACAGTCTGCCAGGTATTTGCATAGAGAAGGGTTTCCCTCTTTGTTGTGCTTTTTAGCTTCTGGGAAGCTTGGGTTTGCAAAGGGAACACACACACACACACACACACAATCGCGCACACACACACATGCAGAAACACAGCTGTAAGGACGAATCACCTGTGACAAACACAATGCCTTACAGTGCCCTTGGCTGCATCCCGTATCAGTGTGTACCGAGTCTGTGTGTATGCTTGGGCTTCTTTTCCACTCTATGAGCCACTGTAGAGTGAACACGTAAGAATAGGCAAGCTTAAAAAACTGAATAAAATGATATTACAAAACGGTGCAAATAAATGTGTAAAAGTGAGAAAATCTCCCCAAATTGATTTAGACTAATAAAATGTGGACTATACAACATTCTAGCCAGTAAGTATGTCGGTGTGACACAGTTGTCCACTTGGCTGTGAGCTGAGTCCAGATGAGATAAGCTTTTTAATATTTCATACCAGGGCATCGACCCTCTGTCGTGCAACTGGGGCCTCAGAGACCTGCAGATGTGTCGCATCTCCCACAGGCCCTGCACACACACCGAAGCACACACACGACAACACATGCACACACTCCCACACAGACCTACTGCATATACATTGTAATAATGTGTTGTGTTTGCCATCCTCAGATTGCCCGGCAACAGCAGCAGCTTCTGCAGCAGCAACACAAAATCAACCTCCTGCAGCAACAAATCCAGGTGAGGCCGGTGTGTCTGTGTGTGTGTCCATCCACATGTGTAGTCATGTGCATGTATCTTAAGTGTTTGCCTGGATGTGTCCTGATGTGTGTCTGCGCGGCTCACAAAGGCAATGTTGTGATTGTGATTGTGGCAGCTTTTCTTTGCTCAGCCATCAGCATTTGGGACCTTGAATCAGGATTGACTTACTTTAGGCACTCCTCCACGCACACACACACACACACACACATACACAACCTGTGTAATCACGTAAAAGTGGTCAGTGTGGTTGGAAAAATCAGCACTAGTATAGTATGTACGTTTTAAGTCTTTATTATATAAATCAGTGTTTGCACATCAAGCTGGCAGTGAAGTTCACTTTTTTTCATATTTATTCCATTGTGTTTGAGTGGTGGTAAGGGTGTGTTCACAGGTAGAGCAGTAGATTGGCTATGGTTAAACAACTTCAACGTTGTACAAACTCAAATTAGGCAACCAAGCCAGTGAGAAAAGCCAAGAAGGGGTCGGCAAGACTCTCGAAACAACACTGACAATAGGTTAACCCTGTCTGTGGTTACTAGCCAAAGAAATGTTAGAATTAGATCACATTAAACCTCCTTATATGTTTACCATGGCAACCACAAGTTAGTTAACGAACATTATTAGCCAAACACATTTTTTCCTCACATGGGCTGAGAGCAAATCCACTTAAATTTTTTTGGAACCTTCCTGGGTCAAATCATACTTTGACCCTAATTAAAGAAATTCTTCTTTCATTAGAGCAGTGGTACTGTCACAGATGGAGCAATTGAACATATTAAGATAATGAAAAGAATTCAAGTTAATCTATTGAGTTAAGTCACATAGTTACCCCTGATCGTTAGTTCTCCAGTGTGTATTGCACAATTATAAGAAATGACAAAACAAAAAAGACAAATACATGTGGTGTTGTAAAGTACATAGAATTAAGCACATTTGGTTTAATTTCAGCTTGTTTTTTCTCCCCCCGGCAGAGGACTCATTATGGTTCACTCTGCTTTTTGTCAATCACCTGACATCATCTGCAGGTGGAATTCCTGTCACCAGGACATACTAGGAAATGCAAGCTTAGTTGACTTCTTATTTGCAAAGGCTTCGTTATGAACAAGATGTTAAACAGATCTAACAATGCAGATTGTAGACAGAGTGAATAGCCTTGTATAGAAAAAAAGAAAAGTCCCTTTGAATGGGAATCTGTGTCTTAAGCTTCAGAGACCATGGGTGGGTATATATGTAACATTTAAAAATGGAGGTATTGTCCTTTTGAGTGCTACACTGGAGCCTCTATCTTGGTCCAGGTGGCTTGGAACGAATAGCCCAGGCCTTTGTAAAAGCAGATGACACTGAATTTTGAGCTGAGAAAGCCAGGCTTTGTATCATAAAGAGACACCCTGTCCAAGAGGGACACACACACACACACACACACACACACACATTCCCTTTCCCCCAAGAGTTTAGCCATACACAGTTTGTGTGATAAGAGACCTTGTGATAGCATGCGTGTGAGACGTGTGTCTATGAGTGTCCACGATTCTTTGTAACGCAGCTGTGTTTATTTGCTTTGTGCGGGTTCAAATTCTGAATTGTTCGTGTTTTGTCTCTCTGACAAAAAAAAAAGAAGTCTGGTTCTGAAGATTTCTCTGTGCATTCTCGAGCATCCATTTCTTGTGTGTGTGTTCGCCGCAGCTGTGTGTGTGAAGCTATAAACACGTCCGCTCATGATTCACTCCCTGACGACCCGGCGGAGACAAAGCTCTCTTTTCCCATGACTTTGCAACCTTTTCCCAAACAAGCGTCTCTCCATTGAACGGGCCCAACAATAGTTTCTCACAAGCAGGGGCAGCTGTAGGCAGCCTCGTTAAGAGAGGGACACAAGCAACAGGGGCTCGTCACAGGAGCGCAAAAACACACACATTCACATATATCACACACATCAAAGTGCACACAAACACGGACAAACATACAAAAATTATGGCCTTCACACTTATCGCAAGCAATAACAGAGAGCGTTGCACACTCGCCTGATGATCAAACACACACTCATCATCAAAGACTTGGTCGAGAAATACACTGCTTAATCATTCATGAAGAGATTGTCCGCACAATCCCACAATACAATGGCCTGCCAGAGCGAGGGCACCAGGTTCAGAGTGTGTGTGTGTGTGTGTGTGTGTGTGTGTGTGTGTGTGTCTGTCTGTGTGTGTGTGTGTGTGTGTGTGTTTTGTGTCTGTATGATAAGCCCCTTGTGATTGCATTTCCCCCTAACGAGGCTCTGAGTTCAGCTGTCCCTTCGTGTGTGTGTGTGTGTGTGTGTGTGTGTGTGTGTGTGTGTTTGTATTTGTGTTTGTGTGTCTGCGTCCTTGGCTTTGTTAGGCCTCAAACCCCCCAAAGACCTGTGAAGAATGCTTTCAACTGTCCACTTGGAAGAGGTGATGAAATGAAACGAATAATCAAGCTCATGAAAAAGAGAGGAGAGTGACACACATCCCTTATAAAATGAGGACAAATTATTTATTGTCCTCGTGTCCGGTTTCCTTTTTTTTCTCACCCTGAAACCCAAATCAAGCTAGTGATATGCGCTTCAGCGTCTGCCCAGCAACACAAGCAAACGACATACAGGACACACATGCACACACCAGTCATTAATCTCCAGAAGTCAGCAATTGGATACTTTATCGCTCTCACTAATTGATTCTACCTGGAATTATCCATGAATTAGCATCCATTATGATGCTTTCATTTTGTGCCAATCTTGACCCTAGATTTTTCTCTAATTTTGAACCTAAACCCAAACAAGACCAGGAATAATGATACCGACTATGGAATACATTGTGCTCAGTCTGAGGGGATAACATAACTTGTTCTCTACAGAATTACTAAGCAAGAGCATATGTGCACATAAAGACACATACAAACACACATGCACTCTTACCCCCTGCTAGGGGCCTTCTTGTTAAGCTCGAAGGGGTGAGCACATTTCCTCAGACTTCCCTTTGCTTTGCCCCTCGTCTTCTCTCATTCTAATTAAACAACTTGTCTCCGAGGCTCCCTCCGGTGTCGCCAGGGACGACTGTTGCCGCTGTGCGGGGAAGCGCAACGGGGATGAAAGGAGCTCACCTGCCGAGCGGCTCAGGGCTTACCTTGAGAGTGTGCACACATTTTTCATAGAATAGAGGTGGCACAAACACTCCCGATGTACATTGAAACAGAGGGATGAGGGGACACGAGTGTGTCCTGCCTAATGAATCAAAATTCACTCAACCTAACCACACACACAGACAAGTATGTGTCTGTGCTGGCTGTCTTTCTTCACAAGAAGCACCACCGTTGCTGTAGCTGGGAGACAGCAAAGCAGACAGAGAAGGAGTGAGAAAGAATCAAAAAATTAGTAAAGCCACCTGATGCTTTGACTAGTTTAAGAGAGGCCAGACGCGCCGGCGTCAGCAGATAACAAGCACACTATTAAGGTTAACCTATATTGGTAACTCAATCACACAGGCCCACAACCACACAAACCCACACACCTCCAAGTGTATTACCTGATGCAGTCATAAGTACAAGCTTTTGTCCATGTTGAATATTTTTAATTCTGTGCGACAAAAACAGAAAAACTAAAGCCAAAACTCTAAAAAGCTTTTCATTCATTTCCACACATATATAGAGTAAATCACAACACACACACACACACACACACACACACATACACATCAGCACCTCTGTACTCTGTGCATAGGAGCAGCTAACCCAATTGCCTGTGTAATTGTTTAATCACTCCCATTACACCGCAACCAGTGTAATTTGTGTTTTTCTTACGCACATTATCTGTTGATGTGCACACACATACACACACCTGTGTGTGTGTGTGTGTGAGAATCCCAGCCATTGCAGTCATTGGGACATGAACCATGGCCCTACATTCACAGCAGGCTGGCCTCTAATAGCCCCTGTCCATAGAAAGTTAATGGGCTAATATTAAAAGCCAGCTCTCTCTCTCTCTCTGGCTCTCTCTCTCTCTTTCTTTCTTTTTCCCCGCTCTCTTTTTCCCCTCTCTCTCCAAATTAATTATTGGTTCTGTCGCTCGCACGTCCCTTCTTTAGCAATAGGTCATCCAGGTCTTACATTAATTGCCGGAGCATATGGTCGCCAACAGATTTTAGCTGTGGGACTCGCACTTTAGCGGGGGCTATTTTTTTTCCACGCTCAAATGTGAGCCATATTGTGCGGCGCTGGCAGCTATTGTTCGACGCATTAACTTCATAGAGCTAATTACTCCCCAATAATAACTTTACCTTGGAGTTTTTAGCGTGCTGCGTGCCAACCAACCTGTTTCGCACCCCATATGTTAATTAGCGGCCACATCTTCATTATGCCGCAGCGGCGCTTTAAGTTCAAGCTGTGCCGCCTGGCGCGTGGTGAACGCAGCATCGACTCGCTGCCAATTATCCAACTCTTGCTCCCCTATCTGTCTCTCTTTCTCCCTCTCTTGTTCATTCTGTTCGCTCTATCTGCTCTTTATATTCTGGGAAGTTCTCTTGCCATTGTGGATTGTTGACTTCTTTCTTTCTTTCTGTCCTCTTTGCCCCTGTGAAAGTTCTCAAGAAAATGTTTCACACTTTTTCATATATATGATTTTTTCCATTATGAGTGATTTTCTTTGTTTCACTGATTAGAGGACTTTTAGTTATTTTAGTTCCAGTTTTGTTTGTTTCAGGTTTCTTTTTTGGATGTGGAGAAGGGGTTTACAGATAAAAAGGGGAGCATGTCGGCAGTCTACAGTAGCAGCAGTGTGATGTTTTGTCTGTGTGTGTTGTAGGTTTTCATGTTCGCATTGGGCCTGATGTGAAAGAGAAGCTGAGGAGTGCGTTATTCCCCAAAGCGCCGGCTGTTTCAGATGTGCCTTTTCCCTTTATGTGGGATCTGGAGATTGTCTGATACTGTAGTTCCGGCCTCGCTCTCACTTTCCCTATCTCTTTCTCTCTCGCCCTCACTTTCTCTCACAGGCTTTTCTTTTTTCCTGTCAATGCATCTCTTTGTCTCTGATTCCAATTTTCTGGTTTGGGAGAGCTCTATCACCCTCTCTTGTCTTCCACTTGGTTTCAAAGTTTACTCTATGATCACGAGGCGAACACAGAGCTCATAATCCAATTTAAGGTATTGCATTATTTTACATCCAATATGAGAAGAAATATCAGATTAAGTAATTTTGTACATGGTAAATCAATGTAAATAGGAAGGAATGCACAGGGGGCCATGATGAGGGAGACTCTCCCATATCATATGATCAGCGGGTGGACAACCCCCCTACCCTCACACACACACACACACACACACACACACACAGATAGTTTTTGTAGTCCCCTCTTTCTCACAGTTTCACTCAACTTGCTCTGATCCATGATTTCTGCCTTGTGCGCGTGCGGCAGTGACCATGGTAGGCAAGTGGTGCTGCTCATCAGCTCAACAGCTGTTACACATATATCCAACTCTCCAACTATTATAATAGCTCCATATGGTAGGAAATGATCCTCCATAAACCATTCTCTGTCTTTGATTCTCTCTGCACATTTCAGGGTTTTTTTCTTCTTCTTTTGTGTCTCTTTCTTGCCTTTTTTCTGGGGCTTGATCTTCTTATCCCATTGTGAAGGCTTACATGTATTGTAAGCCTCTGTAGAGTACAGTTCTGTACAGTTCTGTAGGCTGATTAATATATTCTTATTGTGTGCAGTCTTTTTGTTGTGAGATCAAAATGAGACAGATATAGGGAGGAGAAGACATTATATGATATCTTAATTTTCTTTTGTAATAAAAGAAAGCAAAGCCATCTGCACAAACACAGACAGCCGTCATACAATATACTGTATGTGCCAGTGCTTCATGAATGTACCGGTATTACCGCTGCCACAGACTTCTCCTCTCCCTTTTCCTGTCCTCTTCATTCTCCTCTCCTCTCCTCCCTACGGTACATTACAGTATTGCTAGCCAGCTCCACTCCAGCATATGTCCAATTATGCCTGAAAGGCAAAGCGGAACTGTTCTGTCTGTGATTTGTCCCCGCGGGGGTCCTGTCCGAGCAACGCACTGGAACGCCTTTCCCTTCTGATCGCGCGGCACAGGCGGCACGGTGGTTTATGGTTAACCAAAATGGTGAAGTAATTATTGTTTTTGGTGTAAGGGGGAAACAGGAGCCGCTTGAAGAGAGCTGTATTCCCCTGTGCTGTGATAGTTTGATTACAGTGCTGCTGGCTGCCGCATGCCGACACACAGGAGCAGGCGGAGGGGGAGGAGAAGACACGCTCACACACACACAAACACAAACACACATAGGTATTTACAGTACACAAGCATGCATACGCCCAGGGAAAATTGAGTATACACACAAGCAGGGAAAGCTGGGAGCGCTGTTAGCACTGAGAGACGGCCACTCTCTCTCTCTCTCTCTCTCTCTCTCTCTCTCTCTCTATTTACCTGTCTCAACCACTTTAAGTGTCCATATCACTGAGATATTACCTGATTGTACCGCGGCAACGCCGCATCCTTATGATTGTGCAGCCTTTTCCATCATTCCAGATCAATTTCCCCACATCAAACAGCTTTTACCTGCCCATTATCCTATTCGGCCATTACCCCGCTGCCCTCATGGCAAAATAAGAGAGGCAGGAGGAGGAGGAGAAAGGCAATGACTTGTAAAGTGGGAGCAAAGTGCTTTGCAACCTGGAAAACAGGTCAAAGGCCAAAAGACCCATTTAGCTATTTGATTTAAAGGGACCCCAATTGTATGCATGCAGTTTAGTTTACTCGCCATGTGAAGTATTAGTCAGCCTTTGAAAACAGGTCCTGGAGGAGCCTTCTCTGTCAAATGCCCTGTATTCTTGTCCAAAATCAAATACACATCTTTGTCTGCTGATGCACAGGAGTTGTGTGGAATTATATTTTGAAGAGTACTTGTAAGAAAAAAAAAGCAACCTGTGAATTGGTTAAAACGCTGAATCTTATTAAGTCCCAAAAGACATCACAGATGTAAATACAACACGTTTGTCTAAAGTTAGCCCCCATACACCTGTTTTAAGGCATTTTTAAATGTGGTGTAAAAAGTACATACATGAGTAAAAAAAAAAGATAAGCGTTAGATAAATAATTACATTGCAAGATCTGCCTCTTCTTCTTTTAATCATATTCCATTACAATGTAGGCGTAGCATTGTTGTATTTAACCATGCCCGAAGATTCAAAAAGCAAAGCTGGTGGCCAATGAAAACGCCACATTGCATGTTCCAAATAAGTTAATTAAAATAACATAATGTACTGTAGCTAAATAGTTACTGGGGCTCTGTTGAGTATGCAATCTTGTTGCATCCAACACATTGATTTTCTTGGGTTGACTTTTTGGAAAATTTGAACAGAATTTGGCTTGAGCTCCTTCCCTCTCTTCATATGCGTGCTTTCTACATCATACCAGCATTACATCTAGGCTTCACAGCTTGATAAGTGTCCTTCTTTTCCTCCTCGTCTCACCTTCTTCCACTCTCCCTCACTTCCTTTCCTCATCTTCTCCTATGCTTCCTCTCAAACTGTCAGTCAGTCCATCACACGCAAGTCTTTGTGCGTTGTTTTTGGCAGAACGCTGTTTAGTGCAACCATCTGTCTCCTACTTCTCTCTTTTTCTGTCTCTCTCCTTCTCTTTCTCTCTCTCTCGCTCTCTCTCTTCCTCTCCTGTTGTCTCTGCCAAAGCCACCCATCGGAGGAGCTTTTTTCTGCTTCTCCTTTTAAAATCCTGGAAACCTTGTGAAGTCGTATGGCTCTCTGCCGACGGGCGCGCAGAGAGGGTTGTGTGTGTTTGGGTTGTTGAGGGGGTTGATGTGGGGAGAATGGAGAGAACATCATCTTCTAAATAAAAGGAAAAGGCCAGCTGTTGTGCGAGTTTAGTGAACTGTTCTCATGACTTGGGTCCAGAAAATGGTGTGTGTGTGTGTGTGTGTGTGTGTGTGTGTGTGTGTGTGTGTGTGTGTGTGTGTGTGTGTGTGTGTGTGTGTGTTTGTGTGTTGGTGTTTGTGTGTGTGTGTGTGTCATTTGTGTCTTTGCAGACGGACGTCATATGTGTGTTCCATATGTAGTACGCCATGAATATATGTATGTGATCCTGAATGCATATGATTCTGAGAAATGATTATGATGTAATTCAGATGTAACTGTCTTCAGAATGATACTTAAGGATGTCCTGAAATCAGTTACACACATTACACAGCACTATTGTTAGCATTGTGTCTATGGGTGGTTACTGAAAGAGATGCCAATTGTGCTCATGTTTTCTTCTCATTTTCCTCCCTTCTACCTCTTTTCCTCCATTTACCTTTCCTTCCTTGCTCCTTTTCTACCCTCCCCCGCCTCTTCTTGCGCCTTCATCAGCAGGTCCAGGGCCAACTCCCTCCACTGATGATTCCCGTCTTTCCTCCGGACCAGAGGACTCTGGCAGCGGCGGCAGCCCAGCAAGGCTTCCTAATGCCCCCTGGCTTCAACTACAAGCCTGGCTGCAGTGAGTAACATCCACACATAGACTCATAAAAAGGTGCAACTTTCTGTGTAAAAGTACTTTTTATGTGTGATGTTGCAACTCATTTTTTCACCAAGCAAGGTAGAGTCTGACCGTTTTTTCCCACACAAGGAGTCGGATCGTTTCCCAAAAGACAAGCTCGCCCCTACAACAACATCTCTCTCTTAATAGAAAAAACAGTCCAAATACACCCTTCCTGTTTACACTCTCTCTCTTTATCTTCCTCGCTCCTCTCTCGCTCAGTCCTTTTGGCTCCATCCTTTTGTCTTGTCTTTTTTTATGCATAAAAGCAACAAAATACAGGCATCCTGCAGGACATGTTTTTTTTTTTTTTTTTTTGCTTTTTTGGCTATCACGCTCCGGCTGTGTGGCAATGTGTTGTTTACCATGATAGAGAGAGAGAGAGAGAGAGAGAGAGAGAGGGGGTGCTTGCCAGGGGATGCTGGGAATAAATGCACAGTGGGGGGATAGCAGAGGGGGTTGTGGTAATGTGACCTGCCCCAGGTTCTCCTCACATTAACACGGGAAGCAGCCAGAACATGCATCCAACAGCCCACACACACTTACACACATAGACACACACAAACGTCCAGGCAGCCAGAGAATGCTTTGTGATATCACAAACACACACAAAAAAAATACTTTGACACAGATATACGAGCGTGCACACAAGCTCGTGCGTGCACAGCCCCGCTCCCCCTTAGAGTTTCACAGCTTCCCAAACAAGTCCATTCCATTTTAATTAGTGCCATCTTCACCCACGCCCACTGCCCACGTAAATACCCTGTCAAGTGGTGGGCTTGTCTTTTCACTGCCTCCGCCAACTCCAACCGGACTAGCACTCTGCGCCAGGCTTAGCCGCCCCTGAGAAAACTCTCTGGCAACTTTCAAAGTTGTTGTGAGTTGATGTAGTTTGGTGCTGCAGCTCTAAATAGGACATGTGTAGCATTGTGCTTCGACATATTCTCACAGCGCTTCATAGCTTCAACGATATGAATAGATTTTTATCCGCACATTATGGATATCTGTGCACAGTTGGAACACTTTGAGCAGTGTTTGAACATGTTAGATCAAAAGATAAGATATTGAAAATTAACAGCACTGCAATTTCAGGTACTGTTTACTTCAAAATCTGAATTTGAAGCTGTTTTTTAAAACTTTTTTTAAACTTGGATTTCCAAAACTTGTTTGCTTAAAGTGCTCATATTATGCTCATCTTCAGGTTCATAATTGTATTTAGAGTTTAATTATCAGAAAACACCATATTTTTGTTGTACTGCACATTGCTGCAGCTCCTCTTTTCACCATGTGTGTTGAGCTCTCTGTTTTAGCTACAGAGTGAGACATGTCACTTCTGTTCCATTTTTGTTGGGAGTCGCACATGCGTAGTAGCTAGGTAAGGAAAAATAGCCAGTCAGAAGCAGTGTATGAGTATGAGGGTGTGCTACGTCAGCAGCTAGGCGAGCATTATTACATGTGTTATAAAGTGACGCACGTTCGTCATGGAAGTAAAAGCTGGACTATACAGTGTTTTCTGTTGGAGGTGGTAAGTCCCTTTGGGTTGGACTTTGGCCTTTCTCACAACCTATAACATGCACAAAAAAGATAAACATAATATGAGCACTTTTTTTCAAACAGAAAACGTATGTGCAACTTAGCTCTCAGTTACTGAAGACAAATATTTGAGAATACCGTTTATCTCAAAGCATGACATCATCAGGGTTAGTCTCTCTAACAGAGAGCCCGGAAGACATTACACAGCTCTTTTTACAGGTACTCTTCATGACTTTGTTTTAAATCTGTGAAGTGCCCCTTTAAAAAATTTAAAATTGGGCACAAATTGACACCAAAGGAAAATTGATAGCGTTTTGCCTCTCACTTTTCTCTGTCTATCTCCCTTATTGTCTCTTTCGTCAGTGAGAAATTTCATCCGGGCCCGCCGATCTCGCTGTCCCCAAGCCAAAAGCAACATGTTTGCTTTCCTCCGTCCTTCTCCCTTTTGTTACCGCGACCCCCAGGAGGAGCATAAATATCCACCCAGCTCAGTTTATCTAGGGAGCGAGGAGAAAAGACCCATCTCCTAGAATACACAGTCCTGAAATAATTCTTTAATCCCTCCTGCCTTCCCTCCTCACTGGAGAAAAGAATGTCTCAGCTTCGTTGTTTTTTTTTTGTTTTTTTTTAACAAACCAAGTTATCTGGGAAAATATGTCGGAAGGAAAGTCTTGGCTTATGCCAAGCGCACACACATTTACACAGGGCACACACATAGACACACAATAGAATTTTGCGATATGGCCAAGAAGTTGACCGCTGTGCTGAAGGTTCAGGTCAAGCCCTGAGAACATTCCCAATGTGTTTCTCTATGAAGAATAGGGTGTCCTCGATGTGATACCAGTATGAAAGTCTGACCTCTGAGTACTGTATTTTGGTATGTGGGCATGTCCAATAAAAAATCAGAGAAGGCAGGTTAAATTCAATACAACAATATTTAGGTACAATATTCCTCCTCTCCTCTTCCCTTCCTCCCCTCATTTTTAACCTTTCTCTTCCTCCTTTTATCTCTCCCTGTCTCTCTCGAAGTAATTACAGCACAGCCTATCTGCACCTGGTCACTAATAAACCACACTCGTCCTTTTACTCTGTCTCCTTCTCCCTGCACTTCTGTCATCTCCTCCGCCCTGTTCGTCAATCTATCTCTTGATTTATCAGCCCTGACAGAGATGAAGGGTGAGGGGTAAATGTGGAGAGTAACTTGTGAAGAGAGAAAGACGACAACAAGGAGGACACAATGATAAGAAAGTGGGAAACAGGGATGAGAGAGTCTGAAAGCAGCCCTCTCAACAAAGCAGCAGAACAGACAGTTGAGGGGAGGAAAGAGAAAGAGAGAGAGAGAGAGAGAGCAGCAATCGGCAGTGGCGGCTCTTAATTATGGCGCTGGGGCCAGCTTTATCAGAATCCCCTCACCTCGCTGCTCTTTGTCAGGGGGCATTAAGGAGGAGGACACACAATCAGGCTTTTCATTAAGGTCCTACCGGCAGCGCACACAAAGGACAGCTTTAACAGCTGCAGAGGGGGACTCAGGTGGTGGTGGTGGAGGGAGGGGTGATGGGGAGAGGCGAAGGGAGGAGAGGGATGAAGGTTGGATGACAAGGAGCAGAAAAACAAGAGGATGAGGGGAAAGGGTGGGGGTGCAGAGGCAGAGAGAGAGATGGAGGATGAGGGAGGGGAAGGGGAGATAGATGGAGGATAGGGCGAGGGATGAGTGGCGGAAAGGGTCACAGAGCGGAAAAGTTTGAAAGAAGAAAGGGAATGCTACAGGTAGAAAAGATATGAATGAAACAGATGGAGGACATGGAGAAGGGGATCCTAGTGTGTAAAAATGCACCAGAAACAATCACTGACGTGCTTAAAAACTGTGTGATCTTCTGTGGTTTTCTTCAGGCGACCCCTACCCTCTCCAGCTCATCCCCACAACAATGGCTGCTGCGGCTGCTGCCACACCAGGTCTGGGACCCCTACAACTCCAGGTAAGACTACAGCATCTGCAGATGACATCGCAGAAGCAGTTTTAGAGAGAGAAAAGAAAAAACAAAAAAATTACAACAACAACCAGAAGTCGTTAACTTAAACAATCCCTTTTTCTTTTCACTTGGCTGTTCCCAATGGTAATAAACCCCCTCACAGAGTTCACACCACATACTCGGGGTGGGGTGTATGTGTGTTGGTGGGGGGTTGGGGGGTGCAAAGCTGTCACTTTCAGCCAATTTGTGGACAGTGACGTGATCCCATAAAAACGTGATCTTCATGATCAGAGCTCAAAAATCACACAGAAGTGACAAGTGTAACCCTAGCCCTTGGCTTTGTCCGGCAATATTCAGATTGACTGTCAAAGCTAATGTGTGGGTGATGCTGAAGAGATTTCAAACTCTTTTAACAGCATACAGGCATCTTTCTTTTCTAAGTTGTCATCATGATCGAAATGATTATTACTTTTTGTTCCACAAGCACCTAAACACACCAAGAAGGAAACATTGTGTAAGCATAATCTACTCTTATCTTTCAGTACAAAGTAATAAGAAAAATGCTGTCCACTGTGATGGATTACACATTTTAGGTAATCTTCATGCCTCTGAAATCAATTTCTTTATGTACTTACCTGAAAATCACAGAACTTTCTACTATTAACCATATGTGCAAACACATTTTTTGCTGAAACACACAACAAACACTCAGCTGGGTTCTATTTTCTAATTAAAGTTAATGACTTCACTTTTTCGACTTGTAGGTTGTTTTTTTGTCTTTTAACCAGCAAATGCCTGCAATTAGGTTAAGATTAAAGAACATCCAAACAATTGTATTTTTTTGCATTTTGGAGATGACTGTAGAGGTCTTAAAAAAAGTCATTAGAGGTTTTAACAAAGATGTATAATATGATCGGATCCTGACAGCTATCTGACATTTAAGAAAGTGGTGTGCTTGTTTTCTCTGCTACAATGTCATAAATTTGGAGGCCAAACGGTGAAAAAGCAAGAAAGCAGAAAGAGATGACAGGGAGAAACAAAACCACAGAGAGGGAAAACCGTAAAAAAATGAATCAACATCTGTTATCTCGCTTATAAGGAGGATGAGTCTGACTGTGGTCCTTTTCCTGTCTGCATATTCAAAATAAGTGGGTAACCCCACTGCTCGTACACTCACTCTCTCGCAGACAAACACACACGACTGGACCTCATACTTCCACTCTGATCCACGTGGGCTTTGGGGCCCACTCTCCCAGAGGTTAAGAGCCTGCGCGGGCGTCCCTCCCGGTTGCCTGTCTGAAACACATTAACCTCCAGTGTTGGGCTCGGCCTCTGCACAGGCTGCCCTCGTGCCTCCTTGACACGCATTATGATAAAATATGACACACATGAATATCTTAGAGAAGCAGCTGCATGGACACACACATTTTACACACACAACCTTTCACTTACTGTTCACATACATGGGAAATTATGTGAAAATATGGGTTAAAGGTTAGGCAGAGTGTGTGTAGTACATTTGCACCTGTCAGGCAAACGTGCCGCCCCATATGCTAGACACTGCAGGGAGAATAGAAAAGCTGTGTAATTCTATCATGGAGAACGGACCCCGCTGTCGTCACTGATTTCATTATTACTGTGGGTGTGGGTGTGGGTGTGTGGGTGTGTGTTTAGCCTGAGAATAATGTCCTCTGTGCTGTTATCACTGCTTCAATCTAGCCGTCCATATGTTCGTCTGTGTTCAGAAACACTCAATCTCCAGTTGAACCGCTTTGTCCACCTTGCAATTGGATTTTCTGTATCTTTTTTTTACCAGCAGGGAGGGTTGAGAGGACACAGCAAGTGCAAAAAAACATCATCACTAGCAGATTTCTTTCTTACAATCCTCTCAGACAAACACAATCACTCACACACACACACACACACACACACACATAGTCACCCATTGAGATTAAGGCCTGTCAGAGAGAAACAGATTTGCCCAGGCTAACACAAGTACTGATGTCTCAATGTGGATGGATTTCCTTTGGGATCGTCTCTGCGCCTTCATTTGATAAGGAGGTGTTTCTGTTGCCGAGACGAGACATGACAGTTAGTTCAGGCCTCAGGTCGCCACGGCAACACAGTGGTTTGGCGGAGAGGACACAAGTGAACTCACTTAGCTGAGACACACACACACAAATACAGATAGAGATAGAAAATGAAAGATGTTCAGATAGAGTACACAATGAACTTTGCTGCTGCATTCAGGAGTGCATGGAAACATGCTGACCCATTTTGTCACTTATAGACACATTAGTTATTGCAGTGTAATTGGCATACATTTCTCATATATACTATGTCATGCATCCCCTCCCATACACCTATGAAATTGCACGAAAATGTTGACTTTTTAAGATCTACAGCAAACAGACATTTTTAGTTTAAATCTAATAATTCTTTAATTTTCTTTCAAATTATTTAGGTTTATTTGGGTCCACCACATGCAGCACACATGTGACTGTGGGTTTCTTATCTCAGGCAATGAGAGAACAGAATTTAATCTGGTCCAGGCCATGACCCTTGGAGCCTCAGTACTTTCAACAAGCTTTAATAGACTCACTTGGGTAACTGGTACATGGATCTTCATACACTTACTGACACAGTACACAACATTAAAGCTCCACAAGGCACGTTGCTGGTGACCACAAATGGCTGCGAATTTTTTACATTCGGACAACATTGTTTCCTGCAAATAATCTAATAGTCTTTTTACTTGTCTGAACAAAGTAAATTACTTTATTTATTTATTTACTTTCCTCTTAAATCTTGATTTCATACATTGCTAACTTCCTTGTAATATAAAACAAAATCATCAAAGGATTAAAGGAGCAATATAGAAATTTAGTTCTGCACTTTTGAAGTTGGGGGACTTACAAGAGATATATATTTAAATTAAATTATTTTTTGTTGTTGTTGGGCATTTTAGGCCTTTATTGACAGGACAGCTAAAGACATGAAAGGGGAGAGAGAGGGGGTATGACATCCAGCAAAGGGCTGGCCCGCTGCGTCAAGGAGTAAACCTCTACATATGGGTGCTCGCTCTTCCAACTGCGCTGTCCAGGGCTCCCCAGGGGATAGATATTTAAAGAAGAATAATACAAATCCAAGCAGCAGAGCCTGAGATGTCCTGACTTTAAGTCTCAATTTATATGCACAATAAAAATTGAATACTGCATTTCCCATAAGGCAACTCAATAGCATCTTCTGTTTGAGCCTCCCTAATTGCACGCTTGTTTTTTAAACACCATGCCCCATGCTCCATGCACAAACTGAATAGGGACAAAGCTACATTTCAATTAGCAGAAGCGTATTAGGGGGTCCTGATGCTAGCTATCTTTCGGTCCCTCTTGGTGTCTTAAATTTGAAAACTTCTTTGTGAACAGTGTTGACATAAAGTAGAGAATTAAAAAGGAACAAAGGCTTTCTCCTTGATTACACTGGGGCAAAACTGTGTACATAGAAACATTTGGATAAAAACTCTCAACATCACAGCTTTGAGTTAGGTGCACTTCTTAGAAAAATTTATTAATCTCTCAATGATTTTAAGCTCTTTTTATGTGTGTAAAACATCCTCTATAGAAATCAACAGAGAAGCTCTTATAGTCAATACAAGCTTAACGCACAATCCTTCACAGACGGTTTTCAAGGCAATGGAGGCTTTAGCGTGTACAAGGTTGGCATTTAGCATCTTAATCTGGGAGATGAGTGTTACATTGTGCATTAGAGCATGTTAATCTGGCTCCCTATTGACCATTGATATCATCCACAGATGGACTAAGGACAGATAGAGAGCTGAAAATTGAAAAGAGAAATGCACTTATCCAGGCAAGAGAGAGGGATAGGAGATAAAGGTGAAAAGCAGAGAGGTATTTAGAAGGATGAGCAGTTAAAAGGATAAAAAGAGAAAATGAGAGAGAGAGAGAGAGATAGATAGATAGATAGATAGATAGATAGATAGATAGATAGATAGATAGATAGATAGATAGATAGATAGATAGATAGATAGATAGATAGATAGATAGATAGATAGATAGATACTTTATTCATCCCAAAAGAAATTAGGGGGATGAAGGTAAGGAGAGGAGGAAAAGTGTGTGTGTGTGTGTGTGTGTGTGTGTGTGTGTGTGTGTGTGTGTGTGTGTGTGTGTGTGAGTGTGTGGCGTAGTATAAAGAGGGTCAATGGCGCGGGTCAGGCATCATATGGAGAGGCAGATGTTGGAACATATTGTCCTGGATTAGCGCACTGTACACCGGAGAGATGAACGAAAGAACAACAGACAGGCGGTTAGAGGGAGGGAGAGGGGGACAGAGGACAAAACAGACAAGGACAGATGACAGAATGTAAATGAGAAATCAATCGAGCAACTCGTTTCTCCACGGAACCTTATCTGGAGGAGAGAAAGAGTGCAGCTAAGCATTTTCTCAGATGTGAGAATTGCTTCAGTGTTGGTATCTCCCTTTTTTGGCCTTAAAGGCTTCTTGGAGTTGCAAGGAAATGCCAATTTGTGATAACCGCATAGGATCAATGTGAAATCAATAGGCAGCAGAGATAGGTGACTATAGTTAGGCAAGTTCTGCCTTAAGCACACATAATGAGTAAAGGACATGTATTAATCCTCGATTGATATCATTACTGTAACATTCTGTTAACATATTGTTGAAGTGATAGCACAAGTAATAGCACTGAAATCAGAAAATATAAAGTGAAAAGTAACTTTCTATAACCTGTTTTAGTGTTCTTTTCAACTATCTTAAACTAGCACAAACACTTGAGATGTTTGTTTTGTTGTTGTTGGTATTTGCCCTTGAGGCTGTGCCATGAAGGTACTGCATAAGGAAGGCATTGTCATCATTGTATCTATACTCTCCTGCTGGATTCATCTTTCTGCATGTGGGTTGTTTTTATTTTAGTTGTTGCTTTGTTTAATCACAAATACATTTCAGTTAATTGAGAACAAAGGCATTTCTTTGAGCACCAAAGCACGCTGCAAGTGAAAAAAACATTTGCAGACAGACAGACAGACAGATAGACAGACAGACAAGAATCCATTGAGATCCATACAATAGTTCTCGGTGTCCATGTAAACAATGGAGCTCAGACTACTCTGAAGCGCCGCTAACTCTGACAACAAAGACCAGGCTGCCTGGTAATCTGACTAAAGCTGCAGATTATTGACCAAGTCTCTCTCACACACACAGATACACACACACACACACACACACACACACACACACACACGCACACACATACAGTGTCAATAGTACTAATACCAACAATCACCCCCATGTCTTCACTCAGAGGAATCACCTTTTCAGTTCTTGTCAATAGGCTGCACATACTCATGTGACAAGCAAGCGCTGATCACTACACATGCTCACGTGTGCACTCTCAAATACACACACACACACACACACACACACACACACACACACACACACACACAGGGACACTCAGCTCAGCAGTATGCCTGGCCAGTCAGTGACATTTCAAATTCCCCTGCATTCCCCCACCCCTCGCTCATGTGTGTGTGTGTGTGTGTGTGTGTGTGTGTGTGTGTGTGTGTGTGTGTGTTCGCTCCTCCGGTCACCCCAGGGGGCTTTGCGCTGTCACTTCCTGTTTGTTGATATGCATGTCGTTGTGGCGACGCTCTGGGCGCGCTCCACAGTGCGTGCGTTTTGAGTGTGTGTGTGTGTGTCATTGCTCGCCATACCCATTGAGCTTGCTTTGACTGACGGGAGCTGGCCTTGTAATGGAACTCAATTCACTCTGCAAATAAAGAGGCCTTTGAATCACTGGTCCGAATATGGCAGGATACACACACACAGACACACACACACACACACACACACACACACACCGCTTGTGGTCCACTTGCTAGGGGGTTTGGCTGGTAGGGAGGGGAGGGGGGATGAGGGGTGAGGGGTGTTCATGCTCGGCTGAACCCTCCTCACTCTCTCTTCCAGGAGCCACAGTGCAGCTAATTGAAGAGAAATGAGCGAGTGGAGGCTGATCTGATCTCTGCGAGCCGGTCCTCCATGCCGTGTAGCTTGCCAGAGCATGACCCATCTCCCGCTGATTTGCACATCAGCAGCAGCACACCCTGTGTACTGCATGTACCTCAATTATCATTGTTCCCCTCAGTGTCCATAACAGCGGCAGGTGCTGACACTCTGGGCATGGGTTGCTTTTCAAAACGAAAGAAATGATGATGAACCTATTCTGTCTGATATTCAGTTCAAGACATGTTCACTCCCATTATTTTCATCTTTTTTAGACAAATATGGAGAAAAGAAGGAACTGTCACTAGAACTTCTGAACAGCCCTCTTTTCTCTGTAACTGTCCATAATCTCAGTTTATTGTAATGCTTATTTGTTTAATGTAAAGCATCCATGTTTGTCAGGAATAAAGTTACTAGTCATCCTACTTAGATTCAGGTTCAGGATGCAATTCATCTTTTTGGAATGGCAGGTATCTCATTTGAGAAATCAATCATAGCAATAGAAAAGATAGAAAATTATAAGTGAAAACTAACTGAAAATCGTCTTTGCAGTGTTGGACAGGGATATAGTTGTTGCCACATGTGAGTGACAGTCAGGCGGAGAAAAAAAGTACTTCTTTGTGTGGTGGAGTGTGTTTGCTGCCAGTTTGAATGGCTCATTTTTCTTTTTCTTGTTTGTGTGAAAAGAGATAATGTCTTTATTTAAGATAGCAGAGGAGAGTAGGAGCAAATGTGGCTGTCAAGAAAGATCGAGAGAGAGAGAGAGAGAGAGAGAGAGAGAGAGAGAGAGAGATATAGCAGTGACAGCATCTCTTCCTTGTCCATTTGCATAAACCAGCCTTTGTTTGACGCCTGTGGCCGGCAGCCAAGCACCAACAGAAGGACGGAAGTTAAACTAAAAAAAAACTAAAAAAAGCATGGTCGTCATCCAGAAAAATCTTCCACCAGAAATAAATGATAACAATTATAACTATTTAAAAAAAAAAATACACACACACATCAGTTACTCCTCGCTAAACAACCGTTCTGTTGCTCTTCAGAGGAAGAAATAACAATTCGGAGAAAACAAAACAGCGTCTTAGAGATTTGTATTAGCCGACATGAAAGTAATTGCAGGAGGATTTTTGAGGAGGAAGCTAGAGAGACGGAAAGACTTGTTTATGAACATTGAAGCTCCTTCCAAATTGTGAATATTAAGTCTGTTGCTGTGGAAATACTGGCGAGAGACTGTTTTGTGTGATACAATGGTATTGCATAAATATTCCCGAGTATGTTCACACCATAGCAGCTCAAGCCATAATGCTTTTATTTAATTGGAAACTAATTAAATACATAAATAAGAATAGGGGGGACCTGTTTTTGTGTTGTTTCGCACAGCAGTTATTGAATCAATTCATCTCCATTTGAGACCATTTGATAGCATTCCAGTGTGTTTTTGCGTCTTATTGTCAGTACACTAAAACCATCGCAGGGGCACAAGACACTTCTGGCATGTCCCATCTGGTATGTAGCTTCACAAATCTCTCTCTCTTTTCCTTCTCCATCATCACTTTTATTTCACCTTGAGCGAGAGGCGGGCTCTCCGGCGTGACCTCGATAGCCGGAATGTTTTCCCTTTCTCCCACGATGCACCTGGAGGGGACATGGCCATCTCTGGGCCTGTCAGAGAGGCTGTTAGCGTTTCTCCCGTGGGGTGAGGGAGGGGGCTGACAGTGGAGATGTCCCTCTGTCACACAAACAGAGGCAGGGCCACTAATGGCCTCTTCTTCCAGAGCTTTTTAGCCAGCGTCTTCTTTTTTGTTTGTGCGCTCTCAAGAATTCATTTATTCATGTTGCCCCTTTCTTATGCTTTTTTTCTCCTCCTCCCCTCTCTTTCCCCCCTTCTTCTTTTTTTCCTACCACCCCCTCCCCCTTGTCTGTCCCTCCGTCATCGCTCCCCCAATCTGTCTCTCTACCTGTCTCTCTGACCTCCTTGCAGCAGTTGTATGCAGCTCAGCTGGCGGCCATGCAGGTTTCCCCGGGAGCCAAGCAGCATGGAGGCAGCCTGCCACCCCAGGCCAACATGGGCACACACTCCCCACCCACCAACACACACTCACAGAGCGACAAGGGCCGCAGCTCCCCGCTACCAAACAAGGCCAAGGTAAGGGGGAAAAACAAGAAAGGCCTCTCTTTGTGTGTGTGTGTGTGTGTGTGTGTGTGTGTGTGTGTGTGTGTGTGTTTAATACTAGAAATGCCAGTGGTTTTGAGTACTTGAGTATTTGCTCACATGGTTGGGTTGCCAATATTAACCATCTTTTCCAATTAAAAAAAATAAGGCTGAAAATTTTGATTTAGGAAATTTAAATTAGCCATCAAACTCCAGAATAACTCTTTCTTATCAAGTAATTTTTTTATTCCTTAGATACTTATTTTCTTGAAATAAGTGAAAAATCTGCCAGTTCTGTATATTTACCTGTTTTCAATCCAAATCAACTTATAACAAGTATTTTCCTGTCTTATTATTTCTTATTGAAGACACTAATTTCTTCAAAATTCTTGAAACAACTTTCTTTAAAATTTTTATTCAAATATTCTTACTGTGCTGCCAAATCCCTTCACATTTTTTTAAAAATAAATATGATTTCAGTTAAACTGCGTACACGTTGGCCTTTCTAGTGTCACAACAGAGACGGAGAGAGTGAATGTCTGCCTGGACGAGATTGTGTTTCACTGCAATGCATGAGCTGAACATGTTTCCAAGCTTGTTTGGAGGTTGCATCCCGAATCTTTTCCTTATTTTTTTTTATTTCAATCAAACATGTGTCCTGTGCAACGGTCAGCTCCTCATACTAATGCACACCTTGCTACAACTTGGTCCCTGACTAAACTCACAGTCACCTCTGCAAATCAACTTTATCACAAAACTCCAGCTGGTATGTGGTCGCGGTGGATTTGAGGATGTATTGGTGTTTGTGCCGTTTTCTCGGCTGGCTGCACAATAGGGGCGAAGGGAAGCCTTGTGTCCATCCGAGTGGAATTCTATGAATATCTGGTCAGCCGTTGACCCTGACCAACTCCCCACCCCCCTCCCATACACACACAGAACCCCCGTACCCCCTGCCATCCTCCGTCAACCCTCAGACCACCCAAAACTGTAGTGGTCAGTCACAAATCAACACGCACGCACACACACACACACACACACACACACACACACACACACACACACACAGGATCAGACTTGTTCCATTGATCACATCTTATCACATGCTGTACATCAAAGTTTCCCAACTTCTTTTCCGTTTTTATCATTTTTTGTCTGTCCTGTCCTCTCATGTCTTGATGTCCTGTCTTGTCCTGCCTTGGCCTGGCCGGGCCTGACCTGGCCTGCCTCTCCTCTGCTCTATTACTTTCCTTTTTTCTCCTTTTCTTTTTCCACGTCCACATCTTTTCCTTTGCTACTTGCAACTCCTCTATCCATCTTCATTGCCTTCATTTGTTCTTGACCTATGCTTGTACACAAACACATGAACACAGATACAATCAAGACTAGTTCATGGCCCAGACTGAAGCTTATGATTGGCGAAGAGCTCTGTCAAACACACACACACACACAAACGTGCTACTATCCCGCCCCACCGGCACACTCGTCTTATTACCATATATATGGAGTTGGGCTGATAGGCAAGTGTTGCAGCCTGTGGTGGAGGGGAAGTGGGGAGCCGTAATGGCAGGAGTGGCAGACTGGGGAGTGGACTCATAGGCCCCATGGAGCCAAACTGGCCAATTGATAGCAGTGCTGTTTTGGTGTTAGTCCCCCGTGCACTTGCGCTGTTTGTGAGCAACTAGAGGTAAACTTTAGATAAGGTCTTTGCTTTCCTTCTGTCTTTTTCTTTTCTCTCTGCTTCAGTCTCTGTCTCTGAATCTCTGTCTCTGAATTCTTTCCACTCACTCACTCACTCACTCTCTCTCTCTCTCTCTCTCTCTCTCTCTCTCTCTCTCTCTCTGGGTGAGTGACATGTATATTTCAGAGGTGTGCTCCCCCTGTGGGCTCTATCTCAGGTCTCTAGTCATTTAGAGACTGCCTCTGCCTCTGCTCACAGCTGTTTGGACTCAGGCGCACACCGCTTAAGTGCTTTACCCTCGGGTGAGACACGTACACACTCACCTGTGTGCAAACACGCACACACTCACAGGTGTTGAAGAAGACACCATGCCAACTAGCCCCATTTACACACACATACCCATGCACAAATCACTGCAGCATACATGCTGCTTTCATATACGCAAGAGTGGACCTTTAGATGTAGGCAGGCATGCATACAGACCCATACAGTAGTGCAATTCAAATGATGCACCATATGTAGCCCATTTGCTGACATGCAACACACACACGCAGTGGTAAAAAGTAACTAAGTATGTTTATTCAAGAACTATACTTAAGAACAATTATGGTGTACTTTTCCATTTTATGTCACCTTATAATTGTATAACTGTACTTCAAAAGAAAAGTATGTACTTATTGGTGCACTTCAACAACGATTAAAACCATTTAACTGTATATAAAGTAGTTAATATAGACCAGCTACATTGTTAAAAAAAAACTGCTTGCATTAGGGATAATAAACCAATAATAGAAGTAATATAACCCAACACTTCTAGTGAGGACTTTTACTTTGGCAACTTTAAGTATATTGTACTGGTAATGGTGGTGTTAGTATTTCTACTTGCATTTAAGTTATTTAAATCTAATGGATAAAAGAGCCAACAAGCCTCCCATAATTAGGAAAATAAAACAACCTGTCTAGACTGTCAAGGTAAAGTCCCCTCCATTTTCTCTTTTCTCCAAATACATATTAGTAGAAACTGTAAAGTGCATTTACGTACTTGAGAAGTTTAGCGTTTGCATCGGTGCCACATAGTGTAAGAAACATCTTTTGTGTCCTCTGCTGTCTGACATAACTTCATTTGACAATATAATTAATATCAAAACAGTCACTCATAGCTGGAAGGAAAAGAAGATAGGAGGAAACAGTGAGAGGAGGAGAGACAGAGAGATGAAAAGAGAGAGGAACATGTAAAGTTCTTGACATAGGCATTGTAGCACACAAACCTTACACACACACACACACACACACACACACACACACACACAGAAACCTGCCCAGGATAAACTTTAGTGGCACACACACTTGTCCTGTTGATTGAACCATCATCTCCAGTGATAAGATGCAGAACCCTGATGTCGCTTTCACATGTCGCCATCCACAGCAGTCAAATACAGCCCACACACATGCACACACACACACACATTATATCTCCCCTCCTGCTTCCTCTCTGTCCCTCTGGCTCTCGTTGTCACTCTGCATGTTTTCTGTCTCAAAGCTGGAGACTGTTTCATCAGCCAAGAGAGACACAAAAGCAATTGTATTAATTCAAGATTCCAAGGCTTTCAGAGGCTTTAGAGGCCTCACACACGCGCGCGCACACACACACACACACACACACACACACACACACACACAAACAAGTCGGTCCAAGCCTCTCAGCTCACTGTCTAAACTAATTCCTCCACATTGGCATAATGCAGGTTGGCCACCTTCCCACCATAGGATTTGCCTTGGCGCGGAGAGGAAGCTCCCCCCATCCACTGTACAAGAGGCTGAGGCATTATCTATTTGTAATAAATATTCAAATGCATTCCCAGCCAAAGCCCACCATAATATGGGTCAGGATTGAGAAGATCTCGCTCGGTTTTTCTATCCTCCTTTCTCTCCTGTTCTTCTCTGGCCCATTGTCTCACTGAAGGCATCTTTGGGGGTCCTTCGTCTATTTAGAAAGACCCCCCTAATGAAGGACAATCCGGTTAGGCCTCATCCCACACGCACGCATACACACACACACACACACACACACACACACACACACAGACAAAGTGGTGATTGCACACACCCATAGGCACGTACACATGTAGGGGCTTAATTGGAAGGGCTTAATTGAGTTGTGAGGGGCTCATAAGGCTTAGTACGACTCAAGAAGTGGGAATCAGGAAAGTCGGCCTTAATGAGTGGGTATACACACACACACACACACACACACACACACACACATACACAGAGTACTTGCTCCCTTTGTGGATCCCACTGTATGCTACATTCTACCCTGCTTAAGCAGCAATTAGACTAATGACCAGAAAATAAAGAAAAATAATTTCTATTCTATTCTGTGGCTTAAAGGTAACTACAATAGGACAAGACCTGTAATGCTAAAAGTTCCCTTTAATTCATTTTTTTAATAAAATGTACAGTAAGGAACAATGAATATATTACTATAAAAATACAATAATATTTAAAACAGACTAGTTTTAAACCTAATAGACACTATTGTTGTGCATCTTTACCGAGCCGTCCCTTGCCCCATGTGTCTGCCTTTTAATTGCGGCGTTTTAATTACACAGAGTGGTCTGTGTACATCTGGCCCCTCGGTGATCCAATTCCTTCCTTCCTGTCATGTGACCCTCTGAGGCTACGCCTGATTGGATTAGGTCATCAGCAGGGGTGGTGTTGCCATGACAATTAACACGATAACAGCCCCCGGCGTCGTGCGGTGGTCCACATGCCGATTCATTTAGGGGGCCGCTGTCTGTTGCTTGTGTTGAGGTTATTGCTTGGGGCAGACATCCCTTGATCTAGATAAATGACTGAATTTAATGATATAGATATAGTAAGTCCTGTTCCCAGCTTCTTAAAATTTTATGATTGGTTGCTGGGACTGTGCGTACATGCGTGTGTGTCTTTGTATTTTTGTGTCTTTGTGTGTCTTTGAGGCAGAATGTGCCGCATCGCACATTCCCATGTTCACAGCCATGACTGTCCCTCGTTTCTAATGGAGCAAGTGCACATTGAAGTGGCAGACAGTCCTCTGTTCTGTTCGCTGTTTGAAATCTCGAGACATCACAATGTCTTTAGATTCTCACAGCTGTCTCACAGTCTCAGGGAGATGTTGTTCTTTGTGAAAGACAGAGAGAGAGGTGCACAATGTAGTTTTGAGAATGATTTTAAGGTGTTTCTTCACCTCAGGTGTGTGATTGTCGCTTACCGCTGGCCTTGTTTGAAGCATGTCGAGGAGCAGAATTATAGTGCATGTTTACTGGAGCCTGCATATGGAGTGTGCACATGCATGTGCATGAATCATCTCAACTTTGCTGTAATAAGAAGTCAGTTATTTTGCATGTAAATGTCAGTGGTGTGCACTAAAAATATATCAGTGTGTATCGTCTGTGCTGCAAATTTTGGATACAGGCAGTGGCATGCACCTTGTCTTCTGTCCCATTGCTGTGCATGGGCGCCCGTTTCATGAGTACGTGTTAAAGCCTCAATTGCGGGTGGTGTCGGTGACGTAAGGGGAGGGCCGGGCCCACCCCCCCGCCTCCCGCTTCCAAATTCCTACGGTGGTCACAGCAGGCGAAACTGTACTGTTTTGGTTTTTGCAGGACAGTGAGGGTGCACAGCCACTGAACCTGTCGGCCAAGCCTAAGGCATCCGAGAGCAAGTCACCCAACTCCACCTCAACTTCCCCACAGGTCGCTGCTGCTGCTGCCACCAAGCTGGGCCCTGCCGGCTCCATGAAGCACAGTGTCGCCCCCTCCAGCATCGGAGGTCCACCGACCAGAGTCAGCTCGATAGGTAAGTGGACTTAGCATCCATCACACACACACACACACACACACAGCACACGCACACACACAGCACACGCACAGCACAGGAAAATCCAAGGACATTTTCTTTTTTGTAAAGTTCAGTTCAGTTTGTATAACTTTGTACTCAAGTTAATTGCTGAGATCTGGGAACACGACTTGCCTTCTACTAGACCTTTGAAACACCACTTACATCTCCAATATATTTTTTTATTTTATTGGCTGCTCCCCTGCCTGGAGAGATATTCGAGCAGTCAGAGCATTTTAGATGAAAGTAAGAATGGGAATGTCATCTCCCTACAAAAGCTTGCTGCTAAGCTATCAATAAAAATAAAAAGCTATACAGGCTGTTGCACTGTGGAATATTTCTTAGATTAATGTAAAAAAACATAAATGTGACTGTTTTGAGGTGATGTTGCGCTGTTCCCTGATCTGAAATATTCATTAATTTGGTGAATACAGCTTGATTGTTATTACCAATACAAATGATGGCCACAGATAAGATTAAAGTTGTAATTTCAACTCATTTTCCTATAAATGCACACACACTCTACACTTTAATATACTTTTATGAAAAACAAATTGTTCCTACACCGCCTATGTACATTTTTTAGGAAACCAGTAATAAACTCTGGTTTTTGGTAGTGGAGATGACAAGAATAGCTTTTCCCTCGTAGTGTTTCCATCGTTGCCGCTGCCAGTACCGTAATCATACCCGGCCATATGCACACATACATGAAATATGACATAAATGAATCACTATTTTGTACTCTTAATCCATTTTTCACGCAACACTGATAGTTTAAATATTACACATATGTAACAGGCTATAATTAGTGTGTTTGTGTTTTTCCTCCGTGCCGCTATTTGCCTTGCGGCTGCTTCATTGTTATGTGTTTATTAGTGACTGAAAGAGACAGAGAGACATAGGAGAGAGGGGAAGGAGAGAGAGAGAGATAGGGATTAGCACTTTTTTTTTCCCTGAGTGATGAAGCGGGGGAATAATAAAGAGAGGAGCGCATGACAGACAGGAGGTATCACCAATGAGATTAGACAAGCCTCTTACATGAGCCAGGACAGCGCAAACACCCAGCATTAATGACACAATGACAGCACACACACTCCAACACACACAAAGGCTCACACACACATACACACACACACACAATCCCACCTCCTCCTCCTATGCAATAGGCAGTTAGTCATTTTTTTCTGACTTCATGGCTAATCTCACTGTTTTTCAACAAATCGGCGGATTTAATATCAGATTAGTGGATTTGCAGTCCCAGATGTTTTTTGTTCAGAAAAATGGATTACAGTGTTTAAAGTTTGTGTGTGATCCTCGCTGAATTATATGTGTGTGGAGAACAGTGTGTTTTGTGTCGCAGATCCTAGTTATGTTGTAGCTTTTGGTCCCATCTGTTGCCACTAAGTTTAGCCGGTCAACAGAGCGTTTGTTATTGCAGTTCATAGTCGTATTAGGATTCCTGCTACACGTTCAGAAGGGATAGAAGGGGCAGACAAATTGGAAAAGAGTCTAGAGGCTGTCATTTTGATGTGGGAGGGAGATTGTGGGAATGTGTCGGCTGGTTTGACACAATACGAATGTGTGTGTTCAGGTTATTTAAATTCAGAGAAGAAAAAGAAAAAACAAATTAAGATTTTGCATGCAAACTATTTGGTCAGGTGATAAAATATGATGCATTTTTATAGATGAAAAACACTCAAAGTGTTTAAAATGACCTCCAGTAGTTATATTAATAGCTAGTTAAAATAGCCTATCTTCATTCAACATGAAGATGCAAGCCTGGAAACATTTGTGATACATTTTATAGACTTTAACCCTCTCAGAAACACTCCTACTCAAAAAACGATATTACAAAATATCTATATCTATTACTATATTACTATATCATTACTATTACAATATCTATTTACTATTTTATTTATACGTTACGCTACTTTTGTAAAGTTATTACAAGCACCAAAACAATTGAGTCTGGGTAGGTAGGTTTTCACAAGAGATTTGAGAAATATTTCCACTTTAGGGGCAACTGATCTCTTTATACATTGCTCTGGAACCATTTTTGGGGGTCACTATACAGAAAGCTGAGTTTGTTTTGAACACATTGATATGAAACACATAGGGATCATGTTATATGCAAATACCCTTAAACGGAGAATTATGAAAATTCCCTTAGACCTCAGAGGGTTAATAATAATACATATTTAAATATAATATAATTAAGTGCAACACAGCATAAGAGCTGATTGGTCTTATAGTAAAGCAATGTTTATGCTTACAAAGGCTTTGTGAATATCTGGGTCACATCTGCAGGTAAAAAGTTTTTTTTTGTTTCACCTTCCACTATATGCATCCGGATGAATTCCAGTTTGTCCGTCCCTGCACATTTCCCCACAGTTCACTTATTTTTCTTTTGTGACACCTACCAACCTGAAGGCATGTTTCTCTTCCTCATACTTAGTCCATCCATCCATCTATCCATCTTCCCATCTCAAAGCAAACTGAAGGGCTGTCAGCGCCTGTAACTTCTACCACTATCACACATTTGTCTGTCATAAAAGTAATACAGTTTCCCCTGACCTCCCTTCCGGAGTGTTTTTGTGGACAAAAAGAGATTTGGCACTCAGAGAGGGACAAAGTGTAATAGTATGGAGTGAGAGGGAGAGAGTGAGAGACCCCTCCCCTTCTATCTGGGTCACATTTACTTGTCTGGATAGTTGGCATCGCTGTCAGTTTAAGCGAGACTCACACACACACATTCATGAGCACATGAATATCTATCCGTCCCCCCTCCCTCTCTTTTGACTCCAGATTAAAATTGACTGCCGCCCGATTCCATCGCCCTCTCTCCTGCCCTCTCCCCTCTCTCAACACCCACCAGCCCCCTTTTGGTCCGTCTCACATCCAGATTTTCCAGTTATGACTTCTGAAAGAGTTCACGGCTCTGTCATTACCAATCTGAAGCTAGTAATCTGGCATGAGATGGCATTAGCGGTGCGGATTAGCGCTGATAAAGGCCCCATAAGCCAGCCGCGGCTCTTTGTTAAGAGCTAACCCGACTGATAGAGAGAGGCGATAGTGGTGCACACAACCTCACAAACACACAGTCAAAGCAGATGCTTCATTGGCGACTAAGCTGCGGAAATATTACAAATAATACGTGGCGAGGAAGAGCAGGGAGATCTGATCTTTGTTAGGCGGCAGGGCAGATGTTTGCAACTGGGGAAATTAGCATGGCGTTTTAGCCGTAATACGAGTCATGTAGCCAACTCTCTTGAAAGCACAACTGTGAGGGTTCAGATGAGAGATGTGTTGTGTTTGTGGGTGTTTTAATGGGATTTAAAGGAGATATCCAGGGGTTGAAGTTGGGAGCCACTGCCTATGTTTTCTAGTTTTTTTGTCTGTCTGTGTTTACGGCTGGGGGCACATGGGCGAGGCAGTGGGCTAGCTAGGGGCTCACTCTGACTCACACACCCACCTCGATAGACAAGTAGTGAGTGTGTGAGTCTGAGAGAAACACACACACACACACACACACACACACACACACTACTTGACACACACAGAAGCCCCGACAAACTCCCCTTATCAAGTGTACGATAATGTCTTTACTTCATGGTTCAGGGGAAGATTTATTCTGGATGAAAACCTCCTGCCATCTTTCCAAACATAAACACACACACACACACACACACACACACACATACAGACACTGCTATTCCACATGTATCTTCTATTATTCTACTTCTAATTTTTTAATACACTTAAAGTACAAATAAAGTATACAAAAACACGTAACTTTGATAACATTCTAACTCACTACGAATGAATATGCAAAACCAAATTAATCATCCGCCTGCTCTCCGTGTCCTTGTCTCTCTGTGTCCCTGTCTCCCCATGTCCCTGTCGCCGTGTCCCTGTCTGTGTCTCAGCAGACTTGTTATCGACGTTGTCCACGACCGCCTACCTGAACGACCACGAAGCTGTTAGCAAGGCCTTCGCCGAGGCCCGGCAGATGAAGGAGCAGCTGAAGAGAGAGCAGCAGGTCCTAGACGCCAAGGTTTCCGCCGTCAACAACCTCAGCCTCAACAATGGACGCTCAGAAAAGGTAAATCACATTAAATCATATCTGTATGACAGCACCTGGTATTGGATTGTGCTGTAACCTTAGCAACAGAAGTGTGACAACTGCCCCAAAGGGGTTAAAGGCGCTACAAGAAGCTTTCATATTGTTCAATTTCTTGAGGTTAACAGAAAATGTACCACATTAAAACTTAAAGCAGTGCTTAATTAACAACAACAACCATAGGTTTTAGATATTTTGGTCATGAAGTGTGGCTGAATTAGTTCATAACAACAGAAGTTCTAAAGGTCAACTGTCACTTTAAATAATGCGATATGATATATTAACATTACATGGAAAGGTCATATTAATACCTTAAAGGCCGCTTGTTTTAATTCATATTTACTTTTATGCTGATGTACAATCTGTATTAATAGTTTTTTTTCCTTGCATCTGTTAAAATGCAAATTAGGATATTATGATTTCTAGGACAAATGACTCCCACTCATCAATAGCTCCAATAACTACAGGGCATTGTATGGATTATCTCAAGAATAAAATACAACTGATTGATCTAAATTTTAACCAAAATGTAGAAAGAAGGTCATCACAAGCTGCAGCGTCTCATTGTCAGTGTGTAATAATTTGTCTTTCCATATGCCATCCCTACTGCACTATGTAGGAGGTAAATCGCTGCACAATGCGCTCGCTAAAATGTGTTGAAGCTAAACAGGGACAGATAAGGTAAAACCAGAGGTATCTCGGAGGTAATGAGTGTGTCTGTGAGGCGCACTGCAGGGCTTGTGTGTGTGTGTGTGTGTGTGTGTGTGTGTGTGTGTGTGTGTGTGTGTGTGTGTGTGTGTGTGTGTGTGTGGCAGAGCGCAGCATTGGGGAGACAGTAATGTGAAGTGACGGCGCCGGCTCCTCGGCAGCATGGCTAAATTGTGGTTATTTGTTAAACACATTGGGAGTCAGCTAGTGCACATGCACACACACACACACACTCACACACAAAGCAACAGTGTGCTTGAAGCATCTGCACCGCTGACATCCAACAGCTCTATCTGTCTCTTTGTTTTTCTTTTTTTTTAACTCTCTCATCTGATGTGTTTCAAACAGTCAAAGCCACACATATTTATGTATTTGCCCCAGTGTTTTTGTACACATTTTGACAGGTTGTAGATTGTAATATACTGAAGATACAGTATAAAGGATTCTGTCTAATAGCCAATTAGATTCACACCAGGGGAAGGAAAGGAACATCGGGAAATGTAGCTGTATTTCAGGAGCTTGTTCCAAACATTTATTGCCTCAGATAGAAGTATTTAGATGTTTTACTCCACTGCGGGGGATAGTAAAATACTGGTACTAGGCATAATTTTATTACGTAATGTGTACTACTTCTTGTTAAATTGGTTATCATTTAAGAATTCAGTGAAATTAGGTGAAAAAGGGACTCTTTCCTATTCATTCTCTCATACCGGTTATTATGGTGGAAATGATTCATTTTGTCAGTCTCATTTAGGAATATATTTTTACAATAAATTTATTTTTGTAAGAATTAGAATAGATCTTGTGTATATTTGCCATTTAGCGTAAAATAAACTGCAAAATAAATAATAAAACTGATATGATAGTCTTTTTAATGTAAAGCTTTTAGATTACTTTCTTGGGAAAAATGTGACTTCCAAAGCCATGCACTGCGCACCGACTCCTGTTCTCTCGGCCCTTTGGCTTTGTGCTGCCGGAGTGTGAAGCCGTTCGGATAGAACAGTGTCATCTATGACACACTCAGAGGATTAGTTTTGTCACTACTTTGTGTCTTGGCTCCAGTGTCAGCCATTCAATCCACTTTTCTCATGTACTGTACTGGGGCTTAATGTCAGACTAGGCTGTCATCCACTTTGTCGCCCTGTTCATCTCTGTCTGACACACACACTCTCACACACACACACACACACACACATACACACACATAGTAAAAAGCTATTTCTAACAGCACATTGAAGCTTAAAATCTAAAAGTGTAAGGCACATTATGTGCTCGTTTTTTCCTTGAATGAGGCTAATCATTTCTGTGAAATTAGGAAAATTCCTAAAATATATCTGATTTACATACAAAATGACTAAATCTGGCAGATAATTGTTCATTTATTTACACATAATGAATTCAAAATAAAATACTTTTTTAATGACAAATAAATAATAAATAAAAATGTTTCTGCAGCGTTTCTCCCTCTTCATTCACCGTCGTTTTAGCCGTATTTATTCTAATGCGGGGGGGAAATTATCTCTAACAATTAAACTCTGCTGGACTAAAAACAGAAAATGCATTTCATTATCATTCTGCCCTCCTCCTCCCATTCAGCCAGCCAGCTCGCCAGGGTCACACATAAATGGAGAGGGACACTTTTTGGAAGGTTGTTTTAGAAGACGACTGTATTTTGGGTACTGCTTCTAATCGTGTAATTAAACTGTAAAATGCTGGCGTGTGTGTGTGTGTGTGTGTGTGTGTGTGTGTGTGTGTGTGTGTGTGTGTGTGTGTGTGTGTGTCGTTCGTCGACAGTCAGGTTCTATCACAGAGTGTGCCGGCTGCTTGCATTAAGCATGTAAATGCTCAGTAAATCAGCCTTTTATTGGTTGTAATAAATACCCAGGGGGCCGTGCGGCGTGGCCTCGCGCTCGTCCGCGCTGCACTCTCCCATTCTCTCTCTCTCTCTAATGCGTCAACCCTCGGGGGCCTCTGCGAGAGCGAGGAGATCCGCTGCACTCCACTCTCGCAGGTGGCTGCCAGAAGTCACTACACACACACACACACACATGCACACAAATATACAGTATACACACAAAACGGTAAACATCCAAATAGGACTAAATGTAATCAACATTCTAGCACATGCAAACCTACACACAGATGTGTGTTTATGCATGCAGGCGTACAGCACTCTAACAATTTGCTGTTGACATTAACATTTCAGCAAATTTACATAAAAACGAACCAAAACACAAACTGTCTATCTACTGAAACCGCTGCTGTTATTCGTGTGGTTTCTCTGTGATCCAGTGATAAAAAAGAATTATTATTGAATGATTTATTTCAGATCCAAAGGGAAATTGACTGAGAAGAAGTTCATACATCTTTAAAACTGTTTTTATTGTGGTCAGATTGGCTTTAGGCCAACGGAAATCTAATCTGATTTCTATGGTTTAGATTTGGGACATTAACCAATTGCTCTTTCTAATCTGTAACTATAAAATAAAGCCTAGAAAAACAGTTTTAAGAATGTTTTAAAGTTCACTTCAGGTCCGATGTTCATTCATATATTCAACTCACTGACTCACTCGCTGACCGACTGCAACTGTGAACTGTTTGTGTTGTTTAGGACAAGGCTGCCTTGGAGAGTCTGAGTCAACAGCTTAAGCAGCAGGCGGAGGACAAGTTCAGCCACGCAATGCTGGACTTCACCATGAGCGGAGACTCTGACGGTAGGGGGACACACAGACAAGCATATGGTCATTTAGGTGACAAAATGTGGATTTTTTTTCAATTAGAGGATTGTGATTCTTCTTATTTTTAGGCGTTTCATATGGATACATTTCACATGTTTAATGTAACACACTGTTATGATGTTATATAATAATATACACTATGTGGCTGTCTTGTGATAACCATGTGTCTCGCAAAACATAAAGCTAAGAAAATAGGCATTTTTTCAGCTTGGTGCATGTTTAATATTATTAATTGAGTTTTTATATGGTTTATTTAACTTAAGAAAAGCAATTATAATTATAATTCTCAAGCCATTAAGTAATACTTGATATTTCAGTTTTTTTTGTTTTTTTTATAGTCAAAAAACCTCCAAAATTGGAGGTCATTGCTTTTACAGGGCATAGCGTAATGGGTATTTGCTGTTTTGTATCTGTATTAGTTTTTAGTGTATTCGACTTCTGTCTGCCTCTCCTCAAGTTGTTCCTCCCATCTTCTCGCCCTCCTCCCCCCTCAGGCTCCCCCAGCGTGTCAGACTCCAGAATATTTCGGGAGGCTCGGGGTCGTGGCAGTGCCGAGCCGCACATCAAGCGGCCAATGAATGCGTTCATGGTTTGGGCAAAGGACGAGAGGAGAAAGATTCTCCAGGCCTTCCCCGACATGCACAACTCCAACATCAGCAAGATCCTCGGTAAAACACTCTCTCCTACACACACTCTCTCACACACACACGCACAGTCTGCTTTGAGTGACAGGAACCTTTGCCTCCGCTCTTGTCACCTAATCCTCTACTACCCACTACACAACCCAAGCGAAAGGAAGATGCATGTACGGCTGTTCTATTTCCCACTTTCTCAAACACGCACAAGGATTTGATTACAAGCGGTGGCATTGTGTAAGCGGCTGTTAATGAACGGCTGGGGAGAGCGCGGCTCCGACAAATGATGATATAATTCATTATGCATTAAACAAGCAGCGCGAGGCCGCCTGACATTTCCCCTGGACCGCTGGGATAGGCCCTGACATTTTAAAGAGCTCCTAAGCGTTTTATAACACAGGGAAATCTGGTTTTAATAACCCCCTCCACTCTCTCTCGATTGCTAACAGATCGCAGAACAGAAAGAGAGAGATAGAGAGAGAGAACAGCGCTGACAGCTTTTACCCATTAAACATACAGTAGTCAAGCGCAAATTCAGACCAGATATGAAACACACAGGGGAAGACATGCTCAAGATTACACCCCCACACACACACACACACACACACATGCAGGGGACTGACAAATCTGTGAGCAGAAACTGAGCTGAGGGAGATGACAGCAGGTTAAGTGAAGTCCTCATTAGTTTAGATAAGTACCTGTCGTCCTCATCGCTCTCCTCATTAACCTTTTTTCCCTCTCTTTTGCTTTTTTCTTTCCGGGTGAATCTATCACTGTTATCTGTGTGTGTGCGCGCGTGCGTGTGTGTGTGTGTGTGTGTGTGTGTGTGTGCGCGCGAGTGCGTGGTTACACATGCCACACAGACATTTGTTCCTCACACACAACGTACATGATCTGTAAGGTGATGTACATGCTCAATTTGCACACTTCCTTAAGCAGATTTCTATCATTTTGCTTCTCTATATAATGATCACAACCTCCCTTTAATGATTTATTTTAATGTGTACTGCTTTGCTGTTATTTTTCATTCTGGTTAATGCTCTTGTGTAAAGGTCTTTGAATCCAAAGAGATGCAGTACATAACTAAAACTGATCATCATCTCTAATAATAATAATGCGTCCCTATGCAGGCTCCCGCTGGAAAGCCATGACCAATCTGGAGAAGCAGCCCTACTATGAGGAGCAGGCTCGCCTCAGCAAGCAGCATCTGGAAAAATACCCAGACTACAAGTACAAGCCGCGACCCAAACGCACCTGCCTGGTGGACGGCAAAAAGCTGCGCATCGGCGAGTACAAGGCCATCATGAGATCCCGCAGACAGGAAATGAGACAATACTTCAGTGTGGGGTAGGGGAACTGATGGGGGGAACTTTAGCGTTTAATACTTATAATTCCAATTAGCAAATAAGTAACATTTGCTCTTTATTTAAATAAATTAGATGTTTTGGTAGAGCAAGTGTCACATCTTTTGAAATCAGTTTCAAGCAAAAACAAAAAAAATAAAAGCACACTGAGCACAAAGGTATTAGCTTTTATATTGTTAAGTCAAATCAGCACCAACCTCAAGGTTTGAAATAAATTCTCTAATTTAGATTTCTTTTTTCCAATTCTCATTTTTTTAACTCTTTGTGTTGTTGGTTGGTTCAGACAAGCCAGACCCACATCAAGATGTTGGGTCTGGGAACTCACCATTGGCAGGGCAGGATAAACGGTTGTCTTTAACATTGCCTCTGCACGCAGTAGACAACCAGAGCAACGCTAGTTGATAGATTAAACTTTTCCCGTATCCGGTCGGCAAAACTCCAAAAACATCTTCCTTTTTTAAGAATGACTTCAGTGCTTAACTCCAAGTGTTCGAGTCATGGCCAAAGCTGATTGAAAAGGTCGCTGTTCACCAACAGCAACAGCCATCTTGTTTGTAGTTCAAGTAGTAGGGAACCGTCCTTATGGTAAGCCCGCCCACCGACTCTGATTGGCTTGACCAGAATTTGGTTTTTCCAGCTTCTAATCCAACAGAGTTGCCAGACTGACCCTGGCTGCAAATTACATTTGCTGCCACTAGGGTGCGTCTAGATGTCTAGGCTAGTTTAACTTAACTTTTTATTTAAACTTCAGGTTTAATTTAGTTAAATCTCCTTAAATCACCCTTCTAATGTAGCTGTTGACATTCCCTTTTTCTTAATAAACCAGGCTAAGTAATATAAACTCAAAGACCGTGGTTCACAACCTGGGAGGATTCTGGGATTAGGAAACAAAACAAGAAAAACCGTGTCTAATGACACAGAAAACACTCTTTGTTTGTGAGATTTAGTTACAGAGCCAGTTTAGCTGTTTAGTTTAGATGAAAACTGTTTCAACAGCTTGAATGCTGCCTGTCATGTACTAACACACGTCTGTGTGTGTGTGTGTTATAGGCAGCAGGGCCAGTTGCCCTTGTCCTCCGCAGGCGTGGTTTACCCAGGTGCCCTGTCAATGGCGGGAATCCCCTCACCCCAGATGCCCTCAGAGCACTCCAGCATGTCCAGCAGTCCAGAGCCCAACACCAACCACCACCAAAACCCCCACATGGCAGGCCTGAAGGGGGACGAGCCCCGGATCAAGGAGGAGGAGCTGCGGCTGGACGACAGCAATGGCGACGTGTACGACGACTTTGACTACGAGGACGAGGAGGCAGACTACACCAGCGATAACGAGAACCATATCACCCAATAGGACGGCGTGACCGCCGCCCAAATTCAAAGCCAATCACAGCTGGTTAATCCCACACAATCCCAAACCCACCAATCAGGAAGAAAACTTTCTCTTTTTTGCCAATCACCCTGAGTCCCATTCTCACAACACCCGCCACCTTCTCCCCTTCCTGACTAACATGGACTCTCTTAACGGAGCCAAAGCCCTCCCACTGGAGTCCTGATACCAGCGTCTGATCAATCAACTGAAGCACAGGACCTGTCACTCACACTGACTGTTACACAAACTGGAGTCTGGGAGGAAGAGACGACCAAGGCAGCCTCTGATGCTTGCTGAGGAATATTCAAGTACTACTGCAAGATTTTGAGTGTAATGCCACGAGTCAGGAGAAATTAAAAGTCACTCTCAGAAAGCAAACCTTTTAGACCCATTTGTAGAAAAAGGAGACGTTTTCAAATGGAAGACGAATCAGTGGACCTGTCTAAGGCAAACAGATGACACTTTAAGATGGCGGACCTGTTTATTATCAAGAGACACTTTTAAAAAATTTAAAAAAAACAAACAAACAAAAAAACAGCTTTTTTTGTCCTTTGGTTCTATAATATTCTCACTCAGGTACACGGTGCCAATAAGTGGCTTGTGAATGTGATTTGTTGTTTTTGTGCTACAACTTTGAATAATAATAGAAAAAAAGAGACATTTCTTTTTTTCCCCATATGTCGTAAAGCACCTGAAACACATCAGACGTGTTTATTTTTAACAAAAAACATATCTTTTCTTCAACCTCGCAGTGTGCTGTCAGCGGTTTCCCCCAATTTTTCTCTGTGTTTTTGTGACTGCTCGCTCCCACCCTCCCCCACCCCCAATTTGGAATCCAATGGGACAGTTCAGCCAGGACTGACCAGTAGAGCGTGGACGGTCCGACTTTGAGGGATTTCCAGGGGGGAGAAGGGAAGTCTCTCTGGCATCACGGAGCAGAAAGGAAAGCACTGTGTTGCGAGACAATCCACCAGTTTTCTTCTCACTTCAGCCCTCTATCTTGATCTCGTCCAGGGCAAAACATCAGTATGCCTCAGCTGGAGTGTGTGTCGGTGTGTGCTGGGTTTACTCATGTATTGGCCGTTTGCACACGCGTGTAAAATTGAGGGAGATAAAGGCTAAAAACGTCTAAGATACAGAAAATCAGGCTTACGCTGCTGCTGTTATTTTACCGTACCACGCACACATATATACACACGCACACACAAACACAACCACAACCGTTGTTCTGTCCCTCAGTGTTTTCCTGCTCCCTCCAATTAACATTGTCCTGCTGTCCTTGGTGGGCGGAGCTAAGCTGAAGCAGCCAGTCAGTGTTTCTGTTTGTATTTGAGTACTGTATTTTATTTTTTCTCTTCAAACTGCCTCTAGTCTAATAATATTATTAACAATAATTATAAGGATGGTCAGCATTTCCTAAGTTTAGTAAGTTATGTACAGTATAATTTATTTTTCTCCTCTTTATTGGGTTTTTATGACCATATGAAACTATGACAGTCAATGAAACATTATTCTATTTAGCTGGTAGGTATTTAGATCTAAACAAAAGTTGTCATTTTACCTTGCTTTGTTTTGCATTCTTTTGTTCCCTTATTTTTGATGCATTTGTTTTGTATTAATCCTCTGGACGGGCGGAGAGGGGGGGGGCAGTCGGAGTTAAGACAGCGAGCTGGACTGACAGACTCGACGCCGGCCCTCCTCCGAGCGAAAGATAGAAACTTTTCATGTCCAAACCCATTTCTAAAAAGCACTCAGACTTTGAGAAAAAGAAGAACGTGACTTTTTTTTTATTGTTATTATAATTTTATTTGAAATGATTATTATAATGTATAATGTGAAGTTTCCTCTCTTTTATTTTGCCTTTTTTGGGGGATCAGTTTTATCACTTTTGGAAACTTTTTGTGAACAAAGAGTCCCGTCCCCGTTTACTAGTTTTGGCCGCCTCACCGAGACACAGTGGAATATCTTTGGCTTAGATCCACACACACACACACATATACATGCACAAACACAATCACTAACACACACACACACTTAAAATGAAGAGATTATCATGACAACCAAACGAATCCTATGCTGTCCTTTTTCTGTTTTATGAAATCTAGTATTCTAGATTTAAAATCCTGTACATATACTGTATTTTGTTTGGTGTTTTTTATTTGGTAATCATAGGAAAGCAGTGTTTACCGTGATCCACCAGGGTGTTCCACTGTCTCTGTGTCTGTGTGTGTGTGTGAGACGGCCAGGCGTATCTACAGTATCTTTAAAGTCACTTCTCATCAGGAGCCCTTTGCTTTGTTTGAGCTCCACGCGATGCTACAGGAGCCATGACTTCTCTTCAGGTGTGCTGCCACATAGTGTTCCCCACAATCATTCAATCAGTCTCGCTGTAGATGTTCGCTACATGCCACATAATGAGCCTCTGGGTCTTCATTTTGCTGTATAGTCACCCCTGTTATCACACCATGGTTCAACCCGATGCTGGAGAGAGGGGCCTAAGTGAATCGAACCCTTTTTAGGATATCAGGTGGGTGGGTGGGGCATTAAGACGTCAATCATCCCTGCTGGCAAGGTCTGACCCCATATCAAGACAATGAAAATAATAATGAAGATGAAAATGTTGATATTATTTAAGACAATCAAAGTCACGAGTGGAGCTCAAAACAAAGTAAGAATTATTACAAGTAAAAAAAAAAAAAATCTTACCATCTCAACTTGAAAAATCAAGAAAGATAATTATGTAAATATAACATAGAGTTATAGATTTATATTTTGTTCATAACACAGTGTAATATAAGTTGTATATTTCTTTTTTCTCTCCCTACTGTCTCTTTTATTGATGTTATCCATGCCACAGAAAAGCAGGAGTCGCAGTACTCTCACAAAAAAAATTGAAGAAAAATATCAAAGAAATAAAGAAAAATAGGAGAAAAAAAAAAAGCCGTGGGCTGCCACCACCATCTGTTCTAAGTTCACTTTTTTTTCAGTATTACTGCCAGACAAGGCTCTAATAAAGACAGCAATGTGTTCGGTAAAACTTGTGCTGGTCCTGGTCACTTCTTTCTTCCACACATGCATTCACACAATGGTTTTAAGGTTCCAAACATATTCACATAAACATACAAATATACACTGCCATGTCCTTATTTTGCAGAATTATTATCGATGGAGAGGACAGTAAATGCATCCACACTTGTTTATATTGTATGTTATTAATAAAATAAAGATAAATAAATGAGATCTGCACACATGAGTTTAGACATTTTAAACAGGTCTGGTTTGAATCCAAATTTGAATGTTTTCCACCTGTGTTTTATTTTTGGCTCAAGATGAGTGTAATGTCTCCTTCCATCCTCCGCTCAGTGACACAATGCGAGCCGTCACGTCGGTGGCACTGCCCGTGTGTCACCGAACGATTCAATCATCTCCATAACAACGTGTTAATTATGCTAAGTCCACCTTCTTGCCCCTCCAATCAGAGGGCCAGCTGGGAGGCGTGGAGCCGAATCACGGCCCGTTAGCAACCTGATAACCTAATTAAGCACAACAAGGGACACGGGAGGAGAGAACAGGGGAATGATGAAATGTGTGTGTGTGTCTGTGTGTGTCACACAAACAAAAAAGGGAACATTATGTGTACTCTGACTGTCTCTAAAAAAGCGCCGGATGCCAGCCGCCTGTGCTGCTGTCGCCAGTTTAAAAGCAAATCTTTAATTGATGCCCGCTTAAGGATGTTCATGCCTCCACTTTCAAGGGTTAAAAACACAGAACCCCACTCAGTGCGCCCATTAAAATGTTGTGTCCATATGTTCAGCAATCAACCCGCACCACCCCGTCCAACACTCTGCGCATAAAAACAGTTAAATGCACTCAGTGGAGATGAGTTTACGTGCTCTGCTAATTACCATAGCTTCATACATACACACAAAAGCCCTTTTGATGCAATAAAGAGGCTCGATGGGGACCGATCCACAACTCCTACGGTAAGTGAAGGACTCAGTTGTTCTCTGGGTGTTGTGAATTTTTCAGAGCCAGCCTGGAGGTAAAAACCTGAGAAAAGGTTTATGTGTGTGAATAGTTGAGGAGCAAGAAAGGGGATTCAGATTTCTTTATTGTCAGCAGTAGCCTACATAAGATGCTAGGGGAAGCAAAACGGTGGCTAGGCTCAAAAAGTAAATCTCTCTCTCTCTCTCACACACACACACACACACACACACACACACACACACACCTAAGGTGTACTGTAGGAGTTAGCTCAGATTAAACCACAATTATCCACTGGCAATCCATCACAATAGTTAAGACAAAAGAGTGAAAACTATTACAGTGGGCACGTATTTACATTTGAATGCCTCTTCGTACGTTATTGTGCATATTCTCAATATGAGTTCATTTATTACAACTTTTTTTCTGCCGGTGCAAATCCCACAAAGCTCAAAGGAAAAAGTTGTGTGACTCACTTGCACGTATATGTTTGTCTAAACGTTGCGCATCCGTCGAGTCAACTGTGTGACTTTGACTGCGGCCCTCTCTCTCTGCACCCGCTCAGTGAAATATGCAGATTTCGACCGTGGGTGTTTGGAAATTGAGTGAAAACGATGTCACATTAATGATTTAAAGTCGGTAATAGGATGTGCTGTGACGCTGAGCCGCCAGCTAAGCTGAGTTTAAGGCACCGGCGTTAATGTATTCATGAGGAGGGGGGATTATACAGAGACAAGAGCAGCTAGAGAGCTGAGTGCAGCAGAGCAGCCAGGGCCAACAGGCCTGCTAGATATTTTATATATATATTTATATATATATATATATAACTGCGTTTATATTGCGTGAGTAGGATACACATTTTACAATGCAAGGGGAAGGACCAAAAACACACACACACACACACACACACACAGTACAGAAAATTAGAGCTGCATAGTGGAATTAGAAGATATTAGAATGAAATGTGATTGTATTGCAACATGTTATTTATAATGTGTTATTGATGACAATGATTTGTGCAATAGTTATAAAGTTACATTTGACTGCAGACATAATACACGAGACAATGCAGTTTAAACCTGACCGGCAGCACACTGTAAAGTTACATGAGCCAATGATCAGGTTGTGATGTGCACAAGAAACAAACAAAACATAGTTTAAATATGGGTTTGTATTACCAAATAAAAGCCTGAGAATCTATTGTCTAGTTGAATCCAGGAGCAAATTGAAAAGCAAAAGACTAACGTATAACGAGATTCAATTCAATAACCAAAAAGCATGTATTATTACAAAAATGTGTTCATCAAGAAGCTATATTTCTTATTTCTTCATCTTCCATTCTGGAAACCCAGCTAATTTCCCTGTGTAACATTCTAATGTGTACACAAACTGCAGCGTCATTAAAATAGAAAAAGGTGATTGTAAAAGTCCCATAAAAATGATTTCAGCAGAGTACTTAAGCTGCAAAAAATGTCACATATTTCATCAGTCGTCCCAAATTTTCAATGATGCTGAAGAAAAGTGAGTAGAGGCTCTGTGCTTGGTCATGAATATTAGGTGGCTGATGCATTAAGAGTTCATAAAATAAGCCCATATCAGATAGTGCCTGCACTCAAACCATAAAAACAGAGAAACATGATGCTGAGATGCAAAATAAATTTGAGATATGCAAGCTTATGGTGTGTGTGTACATATATATGTTGTGTGTATATATACTTAATTATCTTTTTGGCAGATGGCCACCTAGTTACTTTATTTTCCATGATTTAAGTGTGAGTAGTTTTACACATAGGATTAATGTGTGACATTTCTCATGTAGCTCATATCACATTATGGCATGACAGCACTGCTCGGTCCTTGTGTCTTAAATACAAACATGACAGATCACGTTCAATCGGTTGTATCTGGCATCTGTTGTTTCCGGAGGGGAGAAGGGTTGACTCAACACGAGACGAGCCTCGAGATGATTTGGAAGGTTTACCAAAAACGTTGGCCAATGACCGAGCAGATATTAGCTTCATTACCGGGTGTGACTTTCTCACCACAACTTCATGCACTTCCTTCAGTCAGGTTTCAATGAGCAAAGTAATCAGCGTGACACGAGACAAACAATCACAAAGCGCCGTCAGTGTTTGAGCGACGGCCCTAATGTGACAGATCTGAGAGCGGCGGTGTGTGAGGGACAGGCGTGGTACGCAGCAGAACAGCGAGGCCCGCGGGCTGATCCCCAATCAAGACTGGGAAACTGGCTCGACTCCCCTGACACGTCGCCCCTCTGCTCAGCCGCCACTCTCACATGGAACACGCACCGGCTTCATCAGCAGCAGCTGGCCTACTTTCACCCCTTCTCTCGCTGTCTGTCTCCATCAAAATGTAAGGGTTTGTTTATTTCCCTTCATATATTTGCGTGTAAGGGCCATGATTGTTTGTTTTCTGTCTCTTTCTCAATGACGTGTGCCCACTTTCTTCTTTCATTCATAAGCCTTCCCTTTTGGCCTCATTCTTACTCTCCTTCTTTTGTTTCTTCACCTTCAACCTCAACAATCTGACTTCACATCACTGGAAACATCACACCACACATGGGATACATATTTGCAAACCTTTTTGGGATTTGTATTAATGATCCAAGCAGTTTTTCTCATTAATTGCATTTCATCAAAGTGGTAAAAGGATTGACATTTGTGTAATAGTTTGATCGAAGCCGAGTTGTGATTGAACAAATTAGAAGAGCAGAGATGATAATCGTCAGATGCTCATGTGTAGGTGGGCCAGTCACTCAACAGACACAGAACTTTTCACAGCAAACTTGAAAACATGATGTTGTTCGCTGAACAGCAGTATCAAATCGAGGTAAAGAAGCCCGTGGGCGCTTTAATGTCATTCCATGAAATTTATCAATTTTTTTTTAGACAAGAAAAAGGAAAAAAAACCTGTAAAACTGTTATTTTCTCTCCCCATCAACACCCTAATGCACACATGCAAATATTATGCTAATGGTATGTTAATTGGTGGAGTAGCTGCAAAGCAGCCCTGCTGTTCAAATGACTGGTGAGAAAATAGGTGGGGTCAGTCGCAAGCTGTAAAAGCAGCTCCAACACAAATAAACAAAACCCTCGGGGATTAACAGAACAAGGGCCAGTGATAAACGGATGAGAAGAGAGACAGGGAATACAACAGGCTGTAAGCAAGGGGACAAGGGACTCAGCTCTGGGATATGGAAATAGGAAGAAGCAGAGGGACAAGGGAATAAGGGAGGGAAGAGGGGGTAAGGAGGGAGACATGGATTAAAAGAGGAATAAGCAACAGGACAGAGGCAAAACAACTACATAAAGAGGGACATCAAAAGGCAAGGGGTAAAAGGAGGTTGGAAATAAAAGGATGAAGCAATAAGCAGTGTAAAAGGAATGATGTAAATGAGGAAGGGAGACTAAGAGGACAGAGGTGAAGACAGGTTAAGCATGTCAGCATGGAGGTAAAGGGTAAGGGAAACTGCCAAAGATAATTGGCTCTTGCATGTTCTCGAGAGTAACAGAAAAAAAAGTGTAAATGAATGTGGGATACTTTTAATTCGGGAGAACGAATAAAGGCTGTTTTATACTTCTGCGTAAAATCTACGCCGTTGCTACGTGCGTAGGTACGTGAAGACAAAAAACCTACACCGAACCCTGCGGTGTAAAATGTAACTACACATTGCACAGTCATCTGTGGCTTGGTAGTGCTGCACCCCCACGACTCATTTCCTGGTTCTGCTTCTCCATAAACAACATGAAATCAAGGAGAGGGTTAAATTTTCCTGCTACAGATGTCTCACCATGGTCAGAAAGGACAGGGGAGACTCTTTGTTTCTCTCACTAGGACTCTAGAGTCACTACTCACTCCAAAAGCTAATCGCCCTCTCACTTTTCCCTCGCTCTTCCACACACTCCACACACACACACGCACACACATGCCAGCTTGACACATACACCAGCGCACAAGTATAAACTCCAGGCCACTTACGTAGGCTACAGCGGAAGCTCTGTGGAGCCTCCGCAGAACCATGAAACCGCCTTAAGAGAGCAGGTTGAAGCAGAAAGAACACACACGATGAGTACAGGCATGCATGTACAAGTCTGGGAAGAAATCATATCAAATCATATCTTGCCTTTTTTTTACCCTCTTCAAAACGATTTCAAATATATCTGTATGTAACAAGGTTTTGCAAATATAAGTGGAAACCATTCATAGGCTCTCTGCAGGGACTGTGCCTTTTGCCTTCCCAGTCTTTAGATAGAGTGTGTGGGTGCACAGCATAAATCAAGGCCCCATTTCCACCTGGTGTGAACATGTGATCTGGATAGATTATGTGGATAATGACAATGGCAGCTGGTATTAATAAACTTTATTCTCAGGCAGGGCTGGTGTACCAAGTTCAAAGAAAGCAATGCCATGGACAGATCACTGCGTGCTCACAGGGTGCTCAGTAATTACGGTAAATGCAACCTTTTGTTTTAACTATACCGATGTACAATAATGCTTACTATAACCATACATTTGTGAAAATTAATTTGATTGCTAGTCAGGGCCTGGGTGCATGCGCTGTTGAGCACCCCTCCCACCCCCTGACAATGAACGTAAACATTCAGAACATGTATCGTTTGAGCGAGAAGTGTCTCCTCCTGCTCTTCACGTGACTTTTGATTTTACTCTGGAACAGATGTGACTTGAAATGTAGCGCAGAACAATACTTAAGTAAAGTGCTCATATTAATTTTCAGGTTCATAATTGTATTTATAGACTTCTATCAGAATAGGTTTACATGGTTTAATTTTCAGAAAACATATTTATAGTGGATATTTATATCCACTATAAATATATAGTGGATATATTTGAGCTAAAAATATCCTCTTTTCACCCTGTGTGTTGAGCTCTCTGTTTTAGCTACAGAGTGAGACATCTCACTTCCGATCCATCTTTGTTGGGAGTCGCACATGCGCAGTAGCTAGGTAAGGACTACTAGCCAGTCAGAAGCAGAGCATGAGGGCGTGCTACGCTAGCAGCTAGGCGAGCATTATAACATGTGTAACAAAGTGACGCACGTTCGTCATGGAAGTAAAAGCTGGACTACAGTAGAGCTGTTTGTGAACAGTGTTTTCTGTTGGAGGTGGTAAGTCCCTTTGGGGGGGACTCTGGGCTTTTTCTCTTTGGAAGCTTATTACATGCACAAAAAAGATATATAACACAATGAAGGAATGGGAAGCCAAAAAGCGTAATATTAGCACTTTAAAGTAAAAATCCAGAACATCCAAAACATGTTGTAGAAATGGTCAAACTTGGGGAAAAGAAGGCAAAGTAATTTGGACATGTTAGTTTGTTAGTTGGAAAATTGTGAGGCGTCCCAGATGCTGCTTCAGTTACATGGGATAAAATGAACACAGTCCGAATGTCGGGTCGGTCCATGAGCAGTTTAACACAGTGTACACTGTGTAATAAATGTTAAGGAGGCCGATTTGAAAAAGTTCTAGCGTACAAAGATATAAATACGTTCTGGGAAATTCTCCTGCGCAATCATCTCGAGATTTATGAAGTCTGTTTTCTACCAGGAATCAAACTCGCCTTACCCCGTGTTGCACCGTATAATTGTTTAGCGTATTGAGAGTTGTGAAACATTACAGTATGAACACCCTAAATAAACAAGGCGCCCAATCGTTTTCTTCTGAATCTGTCGGGGGCTTTATAGCGCCAGGCCTCGAGTGCCTCTGGTCTTTTCCTGTGTGTGTAGCGTAATGTGTAAGAGCTCAGTGGGCCCTGGCAGCAACAAGGCTATTTGGGAACTGTCAGTGTCCGCTCCATGCCAACCAGCCACAAGATACCCCCCACCCCCCCTCCTGTAAAACATCCCCTCTGGAACCCCAATGGCTGCCAGTTTCTCAGACAGCCCACCACTGACCCCTTCAGGCCAGGAAACTGTCATCCAGCCAAGGAGCCAAAGAGCCCAGCCTCCCCCCCCAGACTCTAAGATGGCTGTGTTGGCTGCTTATTCAACCCTGGGAAAGAAAGGCAGAGAGACATAGAAAAAGGGCGAGGACGGGGAGAACGCTCAAGTTTGCATTTTTAATTTGATTGCCTCGTCGCTACATTTTGCTCCAAGATTAAAAAGGCCACTTACTCCTCTCTTTGCCTTGGATTTTTTTTGGTTTTGTTAATATGACAAGGATTCCCCCAGCATGCGTGCTGTCCGGACGGCATTACAGACGCCACAAGCCATGCAGCAGAGAGCCATGTGTCCTGACAGTTGACTTTGAATCAGAGTCGGCATAAAGTAAAAATGTTGACAGCTTAGTTTTTTCCTGTGTATTTGTTTTCATTTTGAGAAGAGGTCGCACAAGGTTGCGTGAAAGACCCACTGCCCTCTTGGTTGTCGTCACGTATTTGTCCTCCCCTGCTTTTGTGTCCCCTCTCATTGCAACCAAACACGACCAGTTGGCTCTGTCTCCCTGCCTCTGGGCCCTGTAGTGGAATTGTTAGGACTTTTTTCCCCAGTTGGGCCAAATCAGGACAATCCAGCTGTGGTGTGGTCGAGAGAGGGAGTAAAAACAGAGAGACAGGAAGAGACGTGATAGCGGAGGGATTGTCGGTTTAAAGTTGGACAGCTGTTGTATCATGAGTGTAAGAGGGATTTCCTGGATGGAGGTGTCCTAATGGCTCAGTGGTAATATGAATTCATAGACAACCCATTAGCGCCCTTCACTAACCCACCTCCTCTTCTTCACTTCCACCATAATGGCCCTGGCTCTGGCCCGCTAGTCTGCATGTTAGCGGATATAGCCTGGATTTATTCTGATGTTCCCAGGGATTACACCCTCAGTGAGCTGTGTATTATGAATAGATTTAGACCCATAACTCCTGAAGATAAGGGGGGATTGGGGCGATTGTTTAAACGGCATGTGTTAGCCATCATCCCCGGGACACGGGGGGACATGTGTGTGTATGTGAGAGAAAGATTCAGAAGAATCAACTGTTTGGAGCATCCGTGTTCATTGAAATTCCGATCCAATTTCAGTCACAATAGGAACCACTATTCTGAAATGTGTTAAGTGAATTTGAATGAATGCTTTATGTAACTGAAAAGCTTTTTGGATAATAAAAAGCTTTTGGTTGCAATAATCAAAAAGGGGAAACTCCAACGATTATGCACAATCGCCAGAATTTATTTACACATCATCGCTTTGGGAGAGTTTTGTTCCAACCACTTCATAAAAGAAAAATGATAACAAAATAATAGTACAATTAAAAAGCAAATTATGTTTGTTTTTTGAGAAAAAAATAAGAAACATGAATGCAGGCTGAATCAAATCTGTCGGAATCCATTCACATTCAGCTTCAAGAGGCACATCAAATATTTTCTATGATGATGAATTGTACCACAAAACTAAAAACAACTGTTTTGAACCAGAGAACACAGCAAACCCAAAGCGAGACCATCCAGTCTTCCTGATGTCCCGTCGGGTGCCGGACATAAATCTGGAGCTCCGACACGCTGCTGCTGCTCCACATGTGTGAGTTCTGTTATTGTGGTGGGGGTGCACTGTGTGGCTCTGTAGTGAGGCTCTTTACAAGGCATCGGGGACAAGTGAGAGACCACACTGACCACAAAACACAGCTCCATAAACACTGTCAGAGAGTTTGACTTCAGCAGAGGACGGAGCCAAGGACTGGAGGCCTGTGGGATGACTTCACTTCCAATCATGAAGTCACAGACTGACACAACAGAGCTTTTTACACTGCCTATGACATTAAGATCAAGGGTTGGATAGATGCTCAAAATTAGGAAGATTCTATGTCATTGGTGGGGAATTCTCACCTTATATGTTATGTGGACAGTATACTCTAGGTAATGTAAAGAACGTCCTAGGTAATCTGTTAAATGCGCTTAATGCATCTCCAATGTTCTCCAGAAATGACTGCAAAAAGTATATAATAATATGTTGCATAGACTTTAAAGCTGCTCCAGGAAATTTTACACTTTGGTTTTGACAATTTGAGGGATTAATTACCCAGAAACTACATGCTGTGATGTCAATAAACTGCATGTTGTTTTAAACCACATTTCTACTCTGGTCAAAACAACCTGGAACGCAGGAATTCCAGCTGGCAGTGATTAAACTCTGCGTAAATTATGGAAAGTATGGAAAGTTCTGGATGACTGCCAGAAAGTGTGTATTGTTTTCCTCAGGGTGAATACCAAAATATTGATTTGTGATTGGTTGAAAATGTCTAAAATACTCGGGGACTCGATCAGTAGCTTTTTAAATGACTGTGAAGTGGGGTTGTGCTTTACATTAAAGCGGTTTCACCGGTTTCATGTTGAAAAAACACAGGTTGTCCTCCCACTGCCGTCCTCATTGATAGATTAATGTATGTATCACTTTAATATTGCAGCTTGTAAAAGTGTGGCTTATTGTTGTTGAGCATGATTTGTTGATAATATAATAATAATAATATATTATTAATAATCTGAATCTGTGTAGTACCTACATTGATCAAATGAGTAAAAGTGTAGAAGTATAAAGTAATAAAATGGAACTACTCGAGTAAAGTACTTCACATTTGTACTTAGGTACAGTATTTGATTAGATGTACTCGGTTACATTCAATTCGGTTACAATTGTCCCCTTTTTCATGAGCTGAACTCAAAGACCTAAGACTTTTTCTATGTACACATTAGGCTTATTTCTCTCAAATATTGTTTACAAATCTGTCTAAATCGTGTTAAAATTGTTAGTGAGCACTTCTCCTTTGCCAAGATAATCCATCCACCTCACAGGTGTGGCCTATCAAGATGCTTATTAGATAGCATGATTATTGCACTGGTGTGCCATTGGCTGGCCACAATAAAAAGCCACTCTAAAATGTGCAATGTATTGGGGGTCTAAAATATTTGAGAGAAATAAGCATTTTTGTGTACATAGAAAAAGTCTTGAAAAATGGAGGCAAAAATAATTTTGCTCAGTGTAATTACACGCCTTCTCCAATGGAGCATTCAACATAGATACAACTGCAAATAGATGAATTATTAGAAAGTGACAAACCATTCATAATTGCAGATTTGATGGATTATTAGGATCTTTGTTCTAATAAATTCACTTCTACTTGAGCAAAATGTCTTCCATGTCCAGTAGCAGTGCTAATCAGTTGGGTAGCTTTCTCTCTCCATCATTGCCAATCAATCAGTGTTGAAATGAAGCAGCGGTCCAGTGAGCTTTTCCCTTCAGTATTGTACCAAGCTGTCAATTTACAGGCAGAAGTATGTCGTCTCTAAAATGTTCCAATAAATAAACATTACTGTGCAAGAGGACAGCTCTGTGTGTGTGTGTGTGTGTGTGTGTGTGTGTTGCCAGATCTACAGCCTACATCCAGACAGCGACAGACAGACATTATGTAGCTGTGTCACACACAGAGAGAGGGAGAGAGGGAGCAGGGAGAGAACGAGCATCTCTGCTTGTTATTCAGCTTATGGATTATGTTCTGTTTAAATGACATCTCTTCAGCTTTGCAAAAAACAACTTTAAAGCCCCCATTTTTTTTTTTTTTTTTTAATTATTATCATGTAACATATTTCATCAAAGTTCTTCCAAAAATAAATGTGGTCACAATGAACATGCTCAGAGGCCTTGGAGTAATTGAGCTGGACGTGGACCAACACACAGGAAGTAGTCCAATCCTCTAGCTGGAGGCCAGAGGCTACCTTCCTGCTCTTGAAGTTGAAGTGCAAATGGCAGATGGAAAAATGTCATTGTCGTAAAATTTTCTTTTAGCGTTTGTGACAATTGTTTGCTTTCAAATTTGCTATTTTTTTCTCCCCTCTCGTATGAACACTCACAGAAATGCCCCAGACGGGTGTAATTGGTGTGTAGGGACGGTTGCCGCAAATCACTGTAATTACCAGAAATGACTTGTTTCATGAAAACAGTCACACGTGTCATTTTCTGTTTGAGTGCTGGGGTCAGATGTCTGTAGAACTTTGGGTTACAGCACTTTGCAACTCATTTTTCACACATTAAAGCTCATTGTTTTCAGACACGCTGCGGTTCCCGCTGAACTCTTCACACGCTGATGTGAAATGAACTTGTGAGTGTTTTTTTTTTTGCTGCCACGAAGCTGGTAGAAAGAGGGGTCAGGAGCCCCCTTTGATAATGATAATGCATAACACACACGAGCATACGGGTACACATAACAAGCAGGCGCGCGGAGGAGAAGAAGCGTGCGAGCAGAAGCACTTGTCAACAGAGGCGTAAACACACACAAAACTCGCTCATCGTTTCAGTTGTGCCCTTTGAAGTCCTCAAATATCATGAAGCATTTACAATCTAATTATGTGCGTTTCTGTTTTTTTCCACACTCTCGCTCTCTCTGTTGTCCCCCCTCCAATCCCAGCTGTGAATTGAGGGGGAGAAAGAAGGGGGAAACAGGAAACAGCGAAAGCATGAAGACGAGAGAAACAAATATGGAGAGGGAGGCATGAAGAAAGACGAGGAAGGCGGATGGGTGTTGACAGTTCACTCTTTGGGTCATTAAGAAAGAGATACCCCCGCTACCCATACCCCCTCCCTGGGAAGTTGATCTGGAAGCTCCAGGGGAGCTTGAACCAGGACCAGGACTCATCATCACCCAGACCTGTCCACCAAACCCCACCAGGCGAGCTGGGGTACGGAGCCTCTGAATGCCCCTCGAAGCTCCACGAGGATGACTGGGGGGTGTTTTGTCAGTGTTCACTATGTTTAGTCTTTAACTATGGGAATTATTGTGCAAATAAAAAAGTAGCCCCAGGGCATGGGGCCTCTCCGGCCATGTCTGACTTTTTGGTAAATAAATCTAAAAGTGTCTTCTCACCAAGAGCCATAAAGAAACATCAAATCAAAGACAAACTCTCACTCGGAGGGAACAAATTAGTAAAAGGCAATCTGGGGAACAAGCTGTAAGTGTTGTGTGTGTGTTAGGACAACTGCTCCTGTGTGTGAACGCGTGTGTCTGCTGTTGCTGCTCAAACAGTTTGAAGTGATACAGTTTTATCCGTGTGTGCCTGTATAACAAGAACATAATCTATAGGAGGGTGCAAGGTGTGTGTCTGTGTATGTAGGCGGGCGACGGCTTGTGCCTTGAGTTTATGTTTGTGTGTGTTCTTTTTTTCTTTCTGTGAATCCTAAGAAGGGAAAGAAATGCATTTGAAGAGTGTGTGTGTGTGTGTGTGTGTGTGTGTGTGTGTGTGTTAGGGAGGATGATGTGCATCGGATGTTTCCCCATTTCTGCACGGTGCTCGTTTCTTCCCTGTTTCCACCCTCCAAAAATCTCGGCGGTGGCAGCGGCGGCGGTGACATTTGGGAGCAATTTTTTAAGTGCGCCTGCAAAGGTTGTCAAGGGATTAATCTCATCTCACGCTGGGGCGCAGAAAAAAAATGCCTTCCTCCAAGAATTAAACACAATTTACCCATCAAGACAAGTCTTTCAGAATGGGAGACAAGCATAAATAATATCTCCTCGGTCCAGATTCGCTAATTTACAAGCTTAGCATCTCCAAATGTTATTAGCGGGAATGACGAGGTTACCAGAAGGCGCTGTAGGGAATGATTTGTTATCCGGGCAAGCAGCAGCTGCACCAAAAGGCGCATGTTGGATTGCTGGGAAAGGGAGAGAGACATACCTGACACCCACTGTCTCACCCCTCCTTCCCCTCTCCTCCCTACTCCCCTACCACTACAACACCCGGGACTGCACACACCTCAGGCTGGCAGATAGTGAACCTGGCATCTCTTACGCTAATGTTCTTTTCCACTCCTCTCATTCTCATTTGCTTTCAGTCTCTCCTTTCTCCCTCTCTCTTATTGCCATTTACTTTCTCTGTTTTCCCTCGGTTTCTCTCCCTCTCTCCTTCTTTATCACTCTTTCTCTCCCACTTGCTCTTGAGGCTTGAAACATCAAATAGAACATTTGGGCAACCGTTGTTATCTTGGCAAGTGTTGAAGTAGCTCTCGTCTATAATAAAAAAAAAAAAGAGCGAGAGAAGGAAGTTAGTTTTTTATATATTCAGCCGCTCTCAACATATCAGTCAAAGCGAATACAGATGTCTCTATGCCTTGTCCAAAAGTATATTTTTTTCTTCTAAAGATCTATATCGCCATCTTTGCTCTGACGCCGTCAATCACTGGCCAAGTTGAGCAGAATTTTCCTGTGATTAACTTTGTAAATAACCAGGTGCCTCCTGAATTTAGATGCTGCACCTTTTCTAAGCTGACAAGGAGCTAACACCCTCAATCTGACGTTCCCGTTGTGCGAGCGAGATGGATCGCTCGCTCTGTGTGCCTTTGTGCATGCATGTAGGTGTGCATGTATGAGTGTGTGTGTGTAGAAGGGAGAGTATTTTGATCTGTGCTGGCTGTTTATCTTGCTGAAACAGGAGTCTCCCGTCACTCCAGCCCCTTTCTGATCCTGACAGATGAGTTCAACCCCAGCCTGCAGCCTCGGAGGGGAAGAGAAGAGGGGAGAGAGAGGAAAGGAGGTGGAGTGGGGGGTAAGAGAAAGAAACAGATGTAATATAGGAAACAGAAATAGGAGAGAAAGTGAGTGAAAGAAAGGAACACACATAGAGATGGAGAAAGGGAAGAAGACAGACAGAAAAGGGAGAGGACTGGAGGAGAAAAGAGAGGGCGCTTAGCTTCACCTGCCAGTCTCTGTTAGCAGGGATGAGCCAGAGTTCCCTGCTTCTGGAAGCTTAGTGTCAAAGGTGGGACTGCAGGGCTCTGTCTGACGTGTGTGTGTGTGTGTGTGTGTGTGTGTGTGTGTGTGTGTGTGTGTGTGTGTGTGTGTGTGTGTGTGTGTGTGTGTGTGTGTGGGCATGTGTCTTCGTGCCCAGTAGGGGTTCCCCCGCATGTTCCCACTTCTCGCCTCTCCACCGCCCCTGCCATCACTCTGGGGTTGGGGGTTTTGTGCGTGTGTGTGTGTGTGTGTGTGTTTGTTTGTGTACAGTGGTATGGACGGGTAATGTGACAGGCATCTCCTCAGACAACCAAAACAGAGGACCCTGATCTCTGCCAGACTAATTGGATGATACTTCTGTGTCTTGTTTTTGACAATATTTTCATTTTTTTCAATTTTTTCAATTATTTTTCTCTATCATATTGTGCAAAGAAATATGTATTTCTGGAGTTAAAATAGGTCTGAAATAAGAATTGCTCCACCGTTGTTTACAGACAAACTCAGCTAGAGGGAGTTTAAATCTGCTGTACTCTAGCTGTACCGTTCAGCTAAACCAACACATCTTCTACATTATGATATACTGTGTTCACATGATTAATATTTTAAATGAAAACATCAGGGATTAGTAGTCTCTTTTACCAGTGTGGGTAGATCTTACACTCAGGCATCTACCTCATTCCACCAATTTGGTCAATGATGATGTATTTGGTCAGATGTCGTAAATCTTTGTGACCAGACGTGAATCTAACTTGCTACATTATGTTTGTTGTGTTGGTTACTGAGGAAAACAGTAACTATAGATGTTCTACATTATGCACATGGAAAATACAGTCATTTCCTATTTATGTTCATTCCACAATTAAAGGTGTGGCATGAAAATTTGAGGGTTTTTGAGGGTTTTTAACATTAATATGAGTTCCCCCAGCCTGCCTATGGTCCCTCAGTGGCTAGAAATGGCGATAGGTGTAAACCGAGCCCTGGCTATCCCAAGAGTGTATGGCTGCAGCCTGGAGCGTCCCATGTCATCCGTCCTGTCTCATGCTGTCTCGTCTCATGTGGAGGTGTGTCCAATGGTAAATTCAGAGGGTCAAAAATACGAAATCACGAATAATTTTCCAGATGGAGTCACGGGTAAATTCGTGACCACATTTGTTGCAATCAAAGTAACAATTTAACCATAAATACAGTTTGCTCATTTCTGAATATTATGGTTGTGTTGACAAGATAAATGTAGACTATCGTCTGGAATAAGATAAGCCTGCGTCAACTATCATGCTAATGAATAAAATACTTGATATTTGATATTTGGTGTTTTTTAACTAAACCATAACGGCAATCATACAAATGACTAAAATACTTAAAAAATATGTCCCTCTCTAAAAAAAAAATGCAGATTATAGGCAAACTAAAAAATTCCTTCTATGGCGGCAACTTTGATCCAAGTTGCAGCTATAGAAGGAATTTCTCTCCCAGGTCAAGCATTTGGTTTTGTTTTTAATTTTTTTTCCCCCTTTCATACAATACAACACAAAATACAACAGAAAATACAATAGAACCGCTGGCGCAGAAGTGGAAGAAAAATAAAATTGCATTGTGGCCCAAGGCCGTGGCAGCAGAGATACGCAGTCGGATGCAGGACGGGTCCCAGAGACCCGAGGCCGATGCCGCGGTGGTTGAAAAATACGACCGCATTCTGCCCCTGGTCTCAGAGACTCGAGGCCAAGGCAGCGCCAGCAGAGCTACAGTCGAATGCTCTCGCCATGCTGATAAGCAGTTGCATTTGCAGCAATGTCCCAGTGAAGTGTGAAAACAATATAGAATATAAAATAAAGAGTAAAGAGTCTTGGAAAGAGTGTAACATATTTATTTTTGTATTCTGGTTCTTGTTGTGTGCTGATCCTTGTTCCTGCCGTTAGTTGGCAGAAATGGCTGCGTCGCTGATGCAGGTTTCATCAAATGTAGGCTACGTTAATATGGAACAACACAACCATAACATCCAGAAATGAGCAAACTATATGTATGGCAAAATTGTTACTTTAACAGTTTTTAACGTTTTTCAAATGATTGCAACAAATGTGGTCACGAATTTACCCGTGACTCCATTTGGAAAATTATTCGCGATTTCGTATTTTGACCCTCTGAATTAACCGTTGGACACACCTCCACGTGAGACAAGACCGCATGAGACGGGACGGATGACATGGGACGCTCCAGGCTGCAGCCATACCCGTTTCGGGTATCCTGCTCTACTTTTGAGAAAATGAAAGCTCAGATGGATGTGTTATTGAAAGGGGCAAGGTTACCTGACCTTTTTCTGCTTTGCCCACCCAGAGAATTTTGGCCCACCCATGAGAGAGAGACATCATGGCTTTCAAATGAAAGATCTCCTCCGCAAAAGCTACAGACTCAGAAATGGCACATCCTAAGGAAAGCTCATTGTGGGACTGGCTCTAGTGGCTGTAATTCTGCACCAAGGCTGAATTTTGGGAAAGAGACTTCAGATATGATATTAGGGGACCACTAAGGTCTATATAAAAGCACTCAAAGAGCACCATGTCATGGGACCTTTAAACAAAATTATTTTTTTTTCTTTCTTAGTTTTTTCTTGTAATACTAAAAATTAAAATATTAATGGTAATATATAATGACTTTATACTGTATGTATGTATGTATGTATGTATGTATATATATATATATATATATATATATATATATATATATATATATATATATACCATATACAGATATTATATATATATATACAAAATCTGTCTGAAAAGTCCTGCAATGACCAATAATTTGGCTACATGGCGGCAGATGAAAAGAAGAACATTGACATACATTTTTAATTGATATGGCTACGTTTTTAGCATACAGCTACCCATTCATACATCAAGCAGGCAAAGAGCAACATTAGCATTATTTGGAGTTATGTAGCTGGCCACCTGATGTAAGTATGAATGTAATAATCAATATTCACTCTCCTTGTAACTCTGCTTTGGTCTCCACCAACTCCTGGGGGATACATCTGACAATTTAGCAGCTAAATGCTGCACTATGTTCACTAGCTAGTTACTAACGTTGTCTGTCTGCCATTTGGTGCTGGCCAGGTTAGCGTACAGTGGGTTTCTCAGGGTTTTTTATTTATTTATTTACTGCTGAGGACAACTGGCATGTCCCACTCCTCTGTGTTGAGGTAAAGTTTTCCTTGTTCCAGTTTCCTGATTTATCTTGTCTCTTGTTCCATGTAACTTTACTGCCCCTATGTTTTCCCACCTGTGTGATGACCTGCCCCCGCCCGATTACCTCCATCTCTGTCTAATCACCCTCCCTCCCTTGTGTATCTAGTCTTTTTCCTCCCCTTGTCTTTTGCAAGTTTGTTGTCTCTCCTTGTGGGAAGGAGTCCAGCCTGTTTAGTTTCAGTGTTTCAGTATTAGGATCTGCCTATTTTTGGACTCTGAGCTGGAAGTTTTATTGACCGAGACAGAAAAAAAAGAATCCTCTCAAAGACCACTTACATTATAATTTATGTGATGCAATGTACAGTATATATTTTCTATTTCAGATGAGCAAAAACACTGTTGGATCAAATTAGGCCATGTTATTCACTTCAAGTAGAGCAATTTCACTGAAGTCACCTTGAGTCCGAGTCCAGACTCGAGTACTACAGCACTAGAATCCAGTAACTGCTCAGGTGAGTATATCAACATTTGTATTCGCTCAGATATTCTGTGGTGGCTGGACATTAGGAGGATACAGTTCCTAGAGAAAATCAACATTTCCTACAGGCTTAAAGTGAAGGAGACCAAAATAGGATTTTGAAAAGGTGAGGCCGCCCTTGCTATTATTCATACAAAATATTATTTATAGCTGCTTTTAAGGATTTTCCTGTAAAATAAAGCTCCTAAATCATAATATTCTTGGGTTGTATCAAGTATTTTTCTGCTCAAACATAGAGGCAAGAAGAAACATGATGAAATATTTAATCCATTGTTACCATGATGTCTGTGTCCTTCACTTTCCAACTCCCCTCTTTCGAGTGCTCTCAACTTCCGGGTAAAGCTAAGCGTGCGACATGTCGAGTCAGCTGGTGGTTGTTACCAGAAAGTGGTTCACCTGTCAATGACCGACAATGGATTCTGGAATATCCAGCTGTCCTTCTATGCAAGTAAGCTGGCCTTAGCCTGATTAAAGGGCCTATTAGGCTCCAGCAAGGATAGATTTTCTATTGCTTGTGATACAATTATTATTTTTTTTACCTTTTTTTTTTTAATTAGACTTTTTACTTCCTGCTGGAGCCCTATTATTGTTGCCTTTGTTATTTTACCTATTATCCACCACCCCTTGACCTAATATGCAGATAGCCCAGAACTAACAAATGGATCACTGTTGGAGGAAAAATAAGGCTGATTATTTATTGAATCAAGTTTCACTTCTGTAACAACTTTTTTTAGTTCCAATTTTGCTATGGCTTTTTATTATGTGCATTCCCGTTACTGGTTCAAAATGCAATAAAAACGTTCACAGTTTAATATGAAATTTGGCTTCTCATGTACCCTTCTCTTTCCTTTTCACCAATGTGTGCGTTGAAGCATTACACTGATTTTTGTTTTATACCTCTTCACATGCATGTAATTTATAATCATGCTGACACCTACAGTATATTCAAATGATGCTGATCAAAAGTACTGTTTATCATGTTGATGATGATGATGATGATGATGATGATGATGATGATGATGATGATGATGACATCAGGGGTGTATACTCTATGTGTAGACGTCACCTGGGACAGGTGAAGGTGTGTGTATGATTGAAGAGTGGAAAGGCAAACTATTTTTCAACCACATTTTGTGAGACAAACGATTTATCCTTTATGTTTAAGACAAGTTTTATTTATGTTGCTGTTATGCAACAAATTAACTGATCATTGTGACACTACGACTTACTGACTGCAACTACAGTGTGTGTGTGGGTGGGTGGTCTTGTTAAATATATACGTGGGGTCCAACAACCGGGAGTTCAGTATACTTGTGGGGTTCCAACAGCTTTGTGGGGCCAAAAGGCTGGACCTCACAACTTTAAAGGGCTGTTGAGGGTTAAGACTTGGTTTTAGGATTAGAATAGGTTATGGTTAGGGTAAAGGTTAAAGCTGGGGTAAGGGGCTAGGGAATGCATTATGTCAATGTCGGGTCCCCACAAAGATAATGCCACACATTATCTGTGTGTGTGTGTGTGTGTGTGTGTGTGTGTGTGTGTGTCCGGACCAAACCCCACCACCTCCTCAACCCTCACCTACCCCACTGACTGACATCTTGCCCTGCTGACAACCCTCCTCCTCCCCCACCAGGTCTCCAAATCATTTCATACCGCTGCAGGTTCCCGCCCACGCAGGCCTCTTCCTCGCTCGCTTCCCTCCGCCAAGTCACAGGAAGCCCCCACCGATGCCCAAGGCTCTACAGGGCTCTATCTCCCTTGCACGCACACACACACACACACACGTGTCACCACCTCTGCAGTGCTGGGCCATCTGTAGAGGCTTGATGTGCTGGTAGCAAGCCAAGTCACCTTGTTGTTACGCAACTACTTTTACACCAGTTTACACGGGCTACACATGTACACCTTCAATAAGCTACTCAGTCCACAACAATGTGTGACTTTGTGTGAAAGTAGGAGGCTTTTGCTACATGTGTGTAAGTGTGACAGTCTCTGTGTCTGAAGGGGATAGTGTAGCAGGAGAGAGCAAAGGTCCAACTTGATTTCAGCCTGTCTATTGAACTGGTGTAATTGGGAGCACGACCGACATCACAGCAACTGGTAGGCTATATGTCAGACCAACTGCTTTTAGTGCCATCTCTCCCTCCCTTTTCTCTCTCCTTCTCACACACACACACACGGGACTCTTTCAGCTCTTACCATTGCTTTACATTGCCGTTATACCCTCTAACCCCCTTCATCCACACGCCTCTCCTGAATGGGATGGAAGCTCATTCTTTTTCAAAGCCAAACACCTCTTGCCTTGACTCAGCCGAGAGACCTTAAAGAATGTATTGTATGCACAGGGGTAACATCCTCACCACATCTCAACCTGACCCAAAACAAGTAAAAACAGTATGTCTTTGTGATGGCTTGTAAACAGGATTGGAAGTTTCTTTCACTCAGCGATGCAGAGAGACCTTGACTTTGACCCCTTGTTGTATCTGGCATTGCAAAATGGGAGCCGTAAATGCAGAATAGTGTTCACTGAAAAGTACGCCGCAGAGAAAGATGTTGATTGTCAAATAGGCCAAATTGTCTGAGAACACCTTTCCTGCAAATTGTTTGTTGGCACTCTCACATTCTGTTATTTTAGAGCGCTAACTTTCTTGAAAAGTGCCGATTTTGCTATACAGACCTGTAAAAATGAGACCTTTTGGAGAGACAGCTCTGTGATGCTGACCATCTAATCCACTTAGATGCCCTGAGCCCAAGTTGCTTTCCTTCTTTTCTTCTTCTTTGTTTACCTTAAATGCCTCTCTAACTCAAACTTGCTTTAGTTTTTATGTTTTTCCCTATCTCCTCTCGGTTTCTCTTTCTCTCAAATCTGTGACAGAGGACTACAGGGTCACAGAGCGGAGGCTGTGAAAATCTCACCACACTTTTAATGACTTTAAATGAGATTCATAAAACATGCAGAAACTTAGAGAGGGAGAAAGAAACAGAGGGAGGGACTGAGAGCGAGAGACGGAGAGGAAGCAGCAACGCCCGCCACCAAGCTGACAGCGAGCAGGCTTGACATTTGGCCTCTCGTAATTAGGGAAGTGCCAGATTCAGTCCCACTAAATCTCAGCTCAAAATCATTATTCTCGACGGTGTTGACTCCGTAATGTCCGACCCGCTTAAGCCCTCCTCTGTGCTTTTTTTTTTGTCCCCCCCTCTTCCTTTCTCCCCGTAAATATCGCAGCCAAAATTATATTACAGTTTTGCGCTTGCCTCCCCCTTAATTGCTTGCCCTCCAAACACAATCTGCTTTGGCAATACATAAGATGGTATGTGAGTTAACAGCGACAGTGAGTTGGCAGCGAGGCAGCCGAGCGGCGGTCTGTGAAAAAAGGGAGCACTAAGACGAGGAGATAAAGTGTGGAGGAGAGCTGGAGAGGAGCTGATCACACACAGACAAGCTGGGGAGCAGCAGACAGATGCCATGAGAGCACGGCTGTCATCCGCACAGCCAGGATGGAGAAAAAAAGAGGCCGGGATGGAGAGACGTGGAGGAAAAAGAGAGGCACAGGGAGTGGGAGAAGGAAAGGAAAGGGGAAAGGAAGGTAGGAAGCAGCAAGCAGCAGAGGGCACAACTGTAATGGAGGGAAAAAGTAAAGGGGAGGAGCTCAAGTCTAAGTCAAAATAATGATAAAGGGAAGGAGAGACAAGAATGAACATAGAGGAGAAACGTTTAGAATTTTAAAATAAGGAAAAGGTACAGGAAAGAAGGCCTAAATATGGCTGAGGAAGTGTGTCAGATGAAATGTCATTTCCTCTCATTCTCTAATTAAAATAGTACTCCTGAATGCTTATTAAATGAAACCACAAGCAGTATATACATTGTGACATGCTGTTGACTGTGTAAAGTACACCGACATTAAATAAATTACCATCCAACTTAAAAAGAACATAAATGCTGGAGTCCGAATATGCAAATATGCAGTCAAGTATGAATTACTGTATAGAGATTACATTCTAGAAATGCAGAGAAAAAACCCTGTATAATTAAAATCATAAGTAAATGTTAGATACAGTACAATAACAGTACAGCTGCCATAGTGAAAAATAATTTCCTGTACATTTTACTTCTCAAACAGGGATTGCATAAGGACCTTCTCTGTGACAATAAGTAAAATACGCACCGAAGACAGAAAATTATGAGTGATAAGTGTCATACTGTAGAAGAGTACGGGAGTTTGAAGAAGAGGACATACCATATTACTACCAAATACAGTCTATCTCTATTATATTATTACAGTGATCATATTTTCTTCATCTTAACTGTAACTCTAGTACATTTTCCAGCATGACATACACACTGAACAAAATTATGAATGCACCACCTTTGTTTTTTCCCCCTATTTTTAATTTTTAACTCAAAGATCTAAGACTTTTTCTATGTACAAAATTGCTTATTTCTCTCATATGAGGTTATGAGGTTCAATTCTCTCTCTCTCTCTCTCTCTCTCTCTCTCTTGACTGCAGTTTGTCGCCGTAACCGACTTGAGTGGGCAAATGCTCACATTCGATGGCGTCTGGCACTTTGGAGCAGTGTTCTCTTCATGGATGAACCCTAACACTAATCCTAACACCAGATACTGACTGGTTTTCGTACTCCCCCCCCCCTCTCATGCACATTTTAGAGTGGCCTTTTATTGTGGCCAGCCTATGGCACATCTGTGCAATAATCATGCTGTCTAATCCGCATCTTGATGTGCCACACCTGTGAGGTGGATGGATTATCTCGGCAAAGGAGAAGTGCTCATTAACACAGGTTTAGACAGATTTGTGAATAAATATTTGAGAGAAATAAGCCTTTTGTGTGCACAGAAAAAGTCTTAGATCTTCAACTCATGAAAAATGGGGGCAAAAACAAAAGTGTTGCATTCATAATTTTGTTCAGTATAGTAGGAAGGTTAGTGAAGCTAGAGCTGTGCATGTGTTTCATTTACTACTCTATCTTTTTTTAGTTCATCATTCAAAGCACCCAGTCAGTCATCTTTAAAATATAAATAAATAAAAAAGTACCATGATTTGTTTTAAGCTTTTGCAGTCAATCATTTTGTACAAAATATTATATAAAAACACACACACACACACACACACACACACACACACACACACACACACACACACACACACACACACACACACACACACACACACACACACACACACACAGCATTGCCACAAGCTCCTTTTCCCCCACTTTATGAGAAGTTTTAGACAAAGTTCCCTCCTTACACTTGGAGGCCTGTGTCTTGCAGAGAGAGCCCATCACAAAGCGTGAGCTAATCTGGGAGATGGCAAAGAGGGGACATGCTTTTGACAGAGGCTCGCATACTTCATAAGCCTGCCATTAACACTAATCCTTATGGGTGACGAGCAGAGGAGGGGCAGCAGCGAGTGGGGAGGGAGGGACAAGACAGCCAGTAAATATCAATAACAAATAGGAGATGTGGTGGTATTAGCCCCCTCCGCCCATTTCCACCACCACACCCTCATCCCAGCCCAGATTGGCCCCCATGTCTTTATCCTTCATCTTGCAGGGATTGGGCTGAAGTTAATCTCTCCAGTCGTTATGACAGTCAATTAGCAGGGAAGAATATAGCTGGACTTGAGATGCTTGAAAGTGAATGCATGGGGGTCTGTGTGTGTGTGTGTGTGTGTGTGTGTGTGTGTGTGTGTGTGTGTGTCGGTGAGTTTGATATCGAGAAGAGTG
>JABXJD010000120.1:57500-297500 GCA_013375575.1 Percina caprodes | reverse complement strand
CATCTGCACTATTCTCTCATCTTTTTTATGTAGCTGGCTAGCAAGCTATGTATTTTGCATGGTTAAAATAAAGCAACATGCTCTGGAGAATTGAGTTTAGTTGGATCAACTGAACAACTAGAGTGCACAGAAGCCATTATTAGATTAACGTAGTTAGCCTGGATGTGGAAATCTAAATGTCTTTTTTGGGTTCCTTTTGCAAAGAATCTTGTATGATAGGGAGAGGATGTATGAAGTTAGAGTGACCAAACGGCCTCTTTTGCCCCATGTCCACTTTTTACGTACTGTGCAGGGCGTTTTTGATGGGACCATTAAGTGTGTACTTAAATTGACTGGCGCTTTGCACACAATACTATGGTACTTGCGTGACGTAATTCCCGAGGCTGCCTTGTGGGTGGCTCTGTGACGTGAACATACAAGGAGCCGATCAGAAAGTGGAGCAGATCAGACAGGGAGCAGATCAGACAGGGAGCACATACAGGGAGCAGATCAGATCAGACAGGGAGTACATACAGGGAGCAGATCAGATCAGACAGGGAGCACATACAGGGAGCAGATCAGACAGGGAGCACATACAAGGAGCAGATCAGACAGGGAGCACATACAGGGAGCAGATCAGATCAGACAGGGAGCACATACAGGGAGCAGATCAGATCAGACAGGGAGCACATACAAGGAGCAGATCAGACAGGGAGCAGATCAGACAGCGGAGCACATACAGGGAGCAGATCAGACAGCAGAGCAGCATTGCACACAAAATGCCGAAGTGTAAGTGCAGCTTTCCATGTACCATCCCGGAGGGACAAGTGGGAGGCGGAGTGCACCGTGTGCAGAGCTGGCACATACTGTATGTTTCAGTGTCTAATAAAGGTGCTGGAGATCTCAAAGCTCACATGGACACCAAACAACCTTACACTGAAAAGTTTTTAAGAGATATTTAGTTGAAGCTGGATTTTGAAGCTGACGCAGGTCATATTTAGAACATTATTTCATATTTATTTATTTATTTGAAAAGAGAGCTATTATTTTGTTACAGGTTGTTAAATATTTTATCTTGAATTTGAATTGAATTCACATTTGTCTGCTTTTGTGTTTCCCTTTTTTGAAAATCAAAACATGGTCACCCTATATGAAGTGAAACTGTTAAAGGAGATTTCCGGTTGATTTCAACATGTCTCCTCTGTTGTTGTTAATTTGGCGCTGTCAGTAGCGAGAAAAAAGAAAACAATCGCTGTTGCCTTCAGCGTGTTATCCTCCTGCTTGAGTTAACACCCAACAGGCTTAAACAGGGTTAAACAGCCTCTTGCCATGTTCGAATTGTCATTAAAAGTGTCTACCCATGTGAAGTGATTCCTTCCAAGTGAAGACAGTGAATCTGACTGCTGTAGAGGTGAAAGAAATGCATGAAAGCTGTGTTAAATGAGTTCTGTTTAGTTCCGGTGTTGAGACAGCAGTTAGAGAGCCTAGGGACTGTCTACAAACTACAACACCAAAAAGAGATAAAACTAAAATATGAATTAAGTTAATGATTAAATAAGGTAGTGTCTCCAAACTTACCTCAATTATAACTTGTCTCCTGCTGGTTGTACTACAGCACTTATTTAAAAAAAAGCATATGCTTATTTTTGAAAACATTTTAGTTGTATCTCTTTTTTGTGTTGTAATTAGTATTGTTCCCATGCACTCATCTTGCCATCTCAACACCAGAAATAAACAGAGCTGAATTACCACAACTTTCATGCATTTCTTTCACATCTCCAGCAGTCAGATTCACTGTGTTCACTCAGAAGGAATCACTGCACATGGGTAGGCACTTGTGATGCCATTTCGAATATGGTAAGAGGCTAAAAACACGTTTAAAACTTGCCCTGTTACAGTAACCTGGGTGCTAACTGTAGCATGAGGATAACACAGTGTATGCAACACCAATTGTTTTCGTTTTTCTCGCTACTGACAGCACTCCACATTTACAAGCAACAGAGCTACGTGTTGGAATCGACCAGAATTCTCCTTTAAGTACTTACCTATATCAAAGCTTGATGTCCTTTTGGATTTTATTCATGTTGCTATAACGGTATACCTTGTACTGTACCTGTTCATGTAGCCATTTTGTAATTGTATGAGGACTTTTTTTATGGCCCATCCTTGTTTCACCACTCTTGTTTACCATTTGTTTCCACACAACTTCCACAGCTACTTCAGTTGGAAGGAAACTTGAACGTCCACAATGTGCTGAACTCGTCAGTGTTTTGTGTAAATCTCTGTTGTGGAGCAATAATAACAGCTACAGGAGAATACAGCAGGATGAACCTGCTGGAGTCAAGGTAAACTATTTGCAGGGAAAACGACACAGCAAAAAAGAGAATTCCTCTGTTGTTCAAGCTCAGTGAGCAAACAAAACCAAACAAGGGAACAAGTAAAGCAAAGATGTAAAAAGCCCGCTGCACCAAAGAATTTGGATTTTTAAGCGTGTTTCCATTCAGAGGTGGTTTTCAATGCGTCGACATTCAATGTCATGGGTACTCAGATGCAAGTGTGTGTGTGTGTGTGTGTGTGTGTGTGTGTGTGTGTGTGTGTGTGTGTGTGTGTGTGTGTGTGTGTGTGTGTGTGTGTGGAGAGAAAGGGGGTGTTGAGAGAGCTGAGGAGAGGGTACATACGGAGGCCAGATAACAAGAAAAGTGAAAAGGAGAGAGAAATGAAAGGAAGGAAAGACACAGTTACCCGCCTGCAGAACAGAACAAACTCATTTACAGAGCAGAGCCAGACTTGAAAACAATTATCTGCCATCTTCGTTGCCTTTGTAGAAGAGTAGCCTGTTTTGTGGGGCTCTTTGTTTTTCTCAAGGACATATTCATTATTTCAGATGAGACCCATTTGAGTCTAAATAAAGACTTTCTTTCTTCTGTCAGATTCACTTGTGCTGTAATGTTGCATCTGAGGGGATGTGAAAACACGTTTGAAAAGGAGTCTGATGAAAGCACTTCTGTGCCACTAATGCATGTTCATCAACTTCAAATTCTCTTTTATTTCCACCTTTGTTTTCATATTTGAGTCCAGGTGCTAATATTTGTGGTTTTGTGTGTTTACACGGTGCATAAGTTCTCTTGATAAACGGCACATCCGAGCAATGGGTTACATCTTTTTCTTTTTTGCGCACTGCCCACGACAATGGCCTTCTATCCAAATCCTATCCTATCTTTTTGAAAGCAGACCGCATCTTCTCCTGCGCATGCACGGAAGAGAAAAGAGTTGGCACTAATCACATCCAGACAAAAGGAGACACCTCTGACAAATGGTTAACAAGGAGCCAGAAGTATTTTATGACTCACAGGGACACACACACACACACACACACACACACACACACACACACACACAAACTTACAGCAAAGTGTTGTCCCTCACTAGAAGAGAAAATTTTGACATTGCTGACTTGGAAGATGCCGTGGAAAAATAACCGAGCGTGTTTTCGACATCCCATCTTACCTGCTCGGGAGGTTGTCTCGTCTCCACTGAAAGACCTCTATGTGTGGAAATGAAAGAGAAGGGTACGGAGACAAACAAACAAACAAACACACACACACACATGCAAACATAACACACTTCAAATGGCCTTTGAGAGTGCTGCATTCCACATTTAATTGAAAGCGAAAAAAATTCCAGCATACAGCACCATCCAAAGTAAACTTCTCCCAGTGGCCAGCCAGCCAATCACACGGGGAGGCCAGGTCCCGGGGGCCCCGCCCTCCAGAAATAGACACAGATAACCGATTGTTGGAGCTCAAACAGTGGTCACACACACGGATGACCTCACACACAAAAACACATTCAGAGTAAAAGTATTAGTTCTGAAACCAGCTGCAAACATGTGGCTCTGAGTGAGCAGCAGTGTTTTCACGGCTATTTAATCCCACAAGTTGTACACGCAATAAGAAACTAATGGATCAGAGTTAACAGCAGAGCAGAGGAATATGGTAAAAAAAATAAAGGTATCCTTGGTAACTAGTTTAACAAATGTATGATCTAATTTACAATGCTGCAATGTCTCCCCTCACACTCACACTTTGAGGATGCGAGGGAGAAAATATTTAATTGTATTCTTTGGTTAACGCGTATTAATGTGAAGTTTGCACTGTAGCATGAAAATAGAAATTTGAAGACCTTGATCTGTAAAGAGAAGAAAAGTTTATTTCAACTGGAATTGTATAGAATTATCTAAATGTCAATAATCAGTTTGACTTTTCTACAGCGCCTAAAAGACCAAATTAACTAGATGTTGCTGTTCCAGTTATTCTCCCATATTTCATAATTTAGGGCATTTTATTTTTCCACACTGTTTTTTTTTTTTTTTTTAAACTCTCACGCTCTGAAATAAATAAATGTTTCTGAATCCAATCTGGATTAAAACATTATAATTGTGAGCATTTATCTCTTAAAATCCACAGCTAAATTTTTTTAAGAGGATGTGAGCACTAGTTTTTATTTAACGCAAACACACACAGGGGGGACATCTGTGCTGAACGCTGACCAAATCCGCGTCGACTTTACTCACAATACAATTTTGTTGGAAGTGTTAGAATTTGTTTCAAGTTGATGGCACAGCCTCCATTTTGAGTTGACTTTGATAGCATTCTGCAAACAGTGAAATGTCTGGATAAGTGTTGCGTTTAGGCCAGCCATCTGTACCATCTCCAACTCCAGAGCAGTTACATGCAGAGCACCCTCGAATTAGAAGGGGGAGAGAAGGGGCGGCGTTTTAAATGGTTCACTGCTGGCATCTACTGGAGACACAGAGAAACCCAGGCGCAGAGACAGCTTGGCGGACCCTCACTGTAGATGATTAACTCTACAGAAGAGGCATCACCTCCAATTTCAGCATCATACACACACCATGAATAACATACATTATGTGGTTTGGCAAATAAAGAAGAAGCAAGACAAAGAAAAGGTCTTTGCCAAAACTGACAGATTTCCTAATAAGGACTAGTTTCAGCTACAAAAAAATAAATAAAAAAATAAGTGTGAGGTGATATCTCCTGCTAGGTGTAATGTCCCTAATAGTCAGGACATGTTTTCTGCACAATCCATATTCAACACTTAGATGCTAACACTAGATGTCTTTATTTTTATATATTCATTTACACCCTGTCTCTCAATCTATTTATCAATTTATCAATGTGGATTTAATTAACAGAAGCAATAAAGCAAAATGGGATTTGAACCACACATTCAGTGAAGTAGAAAGTGTTGTTTTCAGATGAAAGTGTTGTTAATTATAGCTCTAATTACGAGTAAGAATTCAATATTTGGATGTCAGATAACTATTTGCTTAAAAGTGTACAGATGACTTTTATTGGTCACTCGTGTCTTTAAATATATTAGTCATATGATGATCATATTTCACTTTTTTTCCATGACGGAATGCTGGGATGAAAATTGAAAGAAATTTCAAGATAAAAAACGGCAACAATATATTTATCTGACCATGAAGTGAATTAAATGTTTTCATCGGTGCAGTATAGTCTCTCAAACTCCAAATGGGTAACTCATAATCCAGAAGATTTTCTCTTGGGGTAATAAAAATAAAAAAACAACAACACACAACTATAAATGTTTGTCTTTCTCAAGTCCAAGGCTTACAGTGTGCGTATGGGCATAAGTTAATAGTGCAATTAAAATGGTGTTAACAACATAAAGACAGTAAATAACGACATGCATGTATCAGACCTAAAGATACAGCCTGTGTCGCTACCAAACGACTGCTGAGGAATTTGAGGAAAGTGTCACTAAATTAGGTGAAAACAAAAACTTAAAGATAACTTAATAATAATAAAAATGTTATGGTGTGCTAGTATTTGTGTATGTCTATGTGTCACTCCTGACAGATGACAGGCAAAAGCTTGTGGGGAGGGCAGCAATGAAAAATATTTCCTGTGTGAAGAAATGTGATTACGGTGATTTTATTTTATTGACAGAGCACAATTCTTATTCTTATTCATATTCTTATTCTTGTAATTGTTGCCTCATAATATGGCACATTTACCTCAGCAAATGCATTCAGCTCCAGTCTGTTTAGAACGCTGTGGATTGAGTTAGAGAGTTCATCCATTACAATCAAGAACAAAGCGCTCCCCTATCTGTTTCAGACATTACTCCCTTTATGATGCTGAGTATGGCTCTGAGGTTTTTTAGAGAATTCAGTCAAACAATGTATCGCTTTGAGATATAGCAAGAGCTCCACAATAAGATCCTGTGTTGTTGATCATTTTGAAAGGGAGGGAGGGAGAGGGGAGAAGGAGGGTGGGGTGGGGGGACTGACTGAGACAGAGACACACTCCAGACAAAAGGGATTGTCTTGATTATTTGTCCGTCAGTGATGTCAGGAGCATATAATGAACAACGATGGCTCGGAGGATAACAGTGATTGAGATTAGGCCCTGCTGAGAAAGAGAAAGGAAAAATAGAAAGGGAGAAAAGAAAGGAGAGAGCGAGGGAAGCAGAGTGAAGAGTGGAGAATAGGGATGTGATGAGACTAGAAGAACGCTCTGTGATAACTGCCAGCCAACAGCCTGTTTGATCCAGAGGGATGTAAGGCGTTTGAAGCTGACAATCCCTTTGTAATGATAACACATGTTTTTCACTGTGCGCTGATCCTCCCTCTCCTATTGTATTATGGGCAGCAGACGGCAGCTACCTTTAGGCCCAGCCCAGCGTGGTTATGAGCAGCTGTCGGCATTGTGGGAAGTGCTGATAATCTGCTTCAATATCTTTAGCCCCTCGTTTAGCTCTTTGATCCTCTCCCATTATGGCCCCTTCCCATTACAACCAGTGAGGCAGCTTGGCAGCTGTGCTGGAATGTTGGGCAGGAAAGAGAGGGAGAAATAGACAATGCTCTCATCAGAGGCTCGATAAACTGACAGATGTTTCTTACTTTTTTCCACACGTCTCTCTCTCTCTCTCTCTCTCTCTCTCTCCCTCTCTCTCTGAGCTTTTACACCTGTCACGTCTAGTCAGACAGAGACACAGGCCAGATGGAAAACTACCGCCAAACCCTTCAAGTGTTCTCCGTCACTCTATTCAGGTTATGATTTCTTCGAGTCTCTGTGGTTAACATAACCTCAACTCACAGTTTAAATCCCAATCACCTCCCTTTCTGCTTTTTTGCACAGTTCAAAATTGTAATTTCCCCATTGGGGATCAATAAAGAGTATACATTATAAATGAATTATTATTATAAAGATATGCAAGGCAGGTGGATAACACTGAGCAGCTTATTTTGGGGCATCAGTGGTGCAAAGTACAGTCATAGTAGGATGCCACGAGTGTACAAGGAAAGCAACGTCATTTTTTGTGACATTGTTGACAGAGGGGAGCAGCATGCTTGCTGCACTGTTAAGTTATGGGGGGGGGGGATTAAGAGTAGCGATTTACAGTGTGGGTGGGCATAGTAGAGACTGGTCTCACTCATCTCACTCATGACTTTTCACATCACCTCTCGACTCTTGACAGACAAAAGTCATAATTTCTCTGTGCAGGAAGTACAGAATTGCCACAAGCACATGTAGAGCACCTCAAATAAGAGATAGTGATGGACATGTCTGTGGATACTATGTTGCTGTTATTAGAGGAAAGTGTCCTGTCTATCCTTTTGTGGAATTTAATTTTTATATTTTAGGCCTTTTGAGGAACTCCACCCAAAAGTCCCTGCTCAGGGGGGATAAGTAGTATTATTTTCTGATTGTCAGGAAGGACTTGCACTGCTGAACAACTTTGATTTTTAAAAACCCAGAACATGCTGATTTGCTTCGTAGCTTGTGCTGTAATCGAGAACCAATTGTAAATGACGGCTTCACACTCCATGCATTCACCTTTCTGCTTTGGATAATGGAAGCAGAGGAGCCACCCTTTATTTGATGCTCCATGGCACATGAAGCCAAAAAAGCACTCCGCTAACTTGAATTGGGATAATATGATTTAATTGTGTGGCTCTTCTAGACTTTCCAAATGTGATTGGACCGAAAGGTATAAAAGTAGACTCATTTTGCGGGGGTTGTGACGCTCAAAAATGTATCCACTGATTTATAGATGTCTCTTTCGCCATGCAAGTATATGGGAAATAGATCTTTTTTGGTCCCCATTGCATCATGTGAAGGACATGAAGGGTGTAATTCCACTGTTTTGCTGCTAAGTCAATTTGTTTTCAAAGCCCGATGCACTTCCTGGGGGCAACTCTAGCCCTTCTCTGTATCAATGTCTGGTATTTTCAGTTGCATTGTTTTTAGTGCTGAGTGGTGAAGCCAAAGACAGTAAAGTTTCCAACTAACTTACACAATCAGCGCTAAAGAAACCTATAAGTTCCTGGAAATAAAGATTCCTGGGACCTTTGGTTAAGAACAAGACGTCTTTTCAAGTCAAAGATCCAATATAAGCCACTGTTTTTTCAAACATAAAATCAAGCCAAAATGTGGAAAACTGGCAGGAAAAAACTGAACTGTTTTGAAGATACTTTCCGGAATCTTCTTTCCTACCAGGAACATAAATATTCAATCCAGTGCATTTTGGTTTCTTCAAACAAAGATGGCAACCATAGGTTTTGTTTTGTTGTTGTTGTTGTTGTTACAAGAGTTTTCATCTACATTTATCTTATATTCTATGTTGTGTTTGTGAATAATACAGTTTTCATATTATGGGTATCAAAAACAGTGACACGTGGAAGTAGGGCACAAATGGGCAAGGAAAACCTAACGTTGAAATGTTAAACGGCCATCTTACACCACTCCTGTACGTCATTATTAAATATTCACATTCTACTGTGCCTCTCCTTCCACTTAAATGCAGTTAAGTTTACTAAAAGTCATCAAAATATTCAAAACAAGAAATGAAAGGTAAGAAAAAAATGTTCCCACCTCCTGCCACGGTGAAATGGTAAACATTGGATCCAAGCTAATAGGCTAATTATGACTTAGACACAAATTGGGTGTGAGACAAATGACAGTCTTTTACCAGCTTTGACTGTTTGGGCAAAACAGTAAGTAGTAGCCTATAATGAGACAAGGTAGGTGTAGCGGAGGTGTGTCTGTGTGTGTGTGTCACTTGGGGTTGCAAGCAAACCACAGCGAGCGGAGCGGCGTAGCACACAATTAACAGAAACAAAAATATCTCGCCGTGCATAAGCAAGACATTAATCAGATATAAATAAAGCGAAGGAGCCCTTTGTGATTAACGAGGTGAGACTCGCTACTAATTACTGTTTCCTTCTCCTCTGGTAATTAGGTTGGTATGTTGAAAAGGGATGAACAAGACTGCCCTGACCCCACCCCCCTAACCACACACACACACACACACACACACACACACACACTCAATTGTTCTGTTTTGCTCTCTGCAAAACAGAACATTAGAACATTAGATTGTATTAGAACGTTCCTGTCTCTTTCCCTTGCTTGTGTTAATGGCATTTGTACATTTGTAGGAAGGCCAAGGTGAGACACAGTTTTGTTATAAATATGTCACAGGGCACCCTCAGACACCCCATAGACACAGCCCTGCTTATACAACTTGCCCTTTTTATAGTTGCAGTAAAAAATAGCATTATTATTCTTTTTATTATTGTTATTATTATATATTGTCTTGAGGCGACACAAACAAAACATTTCCAATAAGAAACACCACAATCTTGCTGCCCCTGAGTACATCTTTGCAGGTTTGGTTGTTCATGTATAACTTTTTAGCTCAACTTATAAGTTGAGTTTCAACCAGAGAAACTCAAATCAATCAAATACTATGCCCCGATTCTGCACATGGAAAACAAATTGAGTTTTTGTAATATTTAACAAGTTATTGGAAGCTGATGAAATTTCATTATCAGTTGATGTTTGGTGTTTGGAAGCCACAAATCCACTTTTGTTTTTGACCAGTAGAATAACTGCAGTCTGGGTATTTGGCTTTAGCTGTTAAAGTAAAGCTACCCTAACATGAATACCTTGGTGGCGGGTAAGACTATGTAAGCAATTTCAAGTCATCTTAATACAATTTATCTAAATTATTTGGATGTATGAATCGGCATTATAGCCTGAGTAATTTTTTGAGGCCAATACCGATATTTGATGTTTAAAATCCTACAATGATACTGTATATTGGAGTTTCTTTACACAACCTCAGCATATTTTTGTTTGTTATACAATTGCTACTAATGGCTCTTTAATAGCTTTACTGTAATGTTTCTAAATCCAAAGAAATAAATCTGACTCTCTTCATTGAGAGATGGAGATTGAGATAGTTCTGCCTGAAAAGAAATGAGACCAATAAGATTTTTCTGCCTGCCTGCAATGTTTGTTTTCCAACTCCACTGAGACTTTGCCTTATGAGTTTGGTGGAATGACAACTGAGATGGATGTGCATCACAGCTGTGTCAGCATTTCTCCCAGGCCGTCAGCCTCTGACTACCAACACCGCTCCCCGTCACACACACACACACACACACACTCTGAGCTTTGGTGATATACAAGTGTAATCCATTACTACACACTTACACCAATTGTCTTTCAGTTTGGAGTGGCTGCTTTGACCTTTTTATGGGAAATTAAAATAAGTGGAGGCACAGAACAGCCAATATTGGATTCTGTTGTTAATTAATGTGTGTATTATCCGGGTGGATAAAGCCGGGGGGAGGAAGTTAATTGAATTACAGTCAGCGAGTTGGATAATACACTGTTGTAATTGTTGGACTGTATAAGACAGTGCTCACATTAGGGAGACGAAAGGCAGGCCTGATTTGCTTCTAGAGAATGGTAAGAAATTACTTGTTTGGTTTAGGGGGGTGAGGCATGAATGAGTTTTTAATTTAACCCTTGGGATGGCAAACTGTAAACATGTGCACTACTAAAGCCTGTGTATGCATTGAATATTTACTTTACAGCAGTTTTGCAGCACATAGACAAACAAACGCATTACACTATCTCATTTGACAGCAGATTTCACTGACCAATAAGCCTAACAAATAATGTGTTTTCTGACATCAGGCTTGAGCCCCCCAGAGCTCACCCAGTCATTCCATATTGCCTTTATTTAGACTTATTTCTTACATCCAGACTGTAAAACCAAATGTTGTCCTGCACAAAGGAATACTGGCCCAGGGCGCAATGTCACATGGCAATCTAAGCCTATTTCAATGGGATTGTTTTCTTCAGTAAATTCAGTATTTTCCTATGTGCTTTAAATGGACAGGTTAAATGCAATGCACATTAATGAGCTGCCTTCATTTTAAATATTGAAAACTGTGAATAAGCATTCATATTTCAAATAAGACTTGCCAGATTTGGGGACCAATAGACATAGTAATTTCTTTTTATGGGCTGTACTGCCATCTTGTGATCATCTTTGATACAAACTCAAAAAATACATGTATCTTGCAGGATATGCTTGGCAAATCAAATACAGCTTCAAAAAGGCTAAATTATTCAAATTATTCATCAAAGCTCATTCAAAATATAAATTATTATTAAATTTAAAAATTTAAAAACAAAAGAATAATCTTTTACGTCACTTTTATCAGGTGAGGTGAGGACCCAAATGCAGAGAGGAGGAGGAGGCAGGCAGGCAGGTTTACAGGGATTTATTAGAAAACAGTCCAAAACTCAAAAACACTCAGCCAGAGGTCCATGGTAATCGTAACTGAAGGAAAACTCAAAAAACATCCACAGGGGAGTGAGGACAGGGAGTAATTGACGAAGGGGAGGTCCAAGGAGACACCAGGAGAAACCAGGAACACAGACAGGGCAGGGAGCAGGCAGGCGGACGGATGACAAAAAAACTGGGAAACTCACAGGGAGACGGCAAAAGCTGACAGGACTCTCAGAGTGGCGGCAAAGCTGACAAACACACGGGGTGACAGCAAAACGATCTGACACAGGACAAAGGAAACACCGGGGTTAAATACATGAGGTGATGAGACAATGAGGAACAGGTGAGACATCAGGTGAATAACATTAGGGCGGGGTTGGACAATCAGACAAACAAAGTAAAGCTAAACGAGACAAGACAAAACCAGACAGGAAACAAGACTACCAAAATAAACCAGGAAGCTGAACAGACATATACACCGGAGGACATAAGACAGGACCAGGGAGAGAGCTAAGACAAAAAATACGAGGAGGAAACAGAAAGGGGAAAAATAAACCCAACCAAAACCCCAAACCATAACAGCTTTTATCAACATACTATACAATGGCTTTTATCAACATACTATACTATGACTTTTATCAACATACTATACTATGACTTTTATCAACATACTATACAATGGCTTTTATCAACATACTATACTATGACTTTTATCAACATACTATACTATGACTTTTATCAACATACTTTACTATGGCTTTTATCAACATACTATACTATGGCTTTTATCAACATACTATACTATGGCTTTTATCAACATACTATACTATGGCTTTTATCAACATACTATACTATGGCTTTTATCAACATACTATACTATGACTTTTATCAACATATTATACTATGGCTTTTATCAACATACTATACTATGACTTTTATCAACATATTATACTATGGCTTTTATCAACATACTATACTATGACTTTTATCAACATACTATACTATGACTTTTATCAACATATTATACTATGGCTTTTATCAACATATTATACTATGGCTTTTATCAACATACTATACTATGACTTTTATCAACATACTATACTATGACTTTTATCAACATACTATACTATGACTTTTATCAACATACTATACTATGGCTTTTCATCACTTTAGCACTTTTTTCGAAATTCTATACTATTGCTTCTTCATTACTTTTTTCAACATTCTATACAATGGCTTTTTTATCCCTTTTTTCAACATACTATAGTATGGCTTTTTTATCTTTTCTTTCGACATACGATGGCTTTTTTACATATATTATAACATAGCTTTTTTAATCACTTTTGTCAGCATGCTATGGCTTTTTATCTTTTTTTTCAACATACTATACTATGGCCTTTTATCAACATACTATTTTATGGCTTTTTTATGACTTTTTTGACATACTATACTATGGATTTTTCCCACATATTTTTTTTTTACATTCTATACTATGGCTTTTTCCCACATATTTTTTTTTTACATTCTATACTATGGCTTTTTTATCTTATTTTTTTACATTCTATACTATGGCTTTTTAATCTTTTTTTTACATTCTATACTATGGCTTTTTAATCTTTTTTTTAACATTCTATACTATGGCTTTTTAATCTTTTTTTTTACATTCTATACTATGGCTTTTTTATCCTTTTTTCAACATACTATACTATGGCTTTTTTATCTTTTTTTTTCAACGTACTATACTATGGCTTTTTTCCACATATTATAATATGTCTTTTTTAATCACATTTTTTCGACATACTATACAATGGCTTTTTTACAACATGCTATATACTATGGCCATTTTCTCATTTTTTTTCGAAATACTGTACTATGGTTTTTTTTAAATCTTTTTTTTCAACATACTATACTATGTCCTTTTTATTATTTTATCAACATACTATGCTATGGCTTTTTTATCTCTTTTTTTACATACTATACTTTGGCTTTTCTATCACTTTTTTTTGGCATACTATACTATGGCTTTTTTATCTTTATTTTTATATTTGTCAACAGGGTGACGATGGTGCAGTGGTTATGACACATGCATTTCGTATGGGAAAACCTAGGTCTGAATCCAACTGTGGTATATCAACCAATGTGTCCCATTAGCATGGCTCTTACTCCTAGGTACTCCAGATGGGTGACAGCATTTGTAAGTTGCATTGGATAAAAGCATCAGATATGTAATGTGAAAACATACTATGGCTTTTTTTATTTGTATCATTTTTTTTTTCAACATACTATACTATGGCTTTTTTATCCCTTACATCAACATACTATGGCTTTTTTATCTTTTTTTCCGGATTGTATACTATGGCTTTTATTGACATACTATACTATGGCTTTCTATGGCCATTTTATCATTTTTTTTACATACTGTACTATGGCTTTTTTATGACTTCTCAAAATACTATACTACAGCTTTTTAATCTTTTTATTTAACGTACTATACTATGGCTTTTATCAACATACTGTACTATGGCTTTTTATCTTTTGGTTGACATACTATACTATGGCTTCTTTCTACATACTATAATATGGCCTTTTAATCATTTTGTTGACATACTATAAAATGGCTTTTTTATTCCTTTTTTCAACATACTATACTATGTTTTTTTTATCACTTTTTTGACATACTATGCAATAGCTTTTATACGACATACTATACTATGGCCATTTTCTCATTTTTTTCTAAGTACTGTACTATGGCTTTTTTGTCACTTCTTTTGACATACTATACTTTGGCTTTTTTATCACCTTTTTTGCATACTATGCAATGGCTTTTTTATTGCTTTTTTTTACATACTGTACTATGGCTTTTTTATGACTTTTCAAAATACTAAACTACGGCTTTTTTATCTTTTTATTCAACATACTATACTATGTCTTTTTTATCTTTTTTTGACATACTATACTATGGCGTTTTTATCACTTTTTTCGGCATACTGTACCATGGCTTTTATCGACATACAACATACGATTTTGATATACTATGCTATGGCTTTCATATCACTTTTTATGACATACTATACTATGGCCTTATATCACTTTTTACAACATACTATACTATGGCTATTTTATCACTTTTTTCAACATGCCATGCTATGGCCTTCCCATCCCTTTACTATCTTTACTATGGATATTTAAAAAAAATGTCAACATACTATATTATGGCCATGTTGACATACTATACTATGGCTATTTTATCAACATACTATACTTTGGCCTTTTCATCCCTTTTTTCAACATACTATACTATGGAGCTTTATCACTTTTATTGACATACTATATTATGGCTTTTTTATCACTTCATTTGAAACACTATACTATGTCTTTTCTATTACTTTTTCAACATGGCTATATCAAAAGAAATTTCAACATACTCCACGATGACTTTTATGTCACTTTTTCAACATACTATACTGTGGCTTTTTATCATTTTTTCAACATACTATATATTATGGCTTTTTTTAATCACTTTTTCAACATATTCTGCAATGGCTTTTACATCCCTTTCTTCAACATACCATAGTATGGCTTTTATATTACTTTGTTCGACATACTATACTATGGCTTTTTTAATCACTTTTTCAACATAGTATACTATGGCTTTTATTGACATACTATACTATGGCTTTTTTATCACTTTCTTTGAGATACTATACTATGGCTTTTTATCACTTTTGTTGACATACCATATTATGGCTTTGTTGACAAACTCTACTGTGGCTATTTTATTACTATACTATTGCTTTTTTATCACTTCATTCGACACACTATACTATGTCTGTTTTATTTCTTTTTCAACATACTATACTATGGCCATTTTATAATTTTTTTTAACATATTATTTTATGGCTATTTTATGATTTTTTTGTCGACTTACTATACTATGGCTTTTTTTACATTTTTGACATGCTATACTATTGTTTTTTTATCCCTTTTTTGACATACTAAACTATGGCTTCTTAACACTTCAATATACTATATTATGGCTATTTTATCACTTTTTTCAACATACTACACTTTGGCTTTTTCATTCCTTTTTTAACATACTATGGCTATTTTAACATTTTTTTTTCAACATAGTATACCATGGCTTTTTTCCACATATTATAATATGAGTTTTTATCACTTTTTTGGCATACTGTACTATACTATGGCATTTTATCACTTTTATCGACATACTATACTGTCTTTTTTTTTTACTTTTTCAACATGCTATGCTATGGCTATTTTATCACTTTTTTTGACACACTATACACTATGGCTATTTATCACTTTTTTGACATTCTATACAATGGCTTTATTTATCATTTTTTTCAACATACTATGCTAAGGCTATTTAATCACTTTTTTCCACATACTATACTATGGCTAATTTATCACTTTTTTTGACATGTGGGTCCTTTTTATCCCGTTTTTCAACATACTATACTACGGCTAATTTTAAAAAAATAACTCTGCTATGGCTTTCATATCACTTCTTTTGGCATACTATACTATGGCTTTTTTTATCAATTTTATCATTTCGACGTACTATACTATTGCTCGATAATCACTTTTTTGACAGTATACTTTGGCTTTTATCGACATACTATAATATGGCTTTTTTATCACTTTCTTTGACATACTATACTATGGCTATTTTAGCAACATAATATACCATGGCATTTTCAGCCCTTTTTCAACATGCTATACTATGACTATTTTTTGACACACTATACCATGTCGTTTTTATCACTTTTTTTCAACATACTATCCAATGTTTGTTTTTTTTACACTTTGTTCAACAAACTATACTATGGCTTGTATGGCTTTTTATCACTTTTTTCAACATTCTTTTTGACGTACTATACTATGGCTTTTTTTTTTTTTGACATACTATCTTATGGACTTGTATAACTTTTTTCAACATACTACACTATGGCTATTTCATTATTTTTTTTTCCAACATGGCTTTTTTTAATCACTTTTCTGAGATACTACACTTTGGCTAGTTTATCACTTTTTTGACATACTAAACTATGGCTTTTTTATCATTTGCTTTCGAAATGCTATACTATGGCTTTTTTATAATTTTTTTTGAAATGCTATAATATGGCTTTTTTATCACTTTGTTCAACAAACTATGATACGGCTTGTATCAACATATTACTGTATACTGTGGCTTTTTATCACTTTTTTCAACATTCATTTCGACGTATTATTGCTCAATAATCACTTTTTTGACTTACTATACTATGGCTTTTTTTATCACTTGCCAACAATTCAATTCAATTCAATTTCAATTCAATTCAATTCAATTCAATTCAATTCAATTCAATTCAATTCAATTCAATTCAATTTTATTTATAGTATCAATTCATAACAAGAGTTATCTCGAGACACTTCACAGATAGAGCAGGTCTAGACCACACTCCAGAATTTACAAGGACCCAACAGTTCTAGTAGTTTCCTCCAGAGCAAGCAACAGTGCGACAGTGGCGAGGAAAAACTTCCTTTTAGGCAGAAACCTCGGACAGACCCAGGCTCTTGGTGGGCGGTGTCTGACGACCGGTTGGGGTTAGAATGAAGAGTGGCAATAACAGTCACAAAAAATAGTAGTTTGTAGTAGTTCTTTGTAGTAGTTCATGGCATAGCAGGGCACTGTGCAGCATTACAAGGCACAGCAGGACGTAGCAGGGCACAGCAGAGCGTAGCAGGATGAACACGGCATCGCAGGACGTGTAGCGGGACCATGGCGACAGCTGCTACCATGATATTGGAGCCTCCCTGATCCAAGGAAACATGCTGGGCGAAAAAGAATATAAGGACTCTGGGGAAGCATTTCCAGGACATGGATGCACACAAATGGAAAGATAGAAAGATAGAGGAGAGAGGAGCCCAGTGTGTCAAAGGAAGTCCCCCAGCTGTCTAAAACTATTACAGCATTACTAAGAGAGACAGGGTAAAGAGAGGAGCCTGGTCAGGCTAGAACTCTCTCCAACCGGATCCCATCCATCTGTCTAGAGGAGATGGGAAGAGAGAGAGAGAGATCCATCCCTCTGTCTAGAGGAGGTGGATGAGAGAGAGAGAGAGAGAGAGAGAGAGATATCCATCCCTTTGTCTAAAGGAGATGGGGGAGAGAGAGATCCATCCCTCTGTCTAGAGGAGGTGGGTGAGAGAGAGACACATCCACCCTTCTGTCAAGAGGAGGTGGACGAGAGAGGGAGAGAGAGAGAGAGAGAAAGAGAGAGAGACATAACCATCCCTCTATTTAGAGGAAGTGGATATGAGAGCGAGAGAGAGAAAGAGAGAGAAAGAGAGAGAGAGATAATTCAATTTTATTTATATAGTTCTTAATCACGACAACAGTTATCTCTTTGCCTATAGCGGCGTAACTAATGGATGGTTCAGGACTCTCCTGAGCTAGCCCTAACTAAAAGCTTTATCAAAGAGGAAAGTCTTAAGCCTACTCTTAAATGTGGAGACGGTGTCTGCCTCCTGAATCCAAACTGGAACCTGGTTCCACAGGAGAGGAGCCTGATAGCTGAACGCTCTGACTCCCGTTCTACTTTTCGAGACTCTAGGAACCACCAGTAACCTTGCATTCTGGGAGTGCAGTTCTCTTGTAGGGTTGTAAGGTACTATGAGCTCTTTAAGATAAGATGGTGCCTGACCATAAAGAGCTTTGTAGGTGAGAAGAAGGATTTTAAATTCTATTCTGGATTTTACAGGAAGCCAATGCAGAGAAGCTAAAACAGGAGAGATGTGATCTCTTTTCCTGGTTCCTGTCAGAACACGTGCTGCAGCATTCTGGACCAGCTGAAGAGTCTTTATGGACTTTTTTGAGCAGCCTGATAATAAAGAATTGCAGTAATCCAGCCTAGAAGTAACAAACACATGGACTAGTTTTTCTGCATCATTTTTAGACAGGATATTCCTGATTTTTGCAATATTACGTAGGTGAAAAAAAGCGATCCTTGAAATTTGCTTTATGTGGGAATTAAAGGACAAATCCTGATCAAAGATAACTCCAAGATTCCTCACAGTGGTGCTGGAGGCCAGGGTGATGCCATCCAAAGTAACTATCTCTTTGGATAATGCGTCACGGAGGTGCTTGGGCCCCAGAGCAATAACTTCAGTTTTATCTGAGTTTAACATTAGAAAATTACAGCTCATCCAGGTTTTAATATCCTGAAGGCACATTTGAAGTTTAGCTAACTGATTAGTTTCATCCGGCTTGATCGATAGATATAATTGAGTATCATCTGCATAACAATGAAAGTTTATGGCGTGTTTCCTGATAATATTGCCTAAAGGAAGCATATATAAAGTGAACAGGATTGGACCGAGCACAGATCCTTGTGGGACTCCATGACTTACTTTTGCATGCACAGAGGATTCATCGTTAACATGAACAAACTGAGATCGATCTGATAAATAAGACTTAAACCAGCTTAGAGCAGTCCCTTTAATGCCAATAAAATGTTCCAATCTCTGTAATAAGACATGGTGGTCAATGGTATCAAATGCAGCACTAAGATCTAATAACACCAGTACAGAGATAAGTCCTTTGTCTGATGCAATTAAGAGGTGATTAGCAATTTTCACAAGTGCTGTCTCTGTGCTATGATGAACTCTAAATCCTGACTGAAAATCCTCAAATAAGCTGTTGCTATGCAGAAAGTCACATAACTGTTTGGCGACTACTTTCTCAAGAATTTTAGAGAGAAATGGAAAGTTGGATATAGGTCTATAGTTGGCTAAAACATCTGGATCATCTGCCCCCAGGCAATTATTCACTATACTATGGCTATTTTAATCACTTTTTTCAACATATTAAACTATGGCTAGTTTATCACTTTTTTTGGCACTTTTTTGTGGCAGCCCACTCACTTTGACATCTCTCCATGTATTTCAGGCCTGTGTGTAGTGAACACTAACAAACGGAGTATACATTTTAATTTCCCCAACTGGAGCTCAATAAACAGTATAAATTATTTAAAAAATGATTGAACTGAAACCAGCAAAAAGGGAGATCACCCAGTTAACACCCAAAGAGAGTTGACACAAGAAGAAAAGAAACATAAAGAAACATAAGGGTAAATAGACTTTATTTCTCATGTTTACAGTATTGAAAATGTCATTTGTTTATTTCAACTATTACCCCAGGCAATTATTCACCTTTAGAAAAGGAAAAGAACTCCGTATATATACACATTCATTCACATTTGAGAACAAGCAAGGATTCTATTAAATGTGATTACTGTACATATAAACATATGCTTAAGTGGCCAGAGAAATGTTAGGACAGACTTTTGTACAATGTTAAATAGTAGTGGAGGTTCATATTATTAGTAGTACTACGATGACCAATGCATATTATACAGTGAAAATGTATTCATTTCAGATGGATGGAAATTAAGCATATAGGAGCTATCATTCATAAAATTTTAACCATTCTGATTACGTGGCAGTCGAATTAAACAAGTGCATTCAATTTCGCAGATTGTGTAAATGTAGTCTGTTACTACTAACCCAACAGAAAACATTCTCGTTCCTCCAACTCAAGTCAAACCAGTAACGTATCAAAATGTTTTACCACCCAATATAAACATTCATTTTAAATTCATATTAGGCCTGACAAACTATTTTTTTAATTCTTTCATCTTAATTTAACAACATGAAAAACAACACTATAATAAAGAAAATAATAGGCCTAACCTTAAACTTCAAAACAAGAGCTTTCACAGGCACCCTGGCAGAGGAGTGTGAACATGGACCAGCCTTGTCAGTAATGGCTCTTCAAGGAGCTTTGCACGAGTGGTGCAACTGAGAACAGCTGGCTCAACAAGCGATTTTGGAGTAAACAAGAAAACGTGTTTCACCATATTTTACATGTAACGCTCGGAAAAATCAGTTGCTCTCCTGGCACTTTTAATTTTTTAATTCTTCTTTAAAAAATATGCTATATTTACCCCAAGAGTCATCTGCTACTGGATTAGCAAACATCTACACACTCTGAAAGACCTCAGCCTCAACAACAAGTATAAAAAGTCTATAATATTTATACCAATTCTCTTTTTTTTGCTACATGGAAAATGATACAGTGTGCATTATGGAAAAAAAGCAAGAAAACAGATGTCAGCACTTTGGTGTAGGCTTGTTAAAATAACCAAGAGATTAATTTGTTTTAGTTTTTAAAAAGGGCCTCCTAAAGCTCCTTTAAAAAACAAGAACATTTTAACATGGAGGTCAAAGGTGAATAACAAGAACAGTCACTGACAGCAACCATTATTTTGTTTCTCCAACAGACCATCTGTTGGGAGAAAAAAAAATAATGGTTGCTCTTGCTCCTCAGGTCCCACTAACGGTTGACTTTCATTACAATGTTTTTAACAAAACTGTGTGTATGTATGTATGTATACACGCATGCATGCATGCATGCATGCAAGCAACCAAGTCCACTTTCTTTTCCCCAAATATTTTTCAACATTGGGCGCTTAAAAATGTGCATACCAATAATGGCTAAGCAATCCAACAGTCAGCAAGGCCGTATCACACTTGTCCTAATACACACACGGGAGTGAAAACTGGTCTAAAAGTCTAAAAATCCTTCTTCATCAGGATTGAACAGCAGTGTTCTGTATTAGAGATGATTCCCAACCTTCCCTGACACGGAGCCGACAATTTGGTCTTGTTTACTACGGTCAATGTCACAGTGAAAAACGTCCCCAGCACTGCCAACTCACCATGTGAACTACAACCAAATTTCCTATCTAGCATTATGAACATGGAATGTTCAAATTACAGTGAGACGCAAGCTTGTCCGCAGTCAAGACCTTCAAAAAAGTGTCAAAACAAACATGAAACGCACATTACAGTACTGATACACAGTGCAACTATTGATGCTCTCCTCCAACTCAAGGTTTCTACCTTCAGTCCAGAAATTCTACACAGCACAATGGCTACACAGCTATTCTGGTGCACCGCCCATGCGCAGTATCCTGATGGAAATACGGGTGAAAACCAGAGAGTCACAAGGCAGGCCACAAGTTTGTTTTCAATTTTTGTTTTGTTTTTGAGTGATTTGGCTCATCGCACATGGGATTTGGGGTTAGCACTGGCCTTTCCATGTTGGAATTTTTCTTTTTTTAATTCTTTCATCTTGGTTCTTTAGCAAACAAAGACTTAGTATAGCTTTCATGCAAATATAAATTTGGTCTTTAGCTTGGCTGGCTAGAATGCACATATGACGAAGCTGTCTCCAGGAGATCAGATTAGTGTTGGGGCCACCGGTCATTCATGTAGGCAATTACTACAAGTTGGTGGTGAATAAGGTGACATTCCACTACCAACTAAGTAATTTGAGCTACAACAAAAGCTGCTTATATAAATACAATACGCTGATATCATGTTTATATCCTAATTGATATTAGAATTGAAATGACCAGGATAAATTCAGCCATGTGGGCTTCACATTATAGCAGGTCTTAAAAGTCTCTACTTCACATATGCCCACATTACAAATGAGTTGGGCTGCCAGTTAACAAAAGGTGTGACAGCAGAGGATGGAGAAGCTTATGGTCCATTCAATCTATAGAGATATGGACATGTAGAGGGAACCTGTAGGCACTGAACAGGACAGACTCTCAGTCTGGCTCTTCCCTACTAACAAACCCTACAGGGCGCTCTGCAGTCATCATAAGAGTCTCAGAGCAGATTGGAAGGGAGGAAGAGCAGGAGGAAGCGAACACGAGGGGGCGGGGGCTTTTACTCGGGTAAGTTCAGCTCAGCCACATCCAGTTTCATCTTGAAGTACTGGTTAAAGCGCAGGACTGCATATCTGAGGGACAGAGAAAAGAGCAGAGTCAACAATAAGACAAGATAAAAATGTACAGTAGGTGACATGTTAGCTACATGGATACCAGTGCAAACATATCAGACTGTTTAAATACACTGTGCACTGAAATGATAAATTATATCAATCTGGATGCTTCAAATGTTCTTGAAAAATCTGCTGATAAAGTATGAATGACGGTTTATTTCAAGATGGCAACATACCCCAAGAAGTCAAAGTCGATGGTGGAGACCTTGGCCTGAATCAGAGCCCAGAGACCCCAGAAGAAATGAGATGCCTAGACACAGAGGAGAAGGAGAACACAGAGACACAAAGGATTAGTGTGTATTCACAGTCTAAAAACAAACGTCGTTTCTAATTACCAAATACAGCACACTCATGCTTGTACAAAGTCAGTGGAAGCCCTATGGCAACAACAAAAAGCTGACACAGAAAGACAACTGCTTCACTTGCCCATCCTCCACACTGCCCTCTTTTCCTCTATACAGTAAACAAGGCACAGTGTGGCTCAGGGGAGAGTGCTGGGCCTCAGAAGGGTTTCAAGTTGTCGTTAGGAGAGCCTCCCATATGCAGGTCGCATCAGCAAGCACATCACAAACATTAATCTCTCATATTCAGAGCAGGTAGCCCAGGTCATATCTAACATCACTCTGACCACATCATTCTATAATCCATGTTTTCTGACCGAACACCTGGCAGCAAGTCTGGAAAATCCACTCTGAATAAGCCCCCAGGAAGCTCACTGTGCTCTACCAGTGTTTAGTTTCAATTCTATAAATTCCCTTGACCATACAGTGTATGTCGAGAATAACATATGACTTAACTATTAGTGCTGGGGTTGAAAAAAGCCAATATTACAGTCATTAAACTAGACGTATGAAGGCATCCACGGATACCATATTATGCTAGCTCATCGGAGGCTAAATAACAAAGTTAGGCTGAATTTTTGAGAGGTAAAAACTGGCATAGCCATTTTCAGGATATATGACTCTAGGGATGTATCGCATCTGCACCACACCCTGTGCAGTAAAGAACGCACTGGTCACTCAATACACACAGAGAGTCTGTAGAGTTGCACTTTATTGTGGTGACTGCTGGAGTGTGTTTTTGTCAAATAAAACTTGAATTAATGTAACGGTTTTGGGGTAAATTCTTAATGTAAACATTAATATCCACTGCAATAGAAAATGAATGATATAGTGTCACTATATTTTGGTTCTTAAAGTGTTTGATACTTTTACCATGACTTATTATTGGAGAAATTGCAAAGATATGAAATTAAAGGGGTAGCTCAATCCTGGTTAAGTAGTTATTTTGGGAAAAGGCACCAACACGTTCAAATAATTAGATCATTGCAGGTCACAATTTTTGCAAGTTACATGTGGGGTTGCCCAAGGCTCAGTGTAAGGCCCATTACTGTACTTTATTTAAGACTCACCATCATGGGTGACCACAAGTCATTCTTAGATTACAATCTTAATATGCTTCTTTGTTTTCTTCCTCAAATCAAAAGTGACAACAGATAACTAAGGAGAAGATTAGCAAAAATAAACAGGACAATCCTTTCACCCAGAATCATGCAGCCATATTGGATATATAGGCCTAAATGCACTCAGAATGAATTACCATCAGCAAATCAGAAACGGTCAACATGTTGGTCTTTTAAACTTGACATTTAAAACTGTGCTTTACTATAATGTAATGTGATCTATAATGCATGCATGCACAATAAAAATCAAGTAAATGCTTACTAGGGCAAAATTGTTGACTTGGACATAAAGAATTTCCACTTCTCTGTCAGTTACTTCACTGCCCTGGCCTTTGTGCTCCTTATAGGCCTCCAGGTAGGAGCGGAGCCACGGCAGCTGAAAGGTCCGCTCTGGGTAGTGACTATAATCCACCTCATTCAGGCCTGCAACACAAACACACAAGTTACAGATTCAGTGAACATTTCATACACACTTCTTTTGTTACACAGCAAGTCAATCAGTACAAGTCATACTCACCAGCAAACTCATTGAAATGATTCCCAATGTCGTAGGCTTGGTAATTGTACCCAGCATACTCGTAGTCAATGAACTTTACATTGCCTGGAGAGAGAAGCAGTGTTGTTTAGACAGGGACACAGGAAGCAGACATAACATGATTATGATGTGTTTTCCCTTCGATAACTCAGAATGTCAAGGCTTTTATTTCATACTGTAACATTCTTCCTGTCTGACTGGTCTTGCTGGCTAGTTAGCCGATTGTGGGGCAAGGAGTAAGAGCTTGCATTTTGAGGAAAGTAGATTGTTGAGGGAGACTTGAAAGGAAATAAAAAGGGAATTAAGAAAGACATGTTTCAAATTAAGGTATTCTTCTGAAATGAACTACTTCTTACACATGCACTACAATGCTGTTTAGGACAAATACAGTCATGCTGTTAAGATTTAGGGAAGTCAAAGTCAACACATTTATGCCGAATAAAAGCTCTGTTAAGTAAATGTGTTTTTTAATGACTACAAGGCAACAACCCATTCAAGAACATACAGTTTGCACATCTTCGTGGAGGTTGAGCAATCTTTTACAATATCTTGGTAGACAGATTTGATGTACTAGTAACTACCATTCCAGCCTTTTTATCCACAAGACCACAAAATAGGCAGCCGGGATACATTAGCAAAAGAATTTTTAAATGTGCAAATCCTGATGCAACACATGCATACAAAAATCTAGACAGGCCAAAAATTTAGTACAATAGGCTTTTTCAGAAGCTAGTTTGTTTTGGAAGCATGCAGTGAATAGAAAAGGTAAAAAATGGTCAAGTCAAAATAATGTTTTGAAGAAGTGAGGGGAAAAGGGCAAAGAAAGCAGAAGGACAAAGGGAGGAAGATAGTAAAATACAAAGAGACACAAAAGTGGTCAGTAGAGAAGTACAGTGAGCTGCCAAAACAAATGTACAGCAACACATTGTTTGATACATGCTCTCCAAGAACTTTGTTGACTTACAGCAGAAAATGTACTGGTCAGTAACAGAGAGACAACTGGATGTATAGCTCTTAGATACAGACTGAATCTTCTACAGATGCCAATTTAATACCTTTTTTTTGTATCGTGTTGTGATGTTTATGGGTCCCATACAGTTTGAAGTCAACCCGCAGTGTTCTAGACAAACAGCTTCAATGCTTAAAATACATTGGCATTTGAAAAAGTGTCTTTTTAAAATTTGAAATGAAATTTGAATGTTTGTGCATGGAGAGGAAGAATCAAAGAATGTGTTTATGCATTTGAAGGGCGGTGAAAATATGAGGTTTCAGCATTAACAATGAACAAAGAGGGAAGCACTGATCTAACCAAATGGTGGTGGTTGATCTCAAAATACAAACCCTTACTTTAACAAGCCCGGTTGTTACAGAGATATTGACAAATCAATTAAGAGTTTTAAAGAACAATACATTTGATCAAATGTCTCCTCTCTTAAATATTTTGTTTTGGCCTTGGCTATATTCTTTGGCTTAACATATGGCACATTAGTTTTTGAGGTGGTGCTGGACTACAGAGAAAGACACTTTGAGGTGGGTTACCAGCCGGCGTGTAGGTCCTAGCGGGACACAACTGAACACCTCCAGGCAGTGGCTATAGCCCCCCCTGTGCAGCAGATGAAAAGGTTGGGGCAAACATCTTTCACACATGCTCACTCTCACACTGACATATTTGTCTTTTACCCATTCTTGCTCCCACGCAGTTTCGAAAAACATCAGGCCTTGCTGCCAAACTTCCCATTCCTTTTCTTCCCTCCCCCTCCTCACACATGCAAACCCACTTCCCCTTCTCACAACACTCCCCTCCAATGCTTCTGTCTCATTGGTCCACCGTGAACCCAATACTGTGACACCTCTGCAGCTTCTGCAAATGACAGAATCTTCGAGACGCTTCCTGCTAAACTGCAGATTTTGTGGCCCATGGGACCCAGTTTTGTTGATTTATTTTTCTTCCAACTGAGTAAAGTGAAAGAGGCAGGGAAACTAAAGCAGACTGTATTGGAGACTAAGAGACAAAAAGAGAAGAGAAGTAATAGAGCAATTGTTGAGAGTACATTTAAACTTTACAGTATCTCAAAATAAAAAAATTGTGATTGAGCTTCTAATACTTTTGTTTATGATTTATCAATACAGGAAATGGTGGCTTCTCTGCTGTCACGTGTGGCAGACAAGTGGTTTCAACTCAGCAACTACAGCGGAGAAGTGACAGGAAGCAGTGTGGTAGCTGTGCAGTCTCTTTTCATAGTCCGTTTTTTCAAGGCAACAAAAGGCTTTAAGTGCGGAGAAACATGAGGACTGGGATCGATACGTGTTAATACCGCTTAAATTGGGCGCGGTCAGAAATGTAGTACTTATTTTTGGAGCTGAAGTCTCTGGACTCTATTGTGGTGTCCATTCCATTGTGGTTGTTGTCTCTAGGTGTGGTCTAGTTGTGTTTGCAGTGTTTAATGTAATTAAACTAGAGGTACGGGGATAAGGGGTAATTCCTTTTTATTCTGGCTTTTAATCAATAATCCTGACGTACTGAGTTACTGATAACCTCACCTTAGTTATTGAAGCCTGAAACATGATTCTGCAAGTCAGCAAATATGACTGGATGTTCTGCTCCGTCTTTTAAATGTCTGTACAAAATTTTATTAACTATATATTAGCATCTTGTTGTTTTGTTACAACTGTATGTAGAATACTTTAAGTGAGCTCCATGCTGGCTATTGGCCCAATCCCAGTAAAATTGGTTGTTTTCAATCAGCACTTGTTTGAAATGCAGAACCACAGATTCAAATGAGATTCTGCAGGTGTGCATGTCTACTTCTCTGTGAGCTACGGTTACCTGTATACTTTTTCTGTGTGCTCAGAAGGGGTGTTACCAGTTCTTGTAATGGTAACCTACTGTCACTGTTCGGGGGTCACGATTCGGTGTGCTCATGCACACGCAGAACGCGTTGATGCACGTAATGCGAACCAAAGTTCACAAACAGGTTCCGCTCAAAAAGTTTCAGTTGTACACCGTTATCAACATGTACTGAGTTACTCAGCACAACAGAGAGAGTCTATAAGGTAAGTACGGGGTTTCCGCATTGTTTTGCCATTGGTTATGTAAATGGAAAAAACATTGTGTATATATATATATATATATATATATATATATATATATATATATATATATATATATATATATATATATATATATATATATATATATATATATATATATATATATATATATATATATGGCCAGTGGGCAAAGTGCTGGAGGACTGGGTCTGTCTTTGACACTTGCACTACTGCCCGTTTAAATGAAATGACAAGAAACGGATCCCGCATTTTTCCTGCTGTACCGAACTCTCACCAAACCGTGACTCCTAAACCAGGGTATGAACCCGAAGCGTGACTTCTATGTCCCATTACACCCACTAGAGCTCAGGCAAAAGCATTTCTCCGCATTTTTACAGAGGCATGTTTCAGCTTCAAATGATAAAGCTCATGATATTCTATATTATTGTTATGACAACAAATCCTATGAAAGGACTAAAACCAACAATGCATTAATCCTTCTTACAATGCTATTCAATTACCCCAGCCGCTCTGTGGCTCTCAGCCCCAACCATCACAAATGTACTTTCATGTAGTAAAAATAAAATTTCTTAAACCAGTTGGGCACTGTAATTTTCAGCCAATGTTACTAAAACATAAGTAAACAGTGACTTTTATTTATAGCAGCATGATGGTGCATAAAGTACTGACTCAAAGTAAACTACATTGTCTGTGCTCATCATGTCAACCAGTGGAAGAGGTTGGCTCACTGTTGTGTTGTTCCCGAACAACAATGGAGCTCTATGGCACCAAGGAATTAGCTAAATGGGGGTTTGGCTAAACAGGTAATGCTTGTTGGTCTGATCAATTCAATGTTGGTTTTGATATTTTCCATGGGATTTGTTGAAATTAAAAATACAGAATATTGCCAGACGTATCCTTCCACTTATATGGTCTGCGCAGTGAGGAGTGAGGAGTGAGGAGCAGTGACGGAAAGTAGCTTTACACTTCAGGCATTTGGTTGGTGCTCAGAGTGATTCAAAGCCAGTGCAAACCATTAAAAAAAATGTGTGTAATAACCAGCATCGTAAGTAGCCTTGCTACTGTCAGAGGGACAAATGGTGGGCGAGTAGCATTGGAGGGAAATAGGTTGGTACGTGGCTCCTACTGCTGACATGAACTCATCCCGATTAGCCTGAGCAGTGGGCAGACTACGTGAGGGCCCTCAAAGCCGACTGTGCGTGAGGTTTGTCTCTCTCCATTGCCTCCCCAGGGCAGGGCGGCGCAGGGCAGCCACAGCCTCAGCTGTCATTCCTAGGGGAGAAAGGCTAGACACAAGGAGCTGTGAGAAGGGCCCCGCCCCTCGCCGCTACCAGACGAGGGGACTGGCAGCTCAACACCCCCACCCCACCTCCCACATAAATAACAAAAAAAAAAAAGAAAAAGAAAAAAAAAAGTCCCCCTCCCCCCAGTCTTATTCGTTCTCACCCATTTAACCCGAAAGTCCTCTGCTACAATGATTAGAACAGTTTCACTGACTGGTACAGTCTCATTGACCAGGATAATTTAAGTCGCTCAGTGCAAAAGCTATGTTTGCATGAGGACAGGTTGCTTGCCCTTCATACCATCAAAAAACAAACAATGCTAAAGCACCAAAAACATCTGCTGTCAATAACACAAAGACTTGGCATGTGGAATGATGTAATGGCAGTTTGTTAAGGCTGAAAACAGTCGTTTACGATCTACGTTTTCAGCACAGAATTAGAACGACAGGAAGTGAAATCCATTTCAGAAACAGCACTTCTAAACCAAGCCTCATTACAGGGGGTCTTCCAAGGATTTGAAACATGTAAGAAATTGAAAGTCAAAAGACTGAATAAAATTGTTGCCAAATTGATTGGAGGCAAGATGTACATAACTTTGCCCCACCCTGCAATCCCCATTAATCAACACACAACTGCAATTTGTGTTGTGCTTGTCCTGTTTCAAATAAGGATTCCATCTAGAGCAAAACCAAATCCAAATCCTTTCTGACCGTTCTAATTCTACGCCTGCAGCCCAATGCAAACACCAATAATGAGTGAAGCATGTGACTAGGGTTGAGGAAGTCCAGTTAATGCAATCCTACCTGAGTGCAGAGACCAATGCAGTTCACACTACAACACAATTCAGTCACACAGTAATGTCTATGACTACACTTGTGCATTTAATACTCACCTGCCTCCTCATTATAAATTATGTTTTTGCAGAGCAGGTCGTTGTGGCAGAGAACTACGGGGGAGCCCAGCACAGACAAGCTCTGCTGGAGCCACACCAGCTCTTCTCGGAGGCACCGTGGGCTTGGCACCTCCATACTCAACCTGGAGGGGGCAGAGTTAAAAAAGAGAAAAAGAGAGGTGAGGACAGAAATAGGAGCAGAAATTAAGAAGCATAAAAAGGGAAGAGAGGGAAACAAATGTTCTTTTTTTTTTTGTTTTACAGATATGCTTTGCAATTATGTGGCAAAAGTGGAGTAAAAAAGAAAAAGTAATTCATTCTTATTTATGATACAGTATATGTCATCAATTTAGCATGACAATAGCTGTGTCTCACAAAAAAAACAACAACAAAAAAAAAAACTAACTTGAGCCAAACGGGAACATTTCTGAAAAAGTAAGCTTCATTTACAGAATAAAGTCAAACAAAATCCTCCTAGAATAAAAAGATTTTGTGACTCTACTCAAGTCCACACTACAGCGTATTTACAACAACCGCAGCAAATACAACCACCAAAGCTCAATTTGCCTGTGATGTAGCACACCTGTATGGTTTTGTGTTGGCACTGACACACCCAGAATAGAGGGAAACATATTTAACATACATATTTAGAAATAAAAGATAAAAGTTAGCAATACTATACCTGTAATTATTTTAGCTTAAGCAAGATTGATACAAGACACAGAAAATAAGAGTCACTGTGCTAACTAATAAGGGTAGGAATAACCAGAGGCCTCCACAATACAATAAAATTGCAATTTTAAACATATTTCAATATCCTGCAATATATTGCTATGTTTTGTTTTGCCAACTTCATATTATGTTTCCAAATGAAAACATCTGTTTTATCTAAAAAGTAAGTCTAATCTAGTGGACTGAAAAAGCAATTGATTTTATTATTCTAGTAACAAAAAGTTTGTCATGTGCAATTTATAATACTATGCTGTATTTCCACCCCCCACCCCTACTACTAAGCAGTACACAAACTGTGACTGACCTTGTTCATAATAATGGGAGGTTTTGTTAGGATAAATTAACATTTTTCATATTTTTAATGGGGCTGCATTTATGTTTCATGCTGTAGAGAGAAACTGATGTTCACTCTGTTGCGTTATGTCTTAGGAAGGCCAGAGCTGTAAAGTGAAAGTCACATCTGCTGAGATTTGAAATGCATTCCACGTACTTTGTAAGACATCTACCACTGATAATGGGAACTATTGTGCTGTGCCATTGCACATGACAGAGTTTGATTTGGTCATTAATGACTCACTGACAAGAGAGGTAGGGAGTCATAGTTCCACGTGGAGATAACTGAGAACGGAAATATACAAGAGCCTAAGCTTGTGTGGACGCTACAGCACTACTTAATCAATAAAAGCGCTGAACTACTGAGAAGCTAGTACCATGACAATGTCAGCACAGGTTGCTAATGTAGACTTATTTGTATTTGCCAGAAGGTGTCATAGTGACAAATGCCTGCCAATCGGTTTACATACAATCAAACTGGATTACCCTCCTACCAGGAAAATGGCCACTCCTCTACTTAGTACTCCAATGAGTCATGAAAACATTCAGAGGGCACATGGAAAGGTTTGACAGTCTATCAGCCACATCACAGTCTACATGGCCTCACCTGGCGTTCTGCTCAGGGTCCTTAAAGTACTTGGGGATGAGAGCAAAGTACTTTCCCATCTTCAGCCACAAGTCAGACTGGGGCACCCAGCCATTGTGCGCATGGATGGCATGGTACTTGGCCAGCTGCCTAGCAATGAGACTGCAAGGTATAAAAGACAGAAAATGGAAGGATTTGAATTAGTGCAGCAAGCAGAAATATGTGACTAGGCGCCAGCCTAGCAAATAAGTTGATAGGAGAGAGAAAGGATTTAATTTTTTTTGGGGGGGATGAAATTAAATCCTTTCTCTCCCTTATCAACTTATTTATTATAGACGTGTATCTGTTTACATGTTGGGAAGGAGTGTATGTGGTTGTGTCTGTCTTTCAACAACTTAATGAAAACACTCTTACATAAAGCACATTTTTATTTTACCTGAACACAGGTGTGCTGCGAATGTGCTCAGGCTCCAGGGCAGTTCCTTGCAGGAATTCATAACAAAGGCCATTGTTGAAGGTGCAGTATAGGTGTGGGGCACAGCGGTTTTCATGTAGTACTCTGAAACTTTTTACTTCATTTTCCCGGTCAACCAACAATTCTGTTTTGTTGCCATAAATACGGACCAGAACCACATCCTGCATGATTGCACCCACGTAGCAGCCCAGTAGCTTATTGGTTATCCCATCTGTGAAAAACTGCAGAGACAAACAGGGGAAAGAGAGGAGAACAGGTGAATCAAGTGGGAAATCATAATTTGTCCTGTGCTTCAACAATCTAGCTTGACGCCTACAGTTAGACAACAGTGGGACCATCCTCCACATTATACTATTTAAGTACAGTGCATGAAAACCTACATTGTTTTAAGTATGACATAAGTTCTGAGAGGAGTCAGAATCTGGCAAGCTACACTAAAGAGAGAAGAGGAATGAATGCAGCATTGAACTTGTCTGCGTTGATTTAAGCTGAACTTCAGCTTTTCGGGGGAGGTGGGGGGTGGCAACATACCAGCCCTGATTGTTTACTCGATAAGGGATTGACTGAGAAAAACAGGACGGTCAGGAATTTTATTTTCGCATTACGAAGCAATGGCAGGCATTTGCTGAGTTCCCACTTTGCCCTCATTGATGAATATAGGCAAGGGTGGCGGTGAAGCATGTGACCAGTTTCCATCCTCACTGTGCTTACCAAGTGGAGTCACGCCCCCAGTCTGTTACTGGAAAGGAAAAATAATGCACACTCTGGGTACCTGCCCAGTCTGTAATGTCGAGCATATGTCTCACTGTCCTTCTCTAGAATAATATAATGTTATGTTAGGACATAGTGTTCCCTTTTCAGCTTGCTTTATTTTAATTTGATTAACTCTGGCTAGATCAAACAAGACACTTATCGGATAACATTAAGTAAATAAAAGTAGTCTGTAGTCGTGCTCTGTTAGTCATCTGTATTTCTTCTAGAAGTTATCAAGAACAGAGTATGTACACTTAACACAGAGCAGCGTCTGCCTCCTGAACAATCGCATAAATTTCAGAAAGGCCCTAGGCCTAGGACACACGAACTAAGATGATACTTGTACGCTAACCTGACAGACACACCTCCTCTATCCCCAGGCAAAATAAGTACTTCGTGCCTTACATAACATTCACCCGGGTGATTATTTACTATCCAGGTTTAGTGTAACGTCAATAAAGCCACTCAGATGAACAGGTATGCCTGGGCTTGCACTAAAACGGCAAGTAACTCCCACTGACGCAGATGCTATTTGCTGAGACAAAACATGAACCCTAGCGGGGGGAAATTAAACTTACCGCAGTATTTTTTGGGGCTTTATCGTTAATGTAGCGAGGAAATTATCGACTATGTGGATGTCAACAGCTATTTTGCAGCCATATTAACATACATTTTGGCATTTCAGTTGCCAGTGGTGTCCTTATAATATCTGGTTTCGTGTGTCATTTGCTCCTAGAATAAATTAGCTAACGTTAACTTGAGTTTTTCAATGAGAACGCGTTGCTAGCTAACATCAGTTTTCGCCATTTTAAACGACTTTAACTTGAGAGAAAAGGATGTAAGCTATGACTGATGGGGATACATAATGACCCCAAGCAGACAAGCAGTAAACTGTTGAAATGAAATAAACGGCACCTTCACTTTGACCTCAGACGGCTTCCAACTCGGTCTCAGCTCCTTCAACAGCTTCAGTGCACCGGATCTGTAGTCGCTTTCGTCCACTGTAACATCTATTTTGGGCACAGCAGGAGCTTCATCTGGTACGTGAATGTAGTTGGCCATTGCTTAATCTTTATTTCTTGAAATATTTTGAACTCTGACGAATAGTGTGCTGCAAAGAGCGCCTAAATGTGCAATGTATGAAAATGCGTGACGAGCGGCGGGTATATAACTAGCTAATCCTGGAAGAGCTTGTTGGTGTGCGACAACGCCTCTTACCAAATCCCACCCACCAGAAAAAAATGTTCTCCTGATACGTGCTAGTTGTCGAATGACTCACCAGAAGCGCGTGATCAGAGTGTCAGCGTGCACCGTCGGCGGGGCTTAATCATTAAAACCCATATAAATATACAAAGTAATATTAATGTAATACAGACGTAAACAACACACACAATATAATAATATATATACGAATACAATGCAAAGATATGACAAACGTTTTATTGGTGATTCGAGTCGCTAGTCCTTGGTTGTTACATACAAGCGCACACTATGCTTCTGACGTCACATCCGTAATCTACTTGAATGAAATGCGCTTTGTGTCAAGTCTGAGCATTTTAAATGTCAGACCTGTTAAAGGCTGTAGTCCGACACAGATGAAATCATAGACAGTATATGATTTCAAATCGAGTTAAACCGGTTTTCTAGTCTCACACACACACACGCACCTTGTATGCTAGCTGTAAAGGTAACATGAGAAAGTTCATGTTTTTGTGAACACATAATAGTGGTTGTCTCTTGTTGGCCTCATAAAAACCTACTGAGTTAAAACTCTACCCAATTGCATTGCGTATCAACCTGTGTTGTGCTCCTCCTCCTAGCAGAGACATAGTCCCTCTAAATATACTTCATATCAATGGTGATACCTCTGGTGATTTTCCATCTTGACCATGTCTTGTTTGTTCCACTCTGGGATGCCAATTCATGCCAGATCTGACTTGTTGCTTGGTAACAAACTGTAAAACAGTACAAGGGATCTCATTGCACCAATTGTCCTGCTCCATATCTATCAGATTTTTGAATTTTATCTTGATATGTGTGCCACCACAGGCGGTGTTGACTCATCTTATAAGCAATGCTCTGCTCTCCACCCAGACAGGTACACACTTTAGGTAAAGCTGCCCTGGCCACTGAGCAGCTTAAGTTGAGTTAAGTGGAAGGTGTTATCTAACCCAGGCATACCTTATCAATAGCTCTTTAAGAAAAGGAGTGCTTTTTATTCATGTTTATTGCCTTATTTCTTCAGTCTCTTTTGGAGACTTATATCCAAAGTGAAAATTTTTGGGACAAGAACAGGAACCCCCAGTAACTAACCCTCACTACTAGTAGGCTTATTACACAATTATTGTTGCCTTATACATATATATATATTTTTTTACATGTTTCGCTTAATGCTCTGCGAGTAAAAACACAAGGTTGCCATATCAACCTTTATTAGCCAATGGTAGCAGCTAAATCGATGTGGGCAGGTTCCTGTCAGTAAACCACTGACACAAAAACACAAACCAACAGGCAGACCTGTATGTGGAAATGGGTGTTTAAATTGCCCTTGTGGAGATGAATCTTTCCACTCAGCTTTTAATGTTTCTTGTCTTTTAAAAGTGGATTTTCAGATCTCCAAGAGCAACATATCCAAGGGACAATGGGCAGCATTAACATGAGCCTGATCATTTCTATTGTTATAATGCCTGCTGGGGCACAGGAGGAGCCGTAGTTTAGGTGGAAATTTGATCAAGAGTCACAAAGACATTATAGCAACAAAACGATTATCTTTCTTTACCACCAATTGCTGAACATATCACATTCTTCTGATTAAAAAGAGTGACAGTGTCTCATACCTGAGACTGTCTCATTTAACCCGTTTTTGGGTCTGTGGGAACCGTTTACAATAAAAGAAAAATTATACTATTTATTATTTCTTCTAACTCAAACTCATTGGCCTTGGCTCATTTTCTGTGAAAAACATAAAAAACAACTTATTTTCAATGACTGCATACAGTACACCCCCCCTACACAAATTCTCTGGGTGGGCAAAGAAGAGAAAGGGGAGGTAACCTTGCTCCTTATGAACTCATAAGGAGTAGATTCCAGATTGGCTCATCTGAGCTTTGATTTTCTCAAAGTCATTTCTAGTCACTGGGGGGGGCATAGGCAGGCTGGGGGAACGCATATCAATAAAGTGAAATTTTCATGCCATGGGAACTTTAAGTGTATGAAGTGATAGATTTGCATTAATGCTGCAACTAAATGAAAAAAGCCTTTTCTAAACATATCACTCAAGTGCTCATTTTGTACACTTGGTTTTGAAAATAATTTATTTTAAAGCAAATATATATTCTTAAAAAGTACAAGTGTTTTCATAAGACTAAGAAAGACAATCCCTTCTTCATTAGACAGCTACTTCTCTTTGCCACAAAAAAATGACACTCATCAGCATGGACATAACTGAATGCACATTTCCTTCTCATGCCTTTAGACACTCTTTAGGCTCAACGTGTTCTTGAGTCACACCCGCCATCCTCAATCAAAGTAGTCCTCTATATCTATGTCAGGGTTGAGCAACTCCTCTCCGTACGGGGTCAGATCCATCTGGTTGAGGATCAGGTTCTCAAAGGTCTCCTCCAAGTCTGTTTCCCCGATCAGTACCGCTCCCACCATCCTGCCTCCACTGAGAACGACCTGGAATAAAAATACAGGGGTAAATTGTGTCTAGATGTGATGATTTCTATAGTAGTCTGATGCCATGTGAGGAAAGACATCCACAACTTTAACAAATAACCAGCTGATTCTGTTTTGCATTTGGCCCATTAGCAGCACTAGATCATACCCACAGAAAAACAGTTTCTTTCACACAGCTACAAAAATTCAAATGGCACATTTCATGACGCCCTTGGCACTTCAAGCATGTCTAACAGCATCTTACCAACTTGTGACACATAACAGTCATTACTTTGTGTGTATAATAAATCCTTTTCATTTCCTTTATATTGGTAAATAAGTCACACATAAATTAGACTGGTGTTGTTAAAAAAACACTGCATACGTTAACACATGAAAGCACACACTTTAGGGCTGTGCAAATAATCAAACTTGTAATCGCAATTATGATTTTTGGCTTTTAACGTTTACAAAAAACAGAGCAATCGAGAAACGATTATTTTGCACATCACGTTTCACGAGCAAACTCTTATTTTGTCATGTTTTCCGAATGAGAAAAAAACATGAAACGGGAAAAGGGACAATTTCACAGTTGAAAGTGTATTCACTTATGGATTTGTTTAACTATTTCACTGTTTATTAGTTGTAAAATCTTACAAAAGACAATTGTGTCAGTTATAGTGCATTGTTTCTGCCGTTTCAAAATTGTCAGTGTGTGTGTGTGTGTGTGTGTGCTCTGTGTATAAACTTCGTTCACTTCCTTATTGAAATGGCACACGTAAATATTTAAAAATTCTTTTATTTGCTTTTAAAGCCTTGAATGGTCTTGCCCCACCCTACCTCGCTGAGCTTATACGCCCTTACATACCGACACGCTCTCTCAGGTCAGATGATCAGCTGGTCCTGAGTGTGCCTAAAACTAAGCGGAAGCTCAGAGGGGACCGGTCCTTTGCGGTGTCGGCTCCAAAACTGTAGAATGATCTGCCTCTGCACGTTAATGAATGTTGAACGTTTTTAAATCACGTCTTTAAACCCCCTCTTCTCTGTGGCCTTTGACACCCAGTAAGATGTCGACTTCATTTACTGCATTTCATTATTTAGGTTGTTTTTATTGCGCAGGTAATTTTTTTATTTTTTTACCTTATGTTTTAATGTTATGTTTCTTTTTGTATTTTTGTATTTTTCTGTACAGCACTTTGGTCAACTTTGGTTGTTTTAAAGTGCTTAACAAATAAAGTTGGATTGGAGTTGGATGAAATAATCCTGATTTCAATATTGATCAAAATAATCGTGATTAGGATTTCTTTACATAAAGGAGCAGCCCTTATACACGTTGGTATTCTCTTCAGTATCACCTTGACATACTCCTGGCCTTTGGTGCAGCGTAACAGCAGCTCATGGTCGGGCCCCAGGCCCTGTCCATTGAACTTTCCCAGCAGGACCACCTGTGGAATAACCAGCAATGAGGAAGTTGTTGAAATGCACTTTGAATGCGCCTAGAGGTACAGACCAAAGGACACTAACTAGCGCTTTGAAATGACCTTAAAATGGTCTTGAAAGTCGTGGTTATAATTGGCAAAGTAGATGATTAACATGTTCGCACTTCAGCCACCCTGCAGTAAAATGCCACGCACCTTGTAGTTAAAGAATTTGGTAATGTGTGAGAAGAGTTCGAAGCAGAAGTCCAGTTCTATTGGCTCCGACAGGACATGGGCCGCCATGCAGCGACCGGCGTACCAGCCCATCTGACGGGCCTGCGTCCACAAACGCATCTGAACACACAGAATGAGATTCCAATTTATAGAGGAAACATAACATTGTTTTCTGATGCGTGATGACGTGGACTCTTCTAACACCTTGATGAGATGTACTTGTTTAGCTCTCCAGCTAATGTCTGGGGAACTGAAATTACCTAAACTGACTCATTTCAGGACAAACTATCAGGGAAATTATAGTAGTGCTGATTGCACACATCTATATCTCGCAAAAGAATGTACAGGCAAAATAAGTTTATTATATATTTTGGCAGACATATTTCTATACCATTTTTAATGCTATCCTGCTGTAAGTTTGCGTACTCTTTGAATTGAAAAACATTAACTCATATAAAGAACATCCTGTTCGTCTTTCACCTCTAGTAAAAGATTTACAATGCACATGTTTAATGACTGATGACAGAATCACTGTAGTTGTGTTTAATAATTTACATTTGTAGAGATGGCATCTTTACACAGTAGGTATTCAGATGTGGAGGATGACAAAAGACAAATACTCAGGCGCTATCCTATGTACTGTAGTTTCTAAAGATGCAAAGTCTGAAAAAAAAAGCAAAAACACAGGTAGATGCAATGATTGATTTACCTGCTGCCACAAAGGGCTGTGTTCCCAGCATGCAGTGCACACGTCTCCTGCAGCATACACATCTGGCTCTGATGTCATCATGTGGTCATCTACGTGCAGGCCGCCGTCATCTGCCAGCGCAAACTAAATTGTAAACCCGAACAGAAGTGATCATCATTAAGAACCAGTATATGATTCATTATTTATTTATTTAAAACAAAGTATAATGCAAAAGTCTGTGTATGTATATGTACATTATTTTTTACATGGGGGGATTCTACCTTAGAGTAATACAAGCAAATCTGTCCTTTAGTGACATCTACATGCTGCCTTGAGGCTGCATTCAATAACTTCAAACGTTTGGTGTTTTTGCATTACGTGGTACCTGCTCGACTCGGCTCAACTCGACCGCGGGGCCCCGCCCTCCTTTTTCCATTGCAGATTAGTACTGCCTTAGGTGAGTGTGGCTGGTTGTTATAGCAGCTGCCGTGACCTAACTTGACACTCACACAGAACGTCAAAGGTATGTTGTTGTTGTTTCTCGGCATGTGGCTGTTGCCACAGCCCGAGGACAAATTTAGTTTTAAAAGAAGCTGGAAGCAGCAAAACAACACCGCTGGATAAACTACTTAAACATGACAGATTTGTTCAGGAACCCCCCCGTCTGTCAATAGCAATGATGACACAGTGATTAGTGACAGTTCTCTCTGACCAATCAGCAGTCTGCAGGTTTTCACATCACCTTTTGGTATCGCCTCAGCTCGCTTGGAACCTCGACTGAGGTGGTACTAAAAAAGTACCTGTTAGCATGTACCAGGGACTTTTTTTCATAATGGAAAACCAAAAAAAGCGAGTCCAGCAGGTACCATGTAATGGAAAAACGCCATTTGTGTAGAAGAAGATGCAAACTTGCCTACCCTTCACAGTTCTTTCCAAGACGTGGTCATTGATACAATGGCAGACCTAATGGTCTTTGGACAAATGTAGTCTTGCTTTGCTATTTGATGTGCTTTACTTACTAGCTGCTCAAAGCTCAGCTATATTTATCTAACAGAAAACTAGATCCCCAAAGCAAATATGATTTATTTTTCCAAAAGGTAGGTTTACTTACATTGTTGCCATTGAGAAATGGCTCAGTGTTTGGCACGACACCGGTTGCACTGACAACAAAATCACAGCCAAATGTTTTGCCATTAGTCAGCTGGATGTAAACTGGCCAGGATCCTACTGAGAAGAGAGAAAAGCTTGAGGATTGAAACGCTGGAGGTAAAAAAGGGAGCGAGGAAAGTATGAGTCAGAGATCAGATCCAAGCAGCATGTATAGTTCTCACCATTCTTGAGTCTGAGTGTTTGCTGTGGGGAATTGAGAAGCTCCTCAGAGGTGAAGATCTTTTCCACCTCACACTGGTATTCCAATGAAACTCTGCGGGACACCTGAACACACACCATGATTTAGGATTGGCACAGAGGCTCTCAGTAACAAAATGCGCACACAATCTCACCTGCTCTGTTCCTCGTAGAACTATTCCTTCGTGCCAGTCTGGACCAAGGGCACTGCCAGCTTCTGTGGGACCAGAACCACGCCTTCGTGAGTTTCTATCTGGAAATGAACACACAAAAACAAGAATATGATCATCTTGGGACAGATTCTACTGTAGCATAAGAGAAGAAGAGAAAAATGTACATGACAGGCATTGGAATAAACCTAAGACAAAGACCTGCTGTGAAGGTCTGAGACGCTCCAGGTGCTGGTTCCTCTGTGGTGTAGCGAGTTCTCTTAGAGGGGGCAGCACTTTCTGGTTTGTCCGCTTCCAGTGCTGGGATGAGGAACTGTGCCGCCCCGGCGTCAAAGAAGGTGTTTCCTATGGCCTTGTCCTTCACTGCCCAGATCACCTCGCAGCCCTCCACTTCATACCTAAACAGAACATGTTCGGAAAACACTGGATGACTGGACAGTGTGAATGATCTCTGAACGTGGTGCTGAGGTTATATGAAGGGGGTTTCATGTGCGCGTTAGTCGGAAAAACATACACATTTTAATTCGGATAAGAAAACAAAGAACACAATCACACATTGTTCTAACGCCTTTTTTAACAAAAAATTACTTTCAGTATTTTGGTTATATGTTACTTACACTAATTCCAAGGCAATCCCTCCATTGCCAACAACAACAATTCTCTTAGCTTGGGATAACCGCTTCTGAAACTCCTGCAACACAGAACAGGGAAAGCTGTTAAACATCAACTTGTGTTGTTTTGTGTAACCCCATACTAAGGAGGTTATGTTTTCAGTTCAATTGTTTTGACTGTAGATTACAAGGACATGTCTAGGCAACTTCTATTTTAAAATTAGAGAACTGTATGTCTGTTATTGCCTTCATTTTTAAAACAAATGCAACAAGATAGTTTAGCAGCTGCACTTGTTGCTATGTTTAAGAATGTACTTTTACACACAGAGTCAAGGTCCAGTTCTGTTGAATTTACTGTTGTTTAGCAGGAACATCCAATTCACAGAAATAACGGTGAATAGGGGAAACATTACCAAAACATCAACAAATTAGAAGTGGAGGGTGTTCTTTTTCTTTGGGCAAACTGCTTTTGCCTATAAGAAGGTCTTATGCTTATGCTTTTGCTTTATTACTCTAATTACACATTCAATTTAATTTTAACGTCACTTACACCGCAATATTGTTTCTTGGATCATGGCAACAGCACTTTAAAATACCTTTATTTGACGCCACTTTGCTTACTTTCAGTCTACCTTCAAATCATTGTCTATTGTTTGCCTGTTTTTCTTGTGTGTTTTTGTTTTTTGATGTTATTGAAGAAAATGCTGCTGCTGTAATAAGGAAATTTCCCCATTGTGGGATGAATAAATAATCTAATCTAATCTAATTTTAATGTCCTAAAGTATTTCAGACCTGCATTTAAATAAAAATACAAACATCCAGAGTGATGCGGTTGTACCTGGGCGCTGTCTGTGTCCCGTATCCCTAGGACATAAGGGTTGTCCTGGGTTAGGAGCTTGGGTCTGCCCCCGCTGCAGATACACAGCTTTTCATAACCAAAAACCCGGCCATCTGCAGTTTCCACTGACTGAAAAAAGACACAAGAAAGGGAAATAGTGACTTAATTTTTTAAATCAAGCTTTGAATGTTGTTTCTCTCTTCTCACTTTGGGAAAGTAATGTTCCTTTTTTACAAACTAGTGTTGGATTTTGGACATAAAACTCATAGTCTAATCACAGTCCTATTATACTGCACTTAGACCACATGTGGTTACATGTCCACAAGGTGGCGATAGTAGACAGATAGCAGTCACCAAAAAGCCTTTGTTATAAGGTAAGATATGTTGCATAAAATCACTGTATGAAATCATAACATTATAATGAGTAAACAACTAACGAGGAATTACAGCATGTGTAGCTTTCGTTACTTACAGTTGTTAGTTACATACAAATTTTATTAGCACGTTTTCTTATTGAATCAAAAATTAAACCAGACACATGTTATGTAAACACAGCATAACATAAAATAAAAACTTACTGTATTTATGGACACAATTAGAATGTATGAATTTCTATTACACTCTGCAAAATAGCTACTTACATGTGACTGTGTGTGAAGTGATTTGACAGCCGAGTGGATGACAGTCAGGTTGGGAAACTTCTCCTCCAAAACACTGGATGGTCGCTCCTCAACATCAAACTCTTCTAGTGTCTTGGAAACCTTGCAAAACAAAGGAAAAGGGTACAGATTATTATTGAGCAGAATGACACGTGATTGACAAAGTAATACAAACGAGGATATGTCAAATAAAAACAGAACAAGTTTTAATAACTTATGTTGTCATCATTTGGATGACTTAAAATAAATGCATCCATGCATTCACTGTATGGGAACCCTGTCACATATAAAATATGTGTATGGTATGTGTATGTATTTTAATGCTCCCCCAGAACACCATTAACATCCTGACCTGTTTATAGTTGGTCACTGCTTTGATGTGGGGCCCTGCTGTAATCAGGGCCACGTCAGCTGAAGGAATCTGGGATGACAGCTGTCAATGAAGATAAAGGTTAATGTTAAGTAAAGAGCTACATGACACATATCGCTAGGTTAAAAGATGTATTCTGTGTAACGCTAGACCTAACGTGTTACTTATTGAATTATTTTCACCTGCTCAACACATGTTACACCCGCGATGCCACCTCCAACGATCATAAACTTGAATGTTTTCTCTTTTTTATTTGCCATTTCTTCACTTTTTAGAGAATTGCTAAGCTAACGGTATCTAACGTTAGCTGACGTCAACACTAGCTAGCTTCCTTTGCATTTTCAGTCAAATTGGTTGCAATATTCATGTCTCTTCTCGTTCTGCATAGACTCGTTTAAAACCCAACTGGTATTTGGCAAGAGTGTGAAAATGCTCTTATACAATTACTATGAAGGCTAGGTGACCAAAATTCCCTTTAGCACATGATAACAGAGAACTGACTCAACGTAACTTCCGTGTTTACAATTAACTACGGCAAGCAGCTGGATACCTTTTTTAAAGCGCAGTTAGCGCACACACTGAGGAACGCGAATAACAAGCAGATGTAGTTATACGTCCTCTCATTCATTTCATTTCTAGCGGGCCATGTGCAGGCAATGTAGCCTACCTAATTTATATTGAATACATTTTTTTGTTCGTGGCCATAAACCAGAATTGAATTTTACATATATGCACTTATGCATACCTATGAGAGATTAAAATCCCAATTATTTTTTGTTTTACCATTGTCATAATAATAAAAACAGCATTTTGTGTGTTTGTCAAAAATAATTAAAAAAGATAGGCTATTTATCTTATGTATTAAAACATCAATCAGAATCTCCTCCCAAAGATGAATTTAGGCTAACTACACAGCGTCATGGACAAACATAACATCTGTTTAGTAGTGTGCTACAAGTACTAAAGTCGGTTAGGATTGCAGGACCTCTTCTGTAATGAGAAAATACTAAATGTATAATTTAGTGCAAATTTGTTGGTGTGCATCTAGGCCTATTGATAGACAGAGTATGTACAGTATCTGTCAATATAGTTCAGGACAGTATAGTATCTGTGAGTAACATTTGACAATTAAAGGATATTATTTTATTGCTAGCAACAGAAAATATTAACAACATACAGTATGTTGATTTATTTGTTTGTTGACTTGTTCTATTCTAGTCCCTGCATTAAAAGAGCTGTAAATCAATTTTGCAGGAGGAGCAGGGTTACAGTCCTTTGTTTTTAATTTTCAGTGGTCGGGTAACCCTCTTGTTTATATTTGGTTTAATGTCAGAGATTAATGTGGTTGTCAGGTCATGAATCCAATCTGAAAATTTCATCAAAACATTCATTATTATCAGTGGCGTCATTACAGCAGTGATAAACAACTCACCGCCGGATAACAGTTGAAGTACAGTGCCATTTGTGTTTTTACATGAGGTAATTGACAGATCTCGACATGATCCCCATGCTCTGTAAGGGTGTTTGGCTGATAATGGCAGGCATTGTTTTTGGAATTCATCAGCAAATGCTGGCACTTGTTCTATTTTTGAAAAACCTTTCATGCCGGTGTTAACCATGCATGAGAGTATTGATGTCAGTGTCTGAGATGATTGGGTCACTGGTAATCAAACACAGGTTAATGGAGTGCATCATACCTCCCCTCTTGATTTTCATTAGCCTATGTTACTCCCAAATAACCTCACAGGAAGACAACACATGTCTATATGGAATATAGTACTGTGTGATGATGGAATTTGGACAAATGGTGCTTTATGAAAAAAGAATACTGATTGTATTTAATGTAATGTAAATGCTAAGGTTTTTATTAACTATAAGTACCTACACATACATACATGTTACATATTTGAATTAAATAAATAATTCAGCTGAAAAAAGAACCCTAGTCACAACGCAACACAATACATTACAGCATATTACAATACAATGCAATACAATTTTATTGTACACCACAGAGGAAATTTGTCCATATAGGCTGAGTCCATCTGTTTTCTTTTCCAGGTTTTTCCAATGGAAACGTCCCCCTCAGAATTAGCAAAAATCTGTGACATTGATCTAACCCTAACCCGCTAACCCCAATAAGGTTATGAATAGTGTGAAGGCTAGCCCTAGATGAGTCAATGTTAGTTTTGCTAAGTTTGGAAATGACGACACAGAAGCTAAGCAATGTACCGTTATTGTGGACGACAGTTAGGAGTGGTAACAGTTGACCAGTAGCTCCCACGCTCTGCAATGTGAAATTAATGTTTTTGTCGATGGAGTTTGGTGGATTTAAAAGAGCGATATCACAGTTTCTAATCCCTGTTTGGAAAGCGCTGTCTGACAGCACGGTACAGCAGTGAAAAACACAAACTTTGACAAAAACTGTAATTTTACCTTGCGGATCACGGGAGTTGCTACCGGCTGCCTGGATTGGTTAGTAAGAACCAAAGTAACACAATAACACAAACTTTGGGGAACTGAGTTTGTGTTATTATTATTGTGAATTATCATTGAATTATTATTTAAACTCTGACCAAACATGGCTTCCACAGCAGTACATTGCTTAACTTCCTGTCACATGGGGCCGTGCAGACTGCCATCTAGCATCCAAGTTAGTGTACTCCACCAATCAACACTTTAAAAAGCTCACTAAATTAGCACATCATATCAAAATAAAGTGTAAATACAACAATTTGGACCATTCCTTAGCTGGAATATGTAACTTTCTAGCTAACTATTTCTCCATTTTTCTAGTCTTTATCCTAAACTAAGCTAACTAGCCGCTGGTACAAGCTACTGTACAGACTCAATAGTGATATACATTTTTTCAAGAAAACAAATTAGAGTATTTCCCAACATGTTGAACTAATCCTAGAAATGTTATGCTACCTACAGAGAGACATGATAAAACTCCTTTTGTTTGCAAGTTGATTCTGGAGTTTGTGTGGGACATGGGGAAGCAAGTAGGAGCATTTGTTGGAGTACTAGCTGATGACCTGCTAACATAGCTCCTGCAGCAGTCGTGATTACTCAATAATGTGGCTTAAAACGCATGCAGAGTTTCAAAAATATATTTTCACAACTTTATTATCAAAATCAACAGATAACATTTATCTCATATGGCTCTACGTCTTTTTTTTCTTTTATTTATTCTTTATTATTTACTTGTTGCTATATTCACATCACGCCATTGTGGAACAGCATTACAGCACATACAAAGCCAGAAAACAGCATATATTGACTTCAAAATTAAAGGCACTGTTTCTAAAAGTTTATAAAATAAACATGAAAACTCAGTTCGTAATCATCATTACCACCACCACTACCATTACCACCATCGTTTGTAACATCATTCTCACAATCATTGTTACATAAGATGTGTGGTTATATCATCAGAGCACTGGGAGTGCTGTTGGAGGTTCCCCCAGTCGGTATTAGAGAGGCAGGTAGTTGTGAGGCGGCAGTAGGTCCCTCTTGCCGTAGGTGGCCGATCCCACGTTGGTTGGGGCGTAGACAGTACCGACAGTGTTACTGGAGCGGACCAGGAAGTCTGCTAGCCTTTGAGTGACGCAGGTGGCTGTGTTGCACTTCCTCTTTTCTATGTCATGGCTGGAGAAAGTGCAGAAACATCACAATGACACTCATAGATATAATGTCTTTTTTAAATGAATGATTTAATACAGCTGCTGGTTTGTGGAATGCCGTTACCTGTCCATAGCTGTGAGCCCCCTCTGCGGCCGTGTACCCATGAGGCCGAGGAATGGGTTGGAGATTAGCCCAGGAACTAACCAGCCGTCACGGTCTGGGAGAGCACTTTCCTGCTCGCTGGATGAGCTGGGACTGAAGTACCTGAATCATAAAGGCAAAAGGATCAAACCGTTTTACACTGATAGCTGATTATACCCTCTTCAAAACATCCACTAGTCCCGAGAGCAAGAAGAAAAAGTGGGCACTTAGCTCCCCAGGAGTTGCACAATAAAACACTTTCCCACACAAGCACAATTGGCTTCCACCTCCAAAGTTATAAATGCCCTGCTGCTCCTCACACAGAACATCACAGCCATACTTATCGCACAATTTCCATGATATTCAGCTGCTTGTCTCCTGACCTCAGATCTGATAGGATCAACATTTCAGCAAAGTGAAACCATTTTTTTATTTCTTATCTTAAGTCATTGCACAGCCACACCAAAGGGCTCATTGCTCTGCTCGTAGTATACACTTGCCTGTAGCTTGGGGCAGCGGTAACGCAGCGCAGCAACACAAGCAGCGTGAGGAGAAGCAAAGGCACCCTCAGATACATTGTGTAGGGTGATTACCTGGATCAACACAGATACAACAACGTTTGATTTATTATTACAGAGAGCTAGGGCAAACCAGAAAGCATAATTAGCATGCAATATTTATTGTACTTTTATTTAACTGCAAAGATGTGGCCGAAAGACAGCAGCACAGATACATACCAAGTTATGTACATCATCAGTACAGAATGTCAGAATTCAACATACATGAAAGTGTGTCATTTCTAAGGAAACTCTGAATTTTAAGTCGCCATTATTAGAAAAAAGAGATTGCTTTTTGTTTTGAGTATTGTTTTCTAATTCTGTTCAATAATATATAATAATAATAATAATAATAATAATAATAATAATAATAATATAATTCACCTACAATCTAATTTAAAGCTGTGCTCAATGATCCATAACAGTAAAACACCAGCAACTACCAAGCACTAACCAGTTCAACACCGATGTTATGATTATTGTTTTCCTGTTGCATATTGTTTTCCTGTTGCTTAAGAGTAATAAATGGGGTTGCAACTAACAGTTAATTTCTTATTTATTTTAATAATATTGTCTGTAAAATGCCAGAAAGTATAACAATTCTCTGTCATAATTTCTCAAAAGCAACGGCAATGTCTTAAAAATGCTTAAATGTCCTGAGATACATATTACCAGATAAGATGAATGAAACTAGCAAAATTGAGTAGGTGGAACCAGGGAATGTTTTTGCTTGAAAATTAGCACAATGATTATTAAAGTAACTGCTGATTATTTTTGGTTACAGATCACTTTAACCTTTGATAAGAAAAAAAAGATTTGACATCATATATTACATTATTCTTCTAAGTACAACATTTATATTTGTGCATATTTATATATATATGTTTTCTTTTGATGCTTTTGATGCTTCCTTACATTACAATACAAAATCCAAAATTCTTTCCGCATTATTTTATGTTTTTACAATACATTTGGTGTCTTTTGAAGCAATTAAAATCTTGAATTTGAAATATACAGTAGTTCTGTTTATACAACACAGATTTAAAGATGTAAAATAAATCTGAAAAGAGATAAGGATTGGGCAAAATATCCTATTCACACCTACAAGAAAACTATTGTTATACAATGTAAAGACTGTTCATTTCCAGTAGCACCGCTTTTGCATTCATACAATAGAATTAGATTCAGACACAGGTCCTGTATAAAAGACAAATGAAGCCCTTGAGTAAGACAGATAACTTACTTTCTGTTGTGTCAGCCAGTAGCCAGCAGATCCCAGTCTGTCTCTGGAGCAGTCCAGGGTTTGTCAGACTGTCACACAAACCGACTCTAACAGTTATAGGCTTATCGCTCAAACCACTTGTGACATCAGCCCTGTCCAAATATAGCCTTGCATTTTCATTTACACTGAATGGGGAGGACGAGGGGGGAGGAGGGGTGTATGGGGGTGTCAGGAAGTCCAAGAGGGTCTTATATATGCCATACGCACTCTAAGCTGTACCTTAATCTACACTCTTAAACCTGTGCACACGCAGTAAAATGCTCATTTTCACAGTATGCGCACACACACACACACACACACACACACACACACACACACACACACACACACACACACACACACTTTGTACGTCACCATCCTCATCATCACTTTCGTCATCAGCCTCTGTGATGGGACTGACCCGCCATAAACCCACACCAGGGAGAGGAAAGTTGTCTTCCTATTTACCTTGAGACACGTAATGAAGTTTTAGGTCACCAAACTCTGGCCCTCCTTCTGCCTCCCACTGGGCTTCATCGACAATGAATTATAAATGGGGAGATGAATTATCGTTAATAATAGATAGAGTCTCATTATTTTGACAGGACACGTCAGCAACAACTGAAAAAGTACTAATTACTGAAGTGAAGTGAAGTGATAAAACACTTGCCGCACGTGATCTGGAAATGTAACTAGTTAGCAATTAGCAATCATATGGCTTTCCAATATTTTCTTGTAAACTTGGTTTGAAATCAGGGTTCAAAATTAGCACATTTACCAGCCAAATGCTGGTAAAATATGCAAGTGGCTGGTAGATTTGCTTCACTCACCAGCCCAAAAAACAACACAAAATTTGAAAATTCACCAGCCATTTGGCTGGTAGAAATATTCAGTATTTTTTAAAGTATTTAACTTTAAAGCTGCAACAGAAAGCCAAAGGCACGCCCCTTCCGGTGGACCTCATGGGACCTACGCTTTGAAAAAAAATATGAACGGTAGTGAACGGAGAGAGGCAAATGATGTTTTGATCCCGTTTAAATTGAGCCGTGGATTACTCATATGATGTTCATCAATTTAAAAGATAATTTTTACAAACAAAGAAAGTCTCAGTTAGCCGTAGGTTTGTCATAGTACCACTTAGTTTTGTGTGAAACCGCTCAGTGAACCACATCTCTCGTCTCACCCAATTTACGTCACCTAGCTTGATGCTCCACTGGCTCGCTAGCGAGCTAGCTAGCTTAGCTCTGTTCCACAACACATGTAGCGTTATCTTAACTGAAGTGTTTTATCCAGTGAAGTGTTTTCAGCAGATAAGCAAAAGAACAAGCAAGATCTTTATATGACGTCAACTTTTTCCCAGCTACACCACTCTCACTTTAAATCAGTGATTGCAAAAAACAGAAAAAACACAAATACAGAAATATATCCTATAAAATAACTACAAATTTAAATTTTAGATTTTTCTACATGGGGGGTGATGTGTTTTCAGCGGAAACAAGGCTTTGTTTGGATTAAATAGGAAATGAACTAGAGATGTTTTGTAGGAGCAGTCATAAAATTGCAATTATCACAGAATTCAAGAACATTAAATTAAACATCAAATTTATAATGACTACCATGACCATGTTTCTGATGTTCATCCCACAGTCTCAGTAGGGAGATGCCGCCACAGGCTGCAGGCTGTTGATAAGTGCTAGGGTTTCACCACAGCTTTGAGCTAACAGAGAGATAGTGCAGTCCTAATGGACATTTAACACCCCCCCAAACCTATTGAGGTCCAGGTCCTTGTGTTTCCTGTAAGCTTTACCAAGAAAACCTGCAGTAACTGTGCACAAAGATGTCACTACTTTACATGGATTATATTGTTTGCATATACATTATGGTCTATTTCTGAAGCAAAGTTATGATGAGCTAAGTTACACCACCCTTCCCATTTGTTATTTCGAAGGGTGATTTCTGCAGGACATTTAACAAACAATGCAACTACTTTAGGATTGTCTGGCCACTGCAGGTTTTTGCCAATGCCTGTTTAATTTATTCTACACTGTGCCATTGGCAAATGCTGGTTGATAAAATAATAATAATGATTTAATATATAATTAACCTATTACATATTAAACTTCTCTAGTGGATCTGAGCAATGTATTTAGAAAGGTTAATGTGAAAAAAAGATAGAAGACAGAAAAAGCAGAGAAAGGGAGACTAAGAAGAAAGTGGGTGGTATGTGTAGGATTTTAAGTATATTTTTATGAGATATAGTCTGGGGAAACAACTCTTGTGTCGCTCTGTTTTCTTGTCTGTTGGGTTACTTTGGTGTTGTTAGGAGCCAGATGTTACAGAACTAACCCTCAGTTTAAAGAAATGGTGAGTGAGCTTCCACAATCTTTAAGGTATCATACATTCTTCTTAGTCCATTCTCATTTCCTCTACATACATTTTCACATTCAGTGCTGAGATTTGGGCTTGGAAGCTCCAATACACAAGCTCAATTATTATTCATCTAGACATAAGAGGGATCAAGAGTCACAGGGGGGATGATTAGTATATAGGTAGCCAGTGGCAGTAAAGGTATTGCTGCTGTGGCCTCTGATAATGATGTTCATGTTCATATTTGTTAACTCGGACTGGAAGTGTGTCCACTATTGCATGGTGCACTACTTAAACAATATCTACAACACCTAAGCACAATTGGAGGGAAAGAACTCACAGTCACAGAGATCTCTCTCAGAGAAGCCCTCACGCATACATGTAAGTAGTGTGTGTGTGTGTGTGTGTGTGTGTGTGTGTGTGTGTGTGTGTGTGTGTGTGTGTGTGTGTGTGTGTGTGTGTGTGTGTGTCTCTGGCCGATGCTGCATTCACCGCCACAGACACAGTTAACATCAGCCACCCACCTGTACTGGGAACAGTTAATTAATCAATGACTCTTTGGTCAGGAATGGTAGTGGTTTGTTGTTCTGCTAATTTGTTTTCTTCCTGCCTAATTATTGCACTGATATCTTCTCTAAATTAATGTGGTTATACCATGTTTTTTAACATAATAAAGTTCATACATACAGTATGTATTAGCCATTTGTGAATGATGAATTGTGGTAGTTCTGTGATTCCACTAGTGGCGGTGTACACAACAGTAGTGGTTGAAAGAAGGCATTCAAAGAGAGAGAACTCAGAGTGATCTTCAAATTTGAATATAATTTACTGCTATATATGCAACTAATGTAAGACATGAAACCTATGCCTGTGTCCAGACAAACAAACCTAACTTTTGTCCATACTTTACGCTACTAATCAATATTTTTATATCAACAATGGATCAAAAAACATGTGCAACAACAATGTGGAAAAAGGCAGATGTAGCTTGTGCTGCCCAAAACACAGATTTATCATCTAACTCTGTAGATGCTCTCCACTTTACAGAGCTTTATAATATCAACTAATTGTTTTGGTTTTACGGCATGCAACTTTAATGTTTTGGTTCACTCTCACAGCTCTCAACAACATAATTTCCATAAAAAAAGCAAAAAAGAAGTTCTATACACACCGGCTGTACACTACCTGCCCAAAACCAATTGGCAGGCCGACAGTTAGCAACTAGCTGGGGAAAATAGCAAAGCATTCATCAGCTAGAGAGCCAGATATTTCCCTCAGTTGTTGAGGTGAAACCTGAGTGAATATTGGACTTACATTCATCAGGTGGCCATAAACACGACTCCAAATGAGTTCAACATTATACTAAGTTATAAGTTATATAATATGCTAGTGTTGTATACATTTACACTTTGTTGTGCCAAAGTGACCCAAAAAAAAAATCTAAAAATCTATTTGCACTTTTAGCGCATAAGCCACCTGTGAGGAACCTAATTTTCATGTTATTTGTGTCCACAGCATTATAGTGTGTTAGCATTGGTTTGATGTATGCTGCTGTGCATACATCTGATCTGCAAAATTTAGTGTGACAATAATATCACGCATTCAAAGATTCTTTTATTGACATAAAAAGAAAAACATTTATTTCAGCCAAGACTATATTGTTTTGGGCCTTGCAGGGCTGCTGTGTAATCATGTGCATGCACAAATCAATACTCTGAATTGTTGGTCAATGTGCACATCCAGTGCTATTTCATTTTTATATGTCAAAAAGTAGGACTATGTTTCTACAGCTGTGAAAATAGGATTACTGGTAGCCCATTTCATCTTCAGGACTTAGTGTAATAAAACATCTCTATACTGTAATAAAAAGGGGGGAAATGCTGTTAGCATAGAGCATGGTACAGTCCAGATAAAAAAGCAAAGTAAATGTGACTTTTAGCCAAACTCAGTAACATTCCCGGTCCCAGTTGGCCTTGTTTTAGTACACATTGATGAATACTTTAGTTTTGTGGGTCGTCAGTTCCTTTACTGTGTGTTGTTACATTCTCTACATCCTTGTTATCTGTGAGACAGTCTTCTTTTTCCAACGGTGCATTCGTCCCCTGGCAAACCTCGTCTTTTCCCTCTTTCACCTCCTCCTCTGACTTCAGCCCATCTATCTCCATCTGTACGTCTTCACTTGGAAGAGGGGTCAACTCAACAGTGGTCTCTGTTAAGGATTTAAGCTGTTGTCTCTCCTGGGTGTTATCTGAGGAGCTAGGTCTGACATCTCGGTAGAGCTGCTCTGTTCTGTGAACTGCCCCTCCCTCTTCCAGATCAGTTGCCATCCTTACCCAAACGTTGGGAGCATGAGGCGGTTTGGGAGTTTTAGGAGCGGCGGACTGGACCTGAGTGGGGTTTGATGGGGCTTGAAGTTCAATTGACTTTGAAGCCTTTTTATTTTGCGTCTCTGGTTTTCGCTCTGGTTTCCGAAACTGACGTCTGAGAAGGACGATGACGGCAATGATGAAGAAATACGAGGAACCACTGAGACATGTGATCAGACCCAGGAAGATGAGCCTGAAAATATAGAGACAAAAGATGCACAGAAGGCAATAAAGGGGCAGATCTCTGTACTGTTATGGTGGAGAAAGTCACGTTCTATTTGCACATTTGTGGCCCATAGCGTACCTGTACATATCAGAGTCATAAATACGACATGTCCCCCTGCCTCCGCACTTTTTGACTGACCACTTCAGGCAAGTTGAATCAATCAGGGCTCCGAAATACACGGGTGCAGGAAGTCCACCTACAGACAAAGGTATCGCCCAAATATACGCTGTTAAATATTGCAATGAAGAGAAATATTGTGTCCCTCCTCAATCATATTTCTCATATGATCTTACAGTATTTTGACTGCCACATCCCAAACTAATACAAAAATGTGCACTCAAACTAAAGTTGTCATTTTTACCAGAGGAGGGAGCTTTAGTTTTCCACTTCAGAAATTGTGCTAACATTGCAAAGCAAGTAAAAAGAAGTATTTCACAATTGCAATTGAAAGCAATGAAGCTTACCAAGAGTCCTAGTTACTAAGGCCTGGATACCCAGTGCAAGGGATTTGAGCTCTGGTGAGATGCATCTGTAATACAACACAGGTTCATTTGTATAAATAGAAAGATGCTAAGCCAATCAGTTTCTTTAAAAGGCATAGTTAAAAGACATTTTGGGTATACAGTGTATGCTTATTTGCTTTCTTGCCTAGAGTAAGATGAGATGATAGATACCACTCTCACGTCTGTATGCTAAATATGAAGCTGCAGCATCAGAATGATGATGTTTATGATGTCACTCACAACTCATTTAGGTTCAAATCATAAGAATAATCTACAGTAATGCTATTATTCCCACTTCTCATTATTGCCTTCTTGCCAGAAATGGATACACAGACCTTATGATGACCATGTAGCCAGGTGTGGCTCCCAGAGCGTTGATGAAGGAGCTGAGAACAGACACAGCCATGTAGGAGGTGAAACTGCGGCTGCAGTCCTTGGCATGCGGACACTGGCCCAGCCTCACCGATGTACTGCTGCCTGCTGGGAAAGAGGCAGACACACAGCTGCAGTTGTGGAAGACCTGGTAGAAAGAGAGAGAAAACACTGGAAATTAAGTGGTAAACAGTGGTGCAGGTGAATGAGTGGATAAACAGGTCGCAGAAAAATGTGGGAAGTAGTTGAGTAAAGGTGGTCGAGCATAGTGGACTACACTTATCTTAGGATAACCTAATTAATAATCAATCGTTAGGTGACAAATGTGGTTATTTACAGGATGCTAACATGTGGGATCTTAAAAAAAAACAAAATGTGATGCAATTTTGAAAAATAAGTAATGTAGTTAAACTGAAAGGGCTTTGAATCTGATATTGGTAGTAATTCCAGAAAAAATAACATGATTTTATGCTTTGATAAAGTAACTCTTTGACAGAGAGAGTTGATGAACAGGGAGAGAAAGTGAAGAAATTAATATTGTAATTGTAATTGTAATTCTTTGGAGAGAAAAGCTCTGCCCAAAACGTCCATTGTGTGGCAGTAAACTTCTAAATTGGAGTGCTGTCCGAGTAGCTTTATTTAGAATTCTTTGGAGTTGTCATTATTAAATTCTTTCATTCAGTGAAATGCTGAGGGCCGGGTTGAGACTGCTGAGGAGTGTTTCTTTGGAATAAGGTTTGTGGGCAGCATGGTACGGCTGATAAACTTTTTCTTAGTCAGTTTACAGTGTATGTATAAATGAAGGAATAAATGAATGAATGAAGGAATGTATTGGTTGTGACCAAAAGGTATGGTCAAAAACTTCAGCCTATATTCTCCCTTCTCACATTTTTAAGAGTAACAAACACATTGTCAAGGAAAAAAATTAATGAGACAAGAAAGATAAAATAAATTATAAAAAAAAACTAAAGAACATATACAGTTACCCAGATAACTTTCTACATACATGCCTGTTTACATATGCATGCATACACTTACCTACACACACACACACACACACACACACACACACACACACGGGTCAGTACTTATATACAGTACAAGGTGAATAATATGCTAAATAATGATGATAACTATAATGATATTCATCATCATCACTATTATCAACATTCTCACACAATATCACTACTCGATTTCTATACTTATCTAGTGTCATGTCTAGATACACAGTGGTTTTTGCATCCCCGAGTGCAGCCCTTACTGTGTTCTTGCCGTATCCACTGGAGCCGAGACAGCCAGCCAAACATGGAGAGATGTAGGTGATGCCGCTGTCTGAGCACACGGGGTCCCACTCGTCTGCTGAACACGAGCAGTCTCTGTTACACTCCGAGAAGAGCATATCCCTGTCGGATGAGATACTCTGCGTCCTGCAGGGCAGAAAGGGTTCATGTTTCATCCTAGCTGCATTGCATTTTAAGGCTATGTAAAGGACTTTATTTGGTACATTATTTTGGTTTGTTAAAGCTGTGGTCATCTTCATACATCCCTCATGTCTCAGCACTGACCCGTTGTATGAGATGGTGAGGCCAGCCATGGGAATGTTATCACACGTGGTGCCAAACTGCAGCAGCAGGAGGAGGTATGCCATGAAGGATGTGGCAAAAGAGAGCTGAGCTCCTGACACCAAGCTCAGTTTATACCTCTTCATCAGCAGCCCTCCCAGGAAGATCCCCACAGCCACTGCTGGCAGGTTCAACACACCTAGAAGAAAAACAGACAGGGTCTAGACACTGGGAGGCCCATCTTATAGTAGGACGTCTCACACTATCAGACACCTTATCATATTTTAAATACTTTTCTGTTTAAGCTTTGAGCAGAAGTGCTCAGTGTACCAGGATACACCTGGCTCCGCCAACTGAAGTTCTGGCTTTTGTGCTTCATCTCAGGGATGCAAACTGCCTAGTCATAGAACACTAATAATAGATTAGATTTGATGAGATTATTACAGAGAGCGTGCACATTGCTTTATCTGATTAAATGCAAACAAACATTTCACCTTGAGTTAATTCTTGAGTTGTGGCTCCCAAGTGAGAAGTGTTCACTTTTTCTTTACACAAAATACACACATTCGCTTTTTTGCTTCGCATGTCTGAGCGCTAAAGAAGAAGCTACAGCCAGGAGACTGTTAGATTAGATTAGTATTAGTAAGGACTGGAAAAAGCTAGCCTGGCTCTGACAAATCTGCCTACACGCACTTCTCAAGCTTACTAATTTAAACAGCATATCTCAAAAATTAACAACAAATTTAAAATGTTAAGACAAGCTAACTGTTTCCCTTTTTCCTGTCTCCTGGGTCTAGCTCCACTTTTAACATAGAGAGCGTTTTCATGCAGTCTATGGACTTTCAGCAAAAAGTGCCACTCAACATGTTTCCCAAAAATGTCGAGATATAAAAAAAAAATCCAAAAACATTCTAATGGAAAGCTTGAATTCCAAAACCAACACATCAGACCACCACATATGGGCAATAGGACAAATACGTTTATTTATATCTATTTTTCACCTATGAGGAAGTTGGCTCTGGATGCAGACTGTCCAAACTGTTGCTCCATGTATTTGGCTTTGAAGGTAAACAGGCCAATGAAAGAGTTGAACTTCAGGATGCTCCCACAAAGGAGCAGAAAGTAGGCAGGAGTTCCCAACAGCCGCTTCAGCGAAGGAAAAAAGCCTGTGGGAGTACATCCAGGGAAAATTAAGCAATGACCGTAAACCTGCTGTTATCTATTACAACACCAAATCTGTACTAGTGAATTTAATCTGGAAATGAAATAAGGTTTTATCAGTGTTCTGTTATAGGAAGAAGAAGAGGATTGTGTCAACCTTTGGCGATGTCAGTCAGCTTGAGGTTGTGATTGTTGTTGGTGGCATCCTCTGTCCCATCTAAGGTCCCAAGGGTGGGAGTTGGCTTGCTGTCGTCTCCCTCTTGCTTTAGCAGCGAGCGAGGCAGGAACCAGAAGGGAATGCTGGAGAGGAGGAGGAGGGCGGAGGACACCATGAAGCCCATCCACCAGGCGCCCACCCAGCGGGCATCTTTAGGAGTGATGGTCACACTTTCTGGATGACAGGAAAGAGCATTTGAGTGAGTACACAGCGGGAACAGGAAGCCTGTTGTGTGTTTAATTTATCCCTTTCATTTACAATTTCCGTCTGTCACTTCCTCTGTATGAAGTGACCATATAGATAAATATACCTTCTCATTTCTACTTGGCGACCTTTTATCGGTTGCATCTAGATGGTAACCCTGGATTTGCGAAAACATCTCGAGAGACTCGCTGCCCAATGTCCAGGAGTATTGCAAATCCTGGGTTACCATCCAGACACGGCTGATTTTATCAGCTGTAGTTGGCTAGCTAATTGAGCCAACGTTAGCTTTTAGAGACTAACAATAATTGATGATACATACTTCTTTTAAAACAAACCTAGGGGTAATTAAACGGATAGAGGAGAGGTGTCTTCTGTCAGGTTAGCCCACAAGTATCATCTTGGTTTGTGTGCACATTGCCCTTACCAATATCAACATATCCAATGTCAACATATAGTTTGGCACAATAGGAACCCAGGAGGAAACCAAACATGGGGCCCAGGAGAGTGATGGTCTGGAGACACGCTGCAAATAACAACATAGATCAACTTTTTGTATAATGTGGTTTGGAAGAGAGGAGGTGAGAAGAGGAATTAGAACTCCAGTGGGAATACATCTGTAGGTTAATCCAATTTCTGTCATTTGAAATCCTTTAAAAATCCCCTTGGAAACCCCAAGTGAGCAAAAATACCTTACCTATGTAGAAGGGTGAGTTTTCAGCTTTAGAAAAGTCGTCGATGTAAGAGATGCCCAGAGGTGTGACCGGGGTTTCTCCGATACCCCGCAGCGCGTTCCCCAGGAACACATAGATCCACATGTTGGAACCAGATTCTCTCGCACAGGCTCCATAAAGACAACACACAATAGGAACACATGACATTGATTTTTTGGGATTTTTTTACACAAAGATCTAATTCTCACAGACTCCGCTTTATAACAACTCTGATGTATTTCAAAGAATTTTCTTTAAAATCACCAAAGGTCAGTGCAATTCCTAAACTCAAATGTAGAAAATTGCAGTAGTAGCTCAAATCACCTTGTGTGTGCATGTGTGTATTGTCTACACCATTCACAGTCAGAGATTCTTATCATAATTTTGTTTTGAAAAGAAGACTTTGGTGCATGTGTATTAAAATTCATATCCCCTTCACAAGTTATTGAGAAAAAGAAACTAACAGCTCAAACCACAATGTGGTGCTTATCAAAAGCTTACATGCTTGTACATATACTGTATGTGACATCCATATTCTGTTTCTAAATACATCACATCAGAATGGCTGAACAGGATCAATACATTGCATTCCGTGGGTGTATGATGTGTTTTTGAGAGAAGAAAAATTAATTATGGTAACAATAACATTAGAAAGACTGAAATAGCATCTCAAATACTGAAGAATACATAAACAGATTGTAGACACATGTCAGTGATGCTATATGACCCGATGGTCCCATGAATATTATTCTGTCTCGTTTTTTTTTCAGCTTTCAGCTGTTGTTTTGCTTAATCTACAGTCCACACACAAACTGATCCTTGACACTGTTCATGTGAATACTGCATCAATATCTGTCAGGTTCCAATTCTAGACGTTTGGACTGATCATTAGCCACCCAAGAGGCGTAGCTTCGGGGTGGATAACTTTAGCGGCTAGTGGCACGAGGCTCAGTCTAGGATTAGTGCATTCCAGGGATGGTTGAAAGAAAGCCAGTGAGTTGTTAAGGTTACTGAACCTGGTTTCATGTTAAGGCGGTCTCTATGTACATTGTATGCTATTGGCAAAGTTTCTAGTTCACTGAGCAGATGGAAAGGCGTCCACTTAGTATTAGTTTGTCCCAATTGATTTGTTTAAACTCCCCGAGTAGAAAGTAATAACCAGGTTGACAGCTGACTTTTCCACCCATTTGACCAGTACTGTGCCTGTTTTATTGTTAAATTTGTAATTCTTGTGCTATACATTCTTCTTCAGGTCAAAATACAAGTGCAGATTCAGTGGTGCTCATAAGTTTATGAACCCATGCTAAAGTTGACTAAAAAGTGGAATAAAATAAAAATCATCTTTTGGAAATTGATCAGAATGCCTTAATTAAAAAAATAGGAAAAATCCAACCTTTAAGGACTTAAAATACAGGGGGCATAAGTATACATATCCTTATGTTAAATTCCCATAGAAGCAGGTAGATTTTTATTTTTAAAGGTCAGTTATTTCATGGATCAGGATACTATGCATCCTGATAAAGTTCCCTTGGCCTTTGGAATTACAATAACCCCCCATCATCACATACCCTTCACCATACATAGAGATAGGCATGGGGAACTTTCCTCAAGATCATCTCTCAATGAAAATCAAACCAGCTATTAGGCTAACTGAAATAATACCATTAAGATTAACGAACATCCACATTAGTGATGTGTCAGTGGAAATGATTTTGATGGCACCTATATGAACACTACGGGTAGCCCACTGTCTTACCTTTGTTGTCTTCCACAGAAGGCTCTATCTGAATTTCAAGTACTTCTGTCTTAAGTGGATCCGCACAGGCGGCGATGTTCACACTGTCATTCTGGAAAACCTGAATGATTGTGTTGTACTTGTAGCTGTGAAAACCACAAAGAGACATTTAAGATCCTTGTTTTAGTTTTACAAAAAAATAAAAATTGGGCAATTGTTGAGGTTTACCGTCCCATGAAGAAGTGTGTCAGGCCGGTGAGAAAGGACCCTACAGCCATGACGAAACAGCCCACAGCAATGAATCTGGGCCGATGTAGCTTGGCCCCAAAATGGCTGACCACAGCAAGAAACAACAAGTTGCCTACCTCCAAGCAAGAGAAACCAAGAAGAAAGAAAACCCTATACATTTAGAGAATTGTCAGCTACAGAGTCACACAGAAAACGTGGCAAGAGCAAAACTGATCAGATACACAAAAGATTAGAGTTAAATCAACAGATCGGTGGTACCCATCTCAAAACTGCCATCTATGAGTCCAATGTGCATGCTGGAAAGGTCAAAACGTCTCTCAATCTGGGTGATGGAGCTCTTCATGTAGGTTCCTGCCAGAGCCTTGGAGAAGCAGGCGAAGGACAGCGCCACAATAAATAACTAGAAAACACAGAGGGGGGGACAAAAGTCATCAAAATAGGCTGATTATTTGTTTATAATATTACATCCAAGTGTATGAAAAGTCTGTTTTCTATAAATATCCACCATTTAATGCTATAGGCCCGTGGTTTCGGCCTACTTCTTTGCAGCCTTCACAGCCTTCAAAGTCTTTGGATTTGGTATGTGTGTGTGGGCATGCTGGAGTCCCTTTATTACTAAAGGATATCCCATCTGGGATTGTTGCAATTCTCCTGCATGTTCTGCAAGGCACAGTATCTCACCTTTTACGCTGTATTGCTACACAGCTTTTCATTTTCAACTTAAACATATTTAAACTTAAACATATTTAAATTAAACACACATAAACTGTGTGTGTGTGTGTATATATATATATATATATATATATATATATATATATATATATATATATATATATATATATATATATATATGTTGCAGTTAGGGTTTTTTGGTGATGATCCTGAAATCCAATATCAACAGACTGAGCTCCAGACCCATGAGAAGTCTAGGGTGAAATTGGTGTACAGATGTGTTTCTGGGAGAAAAGCTCCATTGACTTTGCACATGGTGATGTAGTGCTGCAATCAGGCAAGTTTGAGCTCGGGCCTGGTACTGAAGTGTTTGACAAAAGTTAATATACTGATCCAGAGGAGAAATTTGGCCTGCAAAGATTTTCGAAAACAACATCAAGATCAGCTCTTGGTTTGATTCAACCTAGTTTTGGGGGAAAGCATTTCTCTGAAAATGTTCAATTTACCAAAAGCTGATGTGCGTTACATTTTAAGCATTGTACACGCTTATCAAAGTTTGGCTGCTTGCTGTGAGGGGGCAGTGTTAACAACTGTACCCTCACGTTGCTTAGGCTTTTAATAGATTTTTTTTCTAGAACAATTTACACCGATGGCATCAACAGAATGAACTGTAGCCCATGAAGAAGAACAGAGTGTTGATTACAGAAAGCTTTTAGTTTTTTACTTTTAGATTGGAAATGCCAGAGCGTTTCCTGGTCCCTTGATCAGGGACACACAGAGCCTGCTGGCTGGTCATCTTGTCTCCGTCTTTGGCGGCTGTTTCCTCCATCCTACACCCAACGATTGTCTTCGGTCTATCTCCCTGTCCTCAGGCCTCTGCAAGAAAAGCACACATCGACAATACATAGACAATGAGGTAAGGCTAATGAAAAGGAAAATGGGTTTTCACTAAATTCACTCTTTAGTACTATGATGTGTTAAATCACAACATTTTTATCTGCCTATACCAGCACAATACTACCTTTAAATCCATTGTTATACTGCTCATTTTAGCCTAACTTATTATATATATCTATCTGTAAAAATTACGTTTATAGTAATAGCCATCTGTACATATATTCATAGTACATATTCACCTGTAAACTCTGTAAACCATCCGTATATAATGATCATTGTACATTTCTGTAAGAATTCTATTTATAGTAGTATCCACCTGTATAATATATTCAGTACATATCCACCTGTAAATCTTGTTCACAATACTTGTTATCCATATATTATATTTATAGGATAATCTAGCCGTAAAATTCTGTTTATAATAGTATTCATTTCTATATTTATTCAGTACATATCCATCCTGCACTATGGAACCATTGTATATCCTGCACTTACTGCTATTGCACTTCTGGTTAGACCTAAACTGCATTTCGTTGCCTTGTACCTGTGTAATGACAATAAAGTTGCATCTAATCTAACCTTGAAAGCCCACTTAATGACACTTTACATCTCATTCATTTAGTGTTACTTCATGCTAAGCTAAGCTAAGCTAGCCAGTTGTTTGTCATAGCTACATTTTTATCTACGAATGAGTCTCATCCAGTTCTCAAACATGAATAACAATATTTCCCAAAATGTCAAACTATTTCTTTAAACTTAGTTTACCCACTCATTTCATCTATCCCATGCATACATGTTGTATATTTTGATGTATTCATAATAGGCTACATGTCCTATCAAATAGTATCTACAAAAATCATCAGTTGTTTACTTACAGTAATGCTCATCTGCATATAGACATCATACTTTTTCATAGTTTTTTCAGTCATCACTACATCAGTAATCTGCATAGTAATGTATCTCACTTTATTGGACAGTTCAAAGGCGCACAGATTCTCAGTAATTTTCTACGGTGTGAGCGTATAAAAGTACAATTGTTATGTAAAGAGATACATTTTAACAATCAGTATCAATTCATGAAGTTTATGGTATTGTAATGCAGAGTCAATAGAGCATAGCCAATCCTGTCGCTTTATTCTCTAAGGTCTGAATTAGTAAAGTGAGTGAGGAAAAAGCAGCTGTACTAGTACCTGTGTTAGGTCCAGCAGCGTCTTCTCCTCACAATCCTCTCCGCTCAGTCAACTTCAGGAGCTGCTGCAGGTTGAATCCATAACAGAGAGGAAAATGGTTTCCGATATCATCTCATTTGTCCTCTGGAAAACTTGAGAGGGTAGGCTGGGGGAGGGGGGAGAGAGTTAATATAGAGGACTCAATTAACCAGTATGTTTTTCACCTCATAACTCCAATAATCCCCCTCATGTTTAGCATAGTTAATACTCAGAAGAGCAGCCTGCCTTTAAAGTCAGATTCAATCTTGGCCAGCGAGCCCTGGTCTTATCAGAGGAATTGAAATGACATAATACGTAGAGAAATAGATTGCAAAACCACTACTGCAAATCAACTAATGAGGAAGTTTATTAAAATACCTAGTGCATCTCCAGGGCATCTTCTTCTGCTCCTCTGTAAGCAGATATTTGTCTCTCCTCCTAGTGAGAGGAGGAAACCTGCTCTCCCCAATCTCCTATTCTCCTGTGTGAGGTCAGAGCCGTTCCTTGGAAGCAGTGGGACAAAGGGCCTCACACATTTTTATTCCACACACATGGCCAGTCCAGGAGGGGGACAGCAACAAGAGGGGGGAGATGGAAAGGGGAGACAGATTGGTAACTTCAAACCGGCCTTTTGGATTTATTTATTTTTCCCAAAGGCAAAAATAGTAGATGCTTGTTGCTTTAAACAGGGATTTTACAGAGCCGTGTACAAAAAAAATCAGGTTAAGTCATGTCAAGTTTTATTTTTATTTTGAAAGTTTCAAAAATAATTTATATTAAAATCTCCTGATAACACTTATTCATATTGCACTAGGCCACTTTAACCTAAAACCAACCCCACTCTTTCTTTATATTTGCTGAAGTGCTTTGATGAAGATCCTTAAAAATGGAACATAGTGTCTCGGTATTAACAGTGTGTCTCAGTGTAAACCTTTCACGGAATGCTGTATTAGTCCAGTGTCCGGTGGGGGGGTTCAGGCAGCCAGGCAGCAGGTCACTCAATCAGCTTTGGCCCTGCACAAATGCCAAAGATTAAGATTAAGAGCATTCACATTCTTGCACAGCAACAGTGAAGGAAGTGTTTACCACTTTCCTTATTCTGAAAAAAATTATACTTGGCTCTGGAATTTTGCATTTGGCACAAGTGCTTTACCTGTCATTTATCACTGTATCTAGTTTAAGGTGCTTTCAGACAGGAATGCAGTTTGTTACTGCATCAGGGCCCCTTGAGACCATCTGTATGTTAGTACATACTGTAGATTACTGTTTTTAACATGCTTTTCAAAATTCTACATTACAACATTTCCTGTCTGACAGTTTGTACAAATAGAAGCTGAGACACCTTCAGTGGTGTTGCAGTACCTTACAGTGCATATTTTGTAGTAGAGTGTGGCCTACTGGTGAAATCCGACACTGCACAGTCTCACAGATTCATGATCAACAAGACATTGAAGAAAAATGAAATTAGGTAGACAAGTGAAATAAAGAGTTTGAATACAGGAGGGATTATATCATTTCCATTTAAGGCCAAAATAGAAAAGTTAACAAATTTTAAAATCTTACCTACGCTAAAGTAAGGCATTACATGGGCTATTGGTGACAAAAGGGTTTAGCAATCAATGTTTTAGTCTAATGTGTTGTAGTCAAATAGCCCTTACACAGCCTGGAGGTGTGTTTGGGGTCATTGTCCTGTCGAAAAATAAATGATGGTCCAACTAAACACAAACCGGATGGGATGTCTCATGTCGCTGCAGGATGCTGTGGTAGCCATGCTGAATTTGGAATAAATCCCTAACAGTGTCACCAGCAAAGCACCCCCACACCATCACACCTCCTCCTCCATGCTTCACAGGGGGAACCAGGCATGTAGAATCCATCCGGTCACCTTTTCTCCGTCGCACAAAGACACGGCAGTTGGAACCAAAGAACTCAAACTTGGACTCATCAGACCAAAGCCCAGATTTCCACTGGTTCAATGTCCGTTCCTTGTGTTTTTTGGCCCAAACAAATCTCTTCTGCTTGTTGCCTCTCCTTAGCTGTGGTTTCCTCATTGCTATTTGACCATGAAGGCCTGATTCACGCAGTCTCCTCTTAACAGTTGTTCTAGAGATGTGTCTGCTGCTAGAACTCTGTGTGGTATTCATCTGTTCTTTAATCTGAGCTGCTGGTAACTTGCGATTTCTGAGGCTGGTGACTCGGATGAACTTATCCTCAGCAGCGAGGTGATTCTTGGTCTTCCTTTCCTGGGGAGGTCCTCATGTGAGCCAGTTTTGTTGTAGCGCTTAATGGTTTTTGCGACTGCACTTGGGGACACATTCAAAGTTTTCGCAATTTTTCAGACCGAGTGACCTTCATTCCTTAAAGTAATGAGGGCCACTCATTTCTCTTTACTTAGCGGATTGTTTTTGCCATAATATGAATTCTAACAGTTGTCCAATAGGCTGTCGGCTGTGTATCAACCTGACTTCTGCACAACACAACTAATGGTCCCAAATCCATTAATAAGGCAAGAAATTCCACTAATTAACCCTGACAAGCCCACCTGTGAAGTGAAAACCATTTCAGGTGACTACTTCTTGAAGCTCATTGAGAGAACACCAAGGGTTTGCAGCGCTATCAAAAAAGCAAAGGGTGGCTACTTTGAAGAAACTAGAATATAAGACATGTTTTCAGTTATTTCACACTTTTGTGTTAAGTACATAATTCCACATGTGTTCATTCATAGTTTTGATGCCTTCAGTGATAATCTTCAATGTAAATAGTCATGAAAATAAAGGAAATGCATTGAATGAGAAGGTGTGCTCAAACCTTTGGCCTGTAGTGCTATATATAGTATAATTAGTAGAGGGGGGTTTGGGTGTCCTTCCCCAGGGAACTTTTAAGCATCAGCAACTTCATTTCCACAAAAAACACACATATTACATTGAAAACACAGATGACATTTCAAAATATATTAAAATTATAATGGAAAGTATGTTGTTACGTCGTTGGGCATTTTTAGGTGGGTATATGGAAATTCTCAAGCTTTCTTATTTGGTATACTGTATATACATACGTATCATGTCGACTACACCACTTTTAGCAATCATACAATACAGGGAACATAAACAAAAATAAAAATGTAGTCCATTAAAGAAAGAGCATTTGTGGTGAGGCACAAAGTAAACAAAGAGGAGTTAAAGTTTGATGGACCTGGTTATGGAATAACAACCTTCAACTTTAACACTCTTGTTATGTTGCGGGTGAAATTGATGATTTTTAAAGTTTAAAAAAATCTAGAAAAGTAAAAAGTATTTTGTTTTTTTTTGCTGCCAAACATTGTATAAATAAAGTTCACATTCAATACAAGCCTGAATAAACAAGGTGTCATCTCTGTTTATGAACATCAACCCATGAAAAAAAGTTTAAAAAACAAAAATAAAATGTACTTTGTATCTAGGTTTTTTCCAATGTACATTAAAAAAAAGAGTCTGAACATGTATTTTTTATGAATTATCCTACCATGATCCATGAAAGGTGAATAACACCATTGCACAAAATATCGATTGAATTATTATTCAATTATTATGAGTTATTTAGAGGCTGCAAGCTAGTATTGTGAATTTAAAAAAAAAATGCTATTAAAGCCAAACACTTTAGACACTCTCAATGTGTCATTGTTTACTTATTCATTTATTTTTAGAAGAGGGATTGTACATTAACTCACCCAGTCTGTTGGGTCAGCAGGTCTACAGGTGTATATAGGACTGCCATTATTAAGATTAATAACCCCTGTGTTATTGCTGCCATTGACCCGGCTCATGATCATGTGTTGTCTTATTATAGCTGCTTTAGGAGAGTCATAACAGTGAGCGTATGGAAAACTTATAACTTGTCATGTGTAGATTGAGGGCCAAATAATAAGTAAAATAAAAAATAAAAAAAGAATTAATAACGGCATATGTTGTGATCACATATTGTTGGAATTTGTCTTTAATAATAACAAATACAGTTCAAGGACAATCAACAAAAAATTAAAAGGCAGAAATGCTGAAACCTAATATATTGGCACAATAATAACATATCAAACTCAATATTTAAATTCTCATAATTAACAGAAATTATATTTATTACCTGATTATATATTTTCATTGACAACTACAATGTATAACAGAGTAAACAAAGTACAATCAAGTTTAAGTTACACTTCACTCACTCTTGGTCCACTGTCCAAACTATAGAAAACTTTTTCAGACACTAAACACTAGCGAGTCAGAGGATTATCCGAGTGTTCATGACCTTTAGGGCTTGTTTATCATAATGAAATGTAACAAGAAGTGTGTATAAATGTCAGACCGGTAAGATATCCAGAACATGTCAAATGGTTATGGGGCAACAGTCAGAATAAACAGGCACCTGTTAATAAAAAACAGTGTGTGTGTGTGTGTGTGTGTGTGTGTGTGTGTGTGTGTGTGTGCGTGCGTGCGTGCGTGCGTGAGTGTGTGCGTATGTGCGTGTGTGAGTGTGTGTGAGTGTGTGTGCGTGCTTGAGTGCGTGCGTCTGTGTGTGTGTGTGTGTGTATGTGTGTGTGTGTGTGTCTGTGAGTGTGTGTGCGTGCTTGAGTGCGTGCGTCTGTGTGTGTGTGTGTGTGTGTGTGTGTGTGTGTGTGTGTGTGTCTGTGAGTGAGTGAGTGAGTGCGTGCGTGCGTGCGTGAGTGTGTACGTCTGTGAGTGTGTGTCCGCGTGTGTGTACGTGAGACTGTCAGTGTGTGTGTGTGTGTGTGTGTGTGTGTGTGTGTGTGTGTGCGTGGCTGCGTGTGCCTGTGAGTGCATGCGTGAGTGTGTGTGTGTGTGTGTGCGTGTGTGTGTGTGTTTACCTTTGGTACTAAGAACCATTTTTTTCTAAAAGCCTGACTGACCCTTCTTTAGTTTCTCAAGAAATGTATAGTTAGATGAAATGATTGATCACTCTCATGCCTGCTGTTGAATGGGAACAGGGTGTGTTAGTAGGCTGAATCTGTTACCTTTGGACCCAGCTAACACACTGCTGATGCTACCTTCATATGTTTACCTAACAGACATGAGAGTGGTATTGGTCTATTCATCTAACTTTGGACAAGAAGGCAAATAAGCGCATTTGCACACACCTTTTTAATTTACTCATATTTGGCCTCAGTCCAGGCAGGTTTGTTTGGAGCAGCAAACTGCCAAAAAAGGTAAGGTTGTCCTCCAAATATTTGACACTTTATTTTTCTTACTTCCTTTGACAACATACTGAAACGTTTCATGAGTGAATATCATCATGAATGAACGGCGCCCATTATGTTTTCTTGACTGAAGTAGAGCTAAAAATGACCTCTAAGTTTATGTTTTTGTGCAGAAGTGGATTACATATAATTGAATGTCATTTGATTGGTGTTCCTAGTAAAACTAAGCTTTGACCTTTAAAGTAAACAAACAGCAGTTGATATTTTCAGCATGATATCTTTGTAAAAAATAAAAGAGGTGTACTGCTCGAAGACAATAGAGTGCTGACACTGTACCATTACCACATTTGGTCCACTATGGATGCAGCACAGTACTTCGGCAACAGAGAATCTGCGTTGTTCACCTGCATTACAATGGTGTTGCCTTCCCCAAACACCTTAAATAGTGCTCTCATTGTCTGCGTCTTCTTTGTTTTTGCCAATGCTGATGCTGGCGTGTCCATTGTCCACTGTGTTACCCTCTAGTCCATTTTCTTTCACCTGATTCCTCAATGTTAACTTCTTCTGTCTCTTGACAACTGTGCGGTAGACGCCTCCCCAGAGCATGTTGGAAAGGCAGTAGAGTCCAGTAATCAACCCCAAGAATGTCATCCTGAAAGTAAAGTACATTAGAACTGGTTACGTTTCATTTTTTTACGTCATTGAAATGCTTTCATTGAGACCTTTTGTCTGAGTTCAGAACAAAAAAATATTACTTATGAGTGAAACTTTTGTTTTGTGTAAAAAGTGTAGAAATCTGTTACGGGAGTAGTGACTTCTTGGAAATAGTCCTACACATAACCCTCTGTAATTACCACGACTTATAGTTTTTACTCTTTAAATTTTGTATAGATCAAGCAAAAAGAACATAACATGCTAATTCATGAGCTTTAGACGTGCCGACAGAGCCAGGCTAGCTGTTTCCTACTGGTCTACTAGTCTTTATGCCAAGCTAAGATAATCGGGTGCTGGCCATGGCTTCATATTAAGAATGTATCAAAATATTGAAATATTGTGCTAGTTAATATAAGATTAATGCTAACTTTACACAACAATGTCCCCTTTGTTAAATAAAAACAATTCAACTTTTAGAAATCCATTTAACGACTATGAAGAGAAGCAGAGAAGGGGTGACGTGTCTGCGGCTATACACCCTCCTCCCACCGGTCTAGGCAGAACACTGCGACTCATTGCTCCCTAACTATAAGCTTATCAAAGAGGAGCGTTTTAAGTTTACTCTTAAATGTGGTAACGGCGTCGGCCTCACGAACCCAGACCGGATAGCTGAAGGCTCTGGCTCCCATTCTACTTGTAGAGACTCTAGGAGCCACAAGTAACTCTGAATTCTGGGAGTGCAGTGCTCTAGTGGGACAATAAGGCACTAAGAGCTCTTCAAGATAAGATGGTGCTTGACTATTTAGAGCTTTGTAGGTCAGGGGAAGGATTTTAAATTCAATCAAGAGAAGCTAATACAGAAGAAATATGATCTCTTTTCTTAGTTCTTGTCAGTACACGCGCTGCAGCATTCTGGATCCGCTGGAGAGGCTTAAGGGACTTATTTGAGCATCCTGATAGTAAGGAATTACAGCAGTCCAGCCTGGAAGTAACAAATGCATGGACTAGTTTTTCAACTAGTGTGTTTCAGTCTTTTTTCAGTCATCTTTTTTTAGGATTATTACAAGTAGGATATACTAGCAAACAAATAAGTCTGGTTTCACTGTACCTAAATTTATTAGCATCATAGAGTCTACATGCTCCACGTCCTCCACAATGCTTGGTACCCCACTTTAAACAGGTTTGGTCAATCAGTGCTCCAAAATATATAGGAGGAGGTATTCCACCTGAAAACACAGAAAGTCACATGGTCATTCACATAAAAAGACACAATTTAACTAATTATTGCTTTCAGTATAATGGTCCTGTGAGTGAAAACTAAAACTAAAAAGCTAAACCTTTAACATGATGATTTTACAAAACCTACATTTTAATACTCACCCAAGGTTCTTACTATCAGTGTCTGCATACCCAAAGCCAATGACTTCAGGTCTGGCTGTATGGACCTGGAAGATAAGCCCAAACATTTTCATATCAGACCATGGTATCAGCATTTTATCTTAAATAATACAGAGGATGCAATGTTATCCACAATAGTGTTACAAAGACAGTTTACACAAAGTGATTACATATGTCAAAAATCAACAAGACACGGCAAGGTATAATTATACTCAGGCATAAAAGATGTGAGCTGAGCCTGTTTTAGCTTTAGTGTGTCTGACCTGAGCAGTACAATGTATCCCGGCGTGCCCCCACAGGCAGAAATGAAGGATCCCAAAACAGAAAAAGTCATGTAGATTTTGAACATGTAATCGCAGTCACTCCTCCTCGGGCACTGGCCCAGCACTGCAGACATGTTCATGCCTGGAGTCATCAGCTCCCCAGCACAGGTGCAGTTATGAAATGTCTAAAGAACCGGAAGACAGGTGTGAATAACAACCTTTGGCTGTGGACGGTAGCTGGTTTGCTGCTAAACATTAAATGACTTTGAAACAAGATTTAAAAGAGAACAACAACGCTGCTGGGGAAATAAAAGTGACTGTCTTACCATTCCCCTGCCAGTGCCGGTGGAGGTCTGGCAGCCAGCCAGGCAGGGTGAGGCATACGTTACTCCGTTGTGGGCGCATACTGGGTCCCAATGCTTCATTGAGCAGGAGCAGCCCATGTTGCACTGTGACAGCAAGGTCTGCTGGTTGTAGGACACTTGAGGAACCCTGGTGCACACAGACATGAACAGACCTGCTGTAAGGGTATATTGTTCCATTAAAGCTTGAATCCATCACATGGAGATCATGCTTAACTCATAACAGAGACAAACACCTTTTAGTTGCAAACATTGACCTATACTATAGGTCTATTTAGCATTTCTGTGTTTCTCGTGTTATGTAAGTTGTGAACCCAACATTTTGGGGGAAATATGTAATTTAAACAACAAAAACTAAAATCAAAAGACTGAGTGATAGGAAACTTTGCAATGGAACCACCCCTTCACTAACTCCACTAACTTGTATAACTTAAAACAATAGTATATTGTATAGCATGCCACTTACCCCTGATATGAGACGGTCAGACCTGCCACCTCTGACGTGTCACAGTGGAGGAAGATCTGAACGAAAAGCAGACACAAGGCCCCGACGGAGGCAGCGATTGACACCCTGGCTGCTCCGATGACACCCAGCTTGAAACGCTTTAGTACAAAACCTCCGGTGATGATGCCCAAAGCTACTGCTGGCAGGTTCATTATACCTGGATGGATGAATACATGCATGGATGAATGGATGGATCATTAATACACTGGAAACACAATAACATGAAAACTTCCTACTAGTTATATTTCATGAACATTGGGTAACGTTGAAGAGTACAACGGTAATTAGGGAATTATGAGATCATGTCAAGGATGTCTTTCAATATTAGACAGTTATATTAGTTAATATCCCTTTCTAAATGCCCTGCCCCTGTCAGAAGAACTTGAGTACCGCTTCATCAGCACCACCTGTCATGTTCATCATTGCAACTAAGACCCAACATCTAATTTTATAAAGTAAAAGTAAAAAGAATCAGCATTTAATTGGGACTCAGCATTTATTTGCAGTTTTATCATATTTACTTTGCTAACTATTTCAACTTTTTGACTTTTAGACAATTATTTTAACAGTTTTTCATTACCTATAGGAAACTTTTTCCATACTTTCCATCCATTCATTTGCTAACTTATGCACTCTCACTGGCATAACTGGCTCTATATATGGATTTCTTTTCTTTAAGCTAATTCCTTTTTTCAGTCTTTTCATGTACACCACATTGTACGCATTTGCATTAAAGTGGTTTGGTTCAGCAGCCAATTGTTGTTCTGTTTTTAGGTTTCATAACAGTACAGTAGGTGATTGTAAAACAATCTCTTTAAAATATTAATATTCCAATAATAAAACCGTCAGCCAGCCGTGCTGGTAAACAGTCATTTATAGATAATCATAGCTCAGGGTGCTACTTTACACACACACAAAGAGAAGGCCACAGTGGGCTTCTGAGTGCTTACATTTTAAGTCAACTGTATCTCTCCCAATCACACTTCCCTTCAATAACATCATTGTTTCAGTTGCAAAGATCAGTAAAGGTAGAGTGAATGGGTGTAAGTCGTTGTACCTATGATGAAAATGGCTTTGGAGGCTGACTGGCCGTAGATTTGCTCCATGAATTTAGGCTTGAAAGTGATCATGCCAATAAAGCCGTTGACAGTCACCAGGTGTGTAAGGACCATCAGCGTGAAGACGTTGTTCTTGAAGAGTCTTTTCAGAGATGGAATGAAATCTGGTGATGAACAAAGCGTAAAGAGAAACTACAGCATTAAGATAAAGTAGTTTTATTGAGAGTTTTATAGATGGCTTCCTTATTGTTGTTAGAGTCAGAATAATTGAGCGTCCTCAAAATAACTTCCTTTAAGGAGGTTCTGTTTTCTGTTCGATTCGTCCATTTGTTTGTTTGCTGGTTTCTTTGTCTGTCAACAAAATTATGGATTTTCATGAAACTTGGTGTGACATGGTAGACTGGGTAAGCCCGCCCACTCTGCCGGCAATTTGATTTTGCCCTGCAGCTCTGTCTGGAAACCTGCACGTTTAATTCTCCTGCTTCAGTTCACAATTTAGCCGGAACCAATCACAAACTGTCTTATCTACCTAGCTATTGGCGTGTTTAACACAATGTCGATGGAGAAGCAACCAAGCAAATTCTTGTTTACATTCAACATAGGGGCGGCCACCAAACGCCACCGAAGCGTAGCAACCCATTGATGCCGCTGTCGCTTCTACGTCACCCTACGTTGGTCTGATTGGTGGATGGACTGTACAATTGAGAAAATACAGAGAAGACTCCTCAATCTCAAATCTATTGAGCTTGGTTTGGTCTGGTGATAGCCAGATTAGTGACACGGGCCAAGGAAGAACCAATTAAATTTTGGAGTGGATCCAAATGACGGGGCGCATACACAGATTATTTTTCACTATTGTTAACATTACGAGATAGGGCGTTCATGTGGTGTTGGAATAATCACAAAATAACTTCAAGTCTGGGTAAATTTACACTGCATGTACCATTGTGAGATTGGACATGCCTTGGTCAAGGTCTGCGCTCTATAATTTAAAACTCTTTTTTTATTTCTTTTTTTATTGTTTTTTGGAAGTAATATTACTTCCAAATAATAATTAGGTTAGCTAACTGCTTTTGCTCTTTCATCAAGTGTGATGTAACTCTTTCCCAGATTGCATGGTTGTTGGTTACTGCAAGCCCAGTATTCAGGGTTACTGATCTGGGGCGCTGGTTTGTCTGGACTATACCTTGTTAATGATTAAACACATGTCAACCCTAAAAATGGTTTGCACATTACACATTGATTCATGTGTACTGATGGGAAAATCTTGAAAAGTACCTTTAGCCAGCTCCTGGAATGTAACTGCCTTCTTCTCCTCATGATCTTGGTTTTCATCTGGCAGGAAATTCTCCTGCTCTGCCACTGCCGTAAGCTCTGTGCTTTTACTCTTGCTCTGCTCTTGGCCCTCTTTGGGCAAAGACTTGGGCAGGAACCAGAATGGGATACTGGACAGTAGGATGATGGTGCCAGTCACGATGAAGCCTAGCCACCAGGCCCCCACCCAGCGGGAGTCCTTATGGTTAATGGTGACACTGTCTGGGAAAGGAAGACAAGCAAAGGCGGCAGATTATTATAAAGTGTTTGAAGGACTTTCATTGGTAACCCTTGACCCTTTTTGTCTTAACAATTTAGACATTTTTAGGAGCTGACAGCTTTAACCCATGCTGTAGACACTGAAATAGTCCTGCCATGACACCAGGATAGAACCTATTATCTCTGAAAGATTAATAATCACTCAATGACAAACTGTTTAATCTTTAAATACAACCTGGCTCTGTAGGTTCAAAAGGAGGTACTGTTTTGCTAAAGGGTTATTTAATTCCAGACTTTGACAGACGTTATGTGTTAAAGGTCTCCAACTCAGCCAATTACTCAAAATTATTCTAATCAATCTAGGGTAATACTGACTACCCAGGTGTGCAGGTAAAGTGTGCATGTTCTGCCACATGAAGACATCTTGTTTTTTCCCCTGATATTAAGAAGTCCCATACCTAAATCTACAAATCCAATGTCCACGTAGATCTTGGCAAGGAGGGACCCGAGCATGAACCCAAACATAGGTCCTAAGATTCCCACTGTATGGATGCAGGCTGGGGAATGGAGAAACAGAGAGAGAAAGGTTATGTTCTCTAATACTGTCATCACACATATTCAATCAAGAATTGCTGAAATAATACAGGTTAGGCACACAGAAAAGCAACAAAACACAAATAGAGGGACATTTTGTAAGCGAGCAGATAAAATGATAATGTAGCTGAGCCCTTAAGCAGCGTAAAGTACCCAACCCAAACAGGAAAGAGAGTAAACCAGGGGTCAGAAACCTTTGGCACCTTTTGGTAGCTTAACCAATATGTGTAACAATTTGGGAATGTTGAAGTGTAGTGCCTTCCTATCCACATGCCAAATAACCTCTTTCACAGCCATTGGCATGTGCGCAGACTGTTATTTACAGTAGTTTGACTGAGTTTTTCCCATTTCCCATTTCCCATTTCTCTTCCTCTGATTGGCTGGTACTCGCTGACTTCTTTACAGAATGTGGCACACGTGGGGAAAAAAAGAACACTGCCTGAGCAGGCTTTCTAGACGATGGCAGGTAAGTAGTAATAATATGGCACAAGAACTTTTAAAAAATGCCTTCTTTACGATAAGGTTGCAGACCCCCACCCACCCACCTTCTGGTCTAAACTTAAACTAAGTCTGGCAAAATGTCATAAAATAATTATCTCAGATAGTGGGAGGTTAAAAGTAACTAACCCAAATAAAAAGGAGTGTTCTCTTCCTTGGCAAAGTCATCCAGGTAGGACACACCCAGAGGCATGATGGGAGTCTCTCCAATTCCACGCAGCATGTTTCCCAGGAATACATAGATCCACAGGGACGAGCCAGCTGCCTTTTCACAAGCTGAGAGAGGAAAACTGGGCTCAGAATGTGAAATGAAACCATATATGATGTTGAAAATTCTTTATAGAGCATAGCTTCTGCTTCTGTGAAGAAATTGTCATATCTATTTGCCATATACCTGTTCTGGCCTCTAAATCAGGCGCCTCATCTGCAACAGCAAGGCTGTGGTTTGACATACAGGGCAGGATGCTCGCAGTGCTGTTGATGTCTGTACTGTGAGACACACTGGTCTCATATTTATACCTGGAAAAAATAAAAAATAAATAATACATAGCTGTCCAAGCTGGGTCTTGTATTTTTGTGTCAGAATAAAGTTTTAAAACTAACACTAGTTACTAAAGTAAACTAATAAACCAATTAAAGAAATTGTCCTGGTAGTCCTATTTCCACATAGCACTGGATAGTCTGCTGTGTGCACTGAACTTGGAGGGGCCAGGGTAGATACACAGGTTGGGTAGGGCCCTCAACAGCTCATTTTTGAGCTGAGACCCCAACAGGCTAATCCCACCATGTTCGCATTAGGTAAAAAGACTAAAATTAGCTGTTTATTTTATGATGTTATATATTTCTTGCATATTGTACCCAGAATACTAGTAGCTCGTTGACTCTTTTCTCGGCATCCACAGCAGCTCTGCCTCCAAGAAACCATACATTTTGATTCTAATAATAATGTGTGTCATTGCTGCAGCGCTACAAATGTTGCTGTATATTACATATAAAACATTTGAATGTTAAAAGATAAAGGAAACAGGTTACTAACAGTCCCTGGAAGAAGTGAGGCAGTGCTATGAGGAAAGATCCAGCAGCCATGATCACACAGCCAATTCCAATCAGCCTGGGACGATGGAGCTTAGCACCAAAGTAGCTCACAAAGGCTACTACCAACAGGTTACCTGTAAAGGTAAAAAAAATACAATAGAACTCAATGAATGAAAGAATGAATAATTTCCTAAAGACATAGTTTGACATATGTGAAAATACACATATCCTGTTTCTTGTATAGAGTTAGATGATTAGACTTATATAAAAAAGCTAGCTTAGCTCTGACTAACAGACACAAAATCCACTAACCAGCACCTATAAAACTCAGTAATTAACATTTTACATTTGGGTTTTATACAAAAAACAATCCAAAATGTTAAAGCTGCACATACCCATTTCGAAGCTGCCATCTATAACCCCTATGAGGGAGCTGGGGATATCAAAGCGCCTCTCAATCTGGGTGATGGAGCTCTTCATATAGGCTCCACCAAAGGCTTTGGAAAAGAATACAAATGCCATAGAGAACAAGAAGAGCTGGAAACACACAAAATAACACACATTAAGCATGTTGGTTTGATTTTTCTCTTATTAGGGTTAGTTAAAAGGGTTACCTATGGGGCCATTATTGTAGCAAAACTATCTGCAAATGTGTGGAGAGTTGAGCAACTGGATCTCAATCCATGTGTGCAAATTCAGATTTATGAATGTAATGAAAATGTAAAATAATCTCTAAAGGCATATTATGTTTTTTTTTTATGTGCACAGGAATCTGCAAATGTGTATTCAGAATCCATGTGTGGAAGACATAATTGTAAATGCATACATAGATATTCTTGGCTGAAAAGTATTTTTCTCCAAGAGCTGGAAATACCGACAAGTTATTGGTTGCAACTCAGCAGGCCTCTCAATTTCAAAGTTTCAAAGAGATTTACACATTACACAGCTTTGTCTACATTTGAAGATCTGTCTACACATTTACAAATCTCAGTACATTTGTAAATCTGAATACATATTTGGAGATTTTTTTTTTTTTTACACATTTAAAAACCTGATTACACACACATGGATTCTAAATTTACCCATTTACAAATCTCAATAAGCACACATGGATTGAGATACAGTTGTACAACCCTCCACATATGCACATTTGCAAGTAGTTTTGCTACACTAATGCTCCCATAGTTATCGCTCAGACTGATTCTCAGAACATCTTTACATGCAACATGATTGTTGTAGTTTGATTTTGAATAATTACGTTTACAAAGACACCCGAGTGAGAGGATTAATGTATTTTTGTTAAGTTCCAGTAATGCTATGAAAGGTTTATTTCAAAACAAAGGATAAAATCATGTGATAAAAAGGACGTTAAGTGACACGGTGAATGACTGTATTAACACATAGAGTCCTCCTCTCATGATGGGTTAGGATCACACACATTTAAAGACCTACAGTACTTCACACCTGCCACATTGATTGGATTTATTTTTCATTCAATTAGATGTAATACTTTGTGGAAGAAATCTAATGCAATCTAATGTACAACTGGTTTTAATCATATCATCGATTCAACATCATGTCAACACAAAGAAAGACGACATTGGAATCCCAGTATACAAGTTGTCACACCATATTTTGTCTAATGAAATAAATCCGAAGTCTGAGTTCTGGAAATGAAACATTCACTAAAATCTTAAACTTTGCGAACTTATTGGAGTCCTTTTTAGAGTGTGTTAGCTTTACTAGTAAAGTAAACAATGTGTGCAGCCATATCCTTGCCACACAGATAAAGATTAAAAGGGATTCACACTGGGCTATAGTTCATAGACTGTTCTGTGAACATGTTTCAAGAACAGATAAAGCTCCACGGGTAGAAAAAATTTAATTTCCGCCAGAGTTCAACACGCAACAAAACAATGTTATCAACCAAAATTAATTGCTATTGGTCTGATAACATTATCAGAACACATGTAATAAACCATGATAATAAAGAAACAACTGACTGATCCTGGTCACAGCAAACATGTTTTTCTTCCTTAAAAGCTCTTTACCAAGTATTGACCTTATCTGTATGCAATTTTCATTTCAACACTCCTTTAAACTCATAAACCGCTCTGTTCCCATTCCATGAGCAAGTAAAACCCTTTTAATGGACTCAAAGTCTCATTTGGTGTCAAAGTATCACATTTTATCTGGTTTGAGAGAGAAATTAGGCTTTTTTGGTAAATGCATTGCCCTTTACTGTCTCATCAAATACGGCATTTGCCTTTCACAGATAATACTGACACAAAAATGAAAGACCAAGACTACTAAGAGTAAAAAAAAGCTTTACAATGAGATTTTATAACTTGGCTCTATCTCGGGTCTATTTGTGTTTACAACCGTGGATTTAATCAAGGCCCTACATCAAGCAGTGAGTGATATTCCTTGATTATTTTTAATACTGGGAAAGGGTAACATTCATTTAGTGTCAAAGTCTCTTATTTAATCTGGTCAAGAGAAAAATTAGGGTTTTGTTTCTCAACCCCATGGGACATGAAAATATACCTTTCATGTCATTTTCAATATCTCCAGATCAATACAATTTTTGTTTAGTAGCAGAGAAATGCGCAGTTTCAACGAGGTCTTCCATACGATTGTAGGGCTTCCAGAAGCTTTTTAATCCAGCCAGGAAACAGTGTCTTTGCACAATAAATCCATAATTATGAATCCATAAATCACGTTATGTAATCTTCGATATATCCACATCACTTCAAGCTAGCGTTGGTCAGTTTGCTTATTCTTAAATTTCACACCTGGTGCTTTCCAAAGAGGGCTTCCAAAAGCTCTGTAATCCAGCCTGGAGCTGCAGTGTCTTTTCAGAGACTTTGCATAATGAAGTAGCACACATTGTAGCCAAAACCGAGCCAAAAATGAATGATATAACAATGTAAATGTAATAAATAATGCACAGATTCTTCTTAGTGCATTTAGATAGTATTGTAAGGCGTGCTCCCAGGGCGCGTATTTTATGTGACTCATTGACAGTGAAATGGACAGAAAGTGAAAGAAAGGCTGCTCACTCAGCCAATATATAACCCTAACGTGATACAAACAGGAGGGCCTTGTATGTACTGTGTGTGTGTGTGTGTGTGTGTGTGTGTGTGTGTGTGTGTGTGTGTGTGTGTGTGTGTGTGTGTGTGTGTGTGTGTGTGTATGTGTGTGTGTGTATGTGTGTGTGTGTGTGGTCACAGAGCTGCAGGTCATCCAGGCAGCCCTGGATGAGGGATTCGGCCTACTGATGTCTCATAGCAGACAAGATATGCATTAGAGATGGCACAACTTAGTTTTTTAATAATAAACGTATGGCCTTTTCTTTATTATTTGTTATCTTTGTTATTTGTTTATGTTGGTTGCAGAGTTATTTTTGTTTCCCCCGATTGCCAAGACTTGCAAAGACAAGGAAGAACAGCTTTTCTTTTATTCTTTTGTCTTTATAATCATTTTACAATTTACACATGCATGCTTTACTGCAGCATACATATCCCAGGTTGTCCTGAAAAACATAATGTCTATAATTTGAATCACGTTGCATAATGTGCAGGGTTGATGTTATACAAGCATTATTACACAAGCGAACCAGATGACCAAATATTGGCAAAAAAAAAATGGCTTAGACCTCAGAGGGTTAATGCTTTGCCTTTTACTCCCTTGTCAAATCTGGCATTTGTCTTTCAAAAATAATACTGACACAGAAATAAAATACCAAGAAAAGTTAGGGTAAAGAAAAGCAGTTTTAAAATGAGATTGTAGAACATGGCACTATCACAGGTCTATTTCTGTTCACAACCATGGATTTAAATGATAAAGGCCCGACACAAATTTCCTGACAATTGTATAAATCTGGAAAATGGAAACATTTCACCAACCTTGAAGTTGGAGCAGCAACCTGCACGTGGTTTTTTGGACTCTACACTCATGATGCTGATGCCAAGGGGACCTGCAGAAAGATTAAGAGCACATCAGCGTTTGGGGCTAATTATGTTCATTTCATCAGATCTTTATCAAATTACTTTTCCTTAAAATATCCCAAATAAAAAAATTAACTTCTTGCAACTTTAATTTTGTTTTAAATAAAGTAACTGTTGATGTTTTTTTAACAACATATGAAAAAATATATATAAAATCAACACAGTACAAAATGTAAAAAAAATATAGAAAAAATCAACACCCAAAGTACAAATGAAACAAACAAGCATACACACACACCAGCACACAAGTGAGTGAGAGGTACATGCGTGCCCAATTGATCTTAACCCCAAGCCAAAGAAACCCCAAAATGTCCAGTAGTATGCATACAAAAACCAAACAAAGACCGGCACAGAAACAATCAGTGCGTAAGTACATGCATTGGGTCCAAAAATTCCAAAAATGGATTCTTCCCATTAATGTTGATGTTTTAAAAACTTAGTAAAGCCGCTGGTTAATGATAACAAGTTCATTGTCAGTGTGCAGTGTGATAGAATCTATAACCTGTCGTGTATACTGGTATCTGCATTTTGAAGAAGCTTAGAATTTAAGATTTGATACAAAAGGTTTTAACAGTAAATATAACAGTAATTTTCACTGAAACACAAGTAAATAGTACAATATTTCCTCAGTGCATCACAAAGACCTTAGTGCAGAATTATAAGAAGGGAAAAACCAGAAAATATATTTACCTTAGAGGCAGCAGTGGTCCTATGAAGGATGGGAAGGATGTGGTAAAGTAGCTGAAGGCTTGTTATACCTGGCAGGACTTTGTGCTTCAAGTCTTATCATAGGCAATTATCTGTAATCAGTAACCCAGCCACCATGTGAACTTCTTGATCATGTCAATAAAAAGCCCTCCAACCCCTCCAGGACTCACACACACGCCCCCACAAACAAACCCAAATGTGACTGCTCAGGTTGGGTAATGTCCAGTAGCATGTACGTCTGACCAGCACCGGAAGGTTCAGAGGTTCACCGAAGGCAAACACACACACACACACACACAAACTGTCTGTACACACTCGCACATCCTCCTCTGTAAACAACATAAGCTTCCAAAATGTCCATTCTTTGCTACAACAAACAGCCGCAGCGTGAAGCTGTCCAAAGCTTATTTTACCAGCCTGCTGTCTCTGTTAGTTTTGTTTTCAAAGACTGAAATGCTTTTCCTCTCCTGGAGAAATTCAGCTTTTGTTAGGCTGGGTGTTCCCGAGGCCTAATCAAAGTCTTCCTGTCCTATTGATGGCCCCTAACAATGGCTTCCCCTCTGGCTGTCTTAATGGCTGAGTATCATACATCACATGGCCTGATTACCTTTGTTAAGAGTTGGCCTACATCAGAAAAAAAAACATGGAATTCGTCGCCAGCTGTATTTTACATTTGTGGTGTATTTCATATTTCATTACACCGTAGAGTTTAGCAGATTTACAGTTAAAGGGCAAGTTCATAAAATTCTTGCTTACTTCAATAGGTAATAAATATAAACTTGAATTATTTTTAAATCATCCTACAACGGAACTAACCTCATGTGCCAAATGAACCATCTGGGAAGCCTTCATTGGAAAGGGCAAGGATTTAAAAAAAATAGCTGGCAGGTGATCGGAGGAACCATCTGTCTATCATGTCTGCCATTGTCGTTTTGAACAAACTGTCGCGCCACTCACACACCTAAAGAATAAGGTTGGAGCCTGACAAGATGGATTTTCGGGATTCGCCATTGTCGTGTGATGTCATGATATCACAAATCCAGCTGCTGTGCAAGGTAACAAGAGAACAGTGTTTCTGTTCCAGTAGATAATCCACAGACACCAATTCTGAATGTTAACTCTCCATTAAATGGGCAGTGGTTATCAGCCGCATAGCTATGGGTTAAAAGGGGACTGCTACACCTCCTAGTAGGTTCAGACGGCCGTTATTATGTGTTCATGTGGTAACACTTGTCATTTGTTAGCATGGTCAAGCCCTTTGCATCACTTTCTTATGCTCAGAGAGACCAGTTCTGAATTCCAATAAAACATTAATTGGTTAGATTTAGGCAACAAAATTACTTGATTAGGTTTACGAATGTTTGTGGAGTTAGTTAGGAATGTTACAAAAGAACGTCAACATTGAGATTTGGTTTCACGCGACAAACAAAAACTGGTCTCCCAAGTGTCCTGCGTTTGTTTGACCCATCTACCACCACAACCTTTTAAGGTTCAAGGTTCTTTATTGATCATGTGCACATCAATAACAGACTTATTATTAGTATAGTATTCACAAACACACTGGTAATCATCAACTCCCCACCAGACTCTTCCCTAAAAAATGATAATAATTATAAAATTAAAAGCAAAATCTGAATCTGAACAAAACATGCAAGTTAAGGTATTGGGCTAAAATACAATACAAACAAATACAATTTAAATCAAGTGATATAATTTGTGTAGACAGTATTGAAAATGATTAAAACTGAATGTATGAGGGAATGTGTCACTGCTGCAAAGCCAATTACCCCTTTAGGGACAAATACAGTTCTACTTGACTTGACTTGACTGTGAAAAGGTATGTAGTAATGTGCATACTGAGAGGTGTTAACAGTTTTCAAGTGAAAGCATATCAAGATAAAGTGACTAAAATTGGGAAATTAACAACATTAGCATGAAGCTACATGCAGTGTCATGACTGTTACAGAGTATAGCAGTAAAATCCCCAACACGGCTTTTAAACCAAAAACTACACAGTCAAACACGTTCCAGCAGAAATGGGATCCACAATTGTGGAGAAATTCTTCACATCAGCAACCAAGAGAGTATGTAAACTATAAACACTGCAGTAAAGTCGGTTAAATGGGGTTGAAGCCCAAGTGTTGACACGTGTACTGATTGCGGCCTATCATCTACCCAGCATTAGAGGACGTCATTTCAATCAGGAAAGACTTTGTTGCAGATATGCACAGATTTATTGTACATATGCATAGTATGAAAAGTACAGTCTTTGGAGATTAGACTCCATCGTTATAAAATGTTTTAAATGGGTAGAGAAACAAAACATATTCCCCCATGGAGTCTAGACACTGGTGATGGTGGTGAAGGAGCCTAAAGATTGGACCGAAGGTGGAAGGGGGGGAGGAGGAGGAGGGTTGCACTCTTGCCTGAAAAGACAACTGACCGCAGCAGAGAGAGAAACAGATTTACAGCAGAGATGTAATGCTGTGATTGGCTCGTGAAGTTCCTGGCTTATTCTTATTGGTTTAACTAAAGAGTGACCGCCTCCACCCAGCTGATCAATTAGAGAAGAGAGAGGTGATTAAAGTTACTAGAAGTCTACCTGAAAACATTTGACTTGAGCTTCATTTCTTTCAATGGTGGCCATTTTGAAGACATTCTAATGAATGTCCTCTCAATTTAAAAATAACATTTTCAATTATCAAGGTGTATATTAATTGTTAACTATGTTGGGTACATTGCTATGGTTTGCCTTACAAGAAAAGTAAGCCATGCTAGGTCTACCATTAAAGTTATGGGCTAAAATTGGGAGATTGTCAACCATGTTACCTTTCAACTAGGTTACCCGAAGTTCCAACTCATCATGAGTAAAATACTTTTTTCTTAATGTGAAATTGACCCTTAATTTGAGTTCCCCACCTGTGATCGTATGACTCAGGATGGATGTTTAAACCAGATCAAAGTTGGGTTTAATGCTACATCGAAAGAAGATCCATACGTATATGCATATTTGGTTTATTTGATAGAAAACAGATTCAGTAATTGCTTTCAATACAGAAAAGAAAATATGTTCAGTTGGAGGGATTTTTGATTAGTAATCCATCAAATTTGAATACATTAGATTTTGATTTGGAAGTCTGAAGGATACCTCCAGTCTGAGCTGTCAGTACTTTTCAGCTCAGTGTGCTGCAGGCTCGGCACTCACAGCTGGTGATGTGCTTGTAGGTGTAGTGTTTGATCGTGCGGTCAAAGCACTGCAGAGTCACTGGTATCTTCTCTGAGCTCAACTCCTGACAGCATGTGCACTTCTGCTCCACCTGCAGCTCACCGTGTAACACGACAGAGAGAGACGAGATGTGTTATTATAATTTACATAGAAGTTAAAATAAAGAAAAGTCTCTCAAATTCATACAGGACTGAAGAAAACAAGCATGGCCACTAAAAACCTCAACATGTGTTAATTGGCTGTGCCATAAGTCTTGCTATTCATAAGTGACAGGTGTACTTCTTACCTGGGCTGAGACACACATTGGCCCTGACACACAGGTATCTGCACGACGCTGGTACAGTTGTCTACGGTAACCATGATACTGGTCACCTTCGGAGCACACCTCTGGTTACCTGAAGACAGGGGAAAGTATTACGGGAGGCAATGTGATGGGTGGGAGCAAAACAGCAAAGAAAATATTAATACATTTTTGTTGGAACTGATACGTCAAACTTATACAAACTGATATTGTAAATGCCTTCAATATTTTAGATTTTGACATGACTTACATGTAAAGGACCAACGTGGATCTTCCCAAAATTGTGTCCTGGTGAATAAATCACAAAAGCTAAATGTTAAATGTATGTTGTTCTATTTATTCTTTTAACTAACATTACTTCTCAATAGTGTCTTTGTTTTCTAAATCAAATTGATTTGTAGTAGCTTATCTCTCTTATTGATCAAGTGGTGCAGTAGCAGCCACACAAACTACATTTTCAGATTAAACATGAATTGGTAATTATTGGTAACTAAACAGAGATAAAAAAAAAATGCATCTTGTTTTAAAGCATTTCCAGCTTATCATATTGCATTGACAGTTAAAGGTTCCATATTATACACATTTTCAGGTTCCTACTTGTATTTTTAGTTTCCACTAACATGTTTATTGCCATGTGGCCAGAGGGGGTGAGTATTCTACTTACATCCTCAGAGTCAACTTGTGTATCTGGGAGAATGGCATGGTTAAATCGCTATAGCCTAAAAAAGGCTATTGGCTAATGTGTTAGCAATTTACACATCCAGCAGACAAGGAGCAACATTATCATGCCTGCCTTTCGAGTCACAAGCATATGTTCAATAGGCCTACACACACACACACACACACACACACACACACACACACACACACACACACACACATATATATATATATATATATATATATACACACACAAACATATACATATATACACACATATATATATATATATATATATATATATATATATATATATATATATATATATATATATATATATATATACACATATATATATATACACATATATATATATATATATATATATATACATACATATATATATATACACATATATATATATACATATATATATATATATATATATATATATATATATATATATACACACACACACATGTATATATATATATATATACACACACACACATATATATATATATATATATATATATATATATATATATAGACATATATATCGACATATGTATCGACATATGTATATATACATATGTACATATATATGCTTTAATTTTAAGGTAAGTCTTATTGAGTGTCATTTGGGCACAAACCCTTTTATATATTTTTTTGCAATTATATTTCCCTTTTATATATTTTTTTGCAATTATATTTTAGTGTCTTAAAGCTACATTTATATATTTTGACCACTAGGAGACAGAAGAGCACTAACACAAACAGACAGTCCTGACATCTAAAAAAAAACATTATTTCCTTAAAAGGCTATGGCTAATGTACGGAAGCCGAGAACGGCCATAGATTTTTTTTTTTTTTATGCACCGTTATCTCGTGATAACGACTTGTTAATTCGTTATCTCGAGATAACAAAGTTTGTTATCTCGAGATAACGAATTAATTATTTCGTTATCTCGACATAACAAAGATCGTTTTATCGAGATAACAAATCAATTAATAATGTGTTTGTCTTGAATTCAAACTAATGCGCTGCCACGAACGGCTTCCGTAGCGCCGCTGTCTGCAGCTGTAGCCTACCGGTAAGTTGTGCGATCCATTTGTAAACAGATAGGAGGCTGACAAACTACTATATATCCGACTGCTTTAGCTAAGGTAACGTAAATGTAGGCTAACGTTAACTTAGCAATGTGATGTGAAACGTAATTACATGTTTATTAATATATTTAATAGCGTTTTGATATGTGCCTCGTTTATTTTTATGGTTTGTGGCACAGGCTAGGTTAATGCCACTATCTGGTCCAGGTGTGTCCCAAGGAAGTCAAAATGGCAGATCACATTATTGATCAACGCATCAGGATGTACTACAATCAAGGTCTAACACAGGCAGAAATTGCATTGTGCCTTTCTGTTAGAGATGGCATTCTGATTAGTCCTCGTCATTTAAGGAGAAGACTAGCCCGGTTACAACTTCACAGGCGACGGTTAAGTGATCCTGCTGAGATTGTTAACTTCATTAGCAACCAGATAAGAGGACCGGGTCGTCTTCATGGTTACCGAATGATGCACGAGAGGTGCAGATTGGCTGGACTGCGCGTTACTCGAGACATGGTTCAGGAGGTTCAGTCACATCTTGACCCAGAGGGCGTACAGCAACGGAGAGGAACAAGACTTCGGAGAAGATGGTATAGTGTCCCAGGACCCAATTATTTATGGCATATGGACTCCTATGACAAGTTGACCCCTTTCGGCATTGGAATAAACGGATGCATTGATGGGTTTTCGCGTCATATAATCTGGATGCAAGCAAACTCTTCCAATAGTAACCCCAAAGTCATCGCAGCATACTTTATGAATGCAGTCACGGGACTTGGGGGGTGTCCAAAAATAATCCGATCGGATTTGGGAACTGAAAATGTCCATGTTAACAGGCTGCAACACTTCTTCCGAGAAGATGAGACTGGCGTTGTGCATGGGCCGTGTGTGTTCCAAGGACGCAGTACAGCAAATCAACGGATCGAAAGCTGGTGGGGGATCTACAGAAGACAGAACGCAAGCTATTGGAGGGACGTCTTCCAGGAGTTCCAGGCAACTGGAGACTTTAATGGGGATTTCATAGACAAGGGTCTCATCCAATTCTGCTTTCTGAAGATTATCCAAGTAAGTCCTCCACTGTCCATATCTTTAATATAATAGCCTACATCTCAGGGCTGTATTTCGTGTTGTTTTGATATGAACCAGCTTTAATATCAATTTGCCGCCTGCTCCACTTATCTGTATACCTGTCTGTAGGCTCCATCTGTCAATGAGACAACTAAGGATAAATCAATTAAAATGCTGATGAATCACACATGATTCATCAGCATTATGTTTATGAATGTGCCTTTGATTGACAGTTTAAATATATCTGTCCTATTAAAGGAGTATCAATCCTGATATGCTGGTGTGCACTTGTTATTATAGATCACACTTAAAATGCAACATAATTTTATTTTAGCTATAAGGGGTCCCCTGCTCTCTTTCAACCACTGACATAAACATTATGCTTTAATTATTATTATTTTTAACATAGAACTACACTCTGTTAACATAGAGCTGAATACTGGGTTCACATAGACCTACATGGGATTTTGTATTCAGTATTTGAACCATACTATGAGGACTTCTTTTGAAAAGTAGCCTTCTTCCATGTACTAATTTTCAAAGAAGTCCTCATATGTATTGAAATCCTCATGTTTTTGTGTTGCAGAACGAGCTAGACACCGTTGTGACAATGTGGGACAACCATCGCATTCGAGCAGCTGGAAACGGACACCCTAATTATCATGGGAAACCATGTCTGATGTACAATGTACCTGAGCTCTATTACACACAAGACTATTTGCATCCACTACAGTATGAAAGAGTGGGGATTGTTCTCCAAGAGGACATCTGTCTGTGGAAAACAGACATTCCCTGCGACCAGGACCTGTATGAGCTCTGTTTGATGGTGATGGAAGAGAACAACATAGCACAATGTCATAACGCGACAGAGGCAATACGACTTTACAAAGACCTGAGGCCATTAATAACAGCACTTGTGCCAGAGCCTCATCACTGATGATGTAGTAGCATACAGACAAATGCACTGTTCATGGTCCCAATAACGATGATGATGATTGCATATCCAGCAATGACGCCTCTCCAAAAGTTTAAATTTCTCAGGTATCATTGGCCTTTGCATCAGTTGATGCTGTGTTGAAATCTTTTACTAAGATAATGTGATTTCTGTGTCGTAGGCCAGGTTGATAATGTTGGGTCTTGGGACCAGCAAGGGCACTTTAGGGTTTTCCGTCATGGAATTCTGGAAAAAAGCATTTAGCATGGTAATAGCATGGTAATAAAGGATTAGAACTGACTAATCAACTAACAAAATATTAGTCAACACAGTTTAAAAAAAGACAGTGAAATTTACAGACCGTTGAAACATTTTAATTGATTAAACATTTTCAATGCAAACATTGCAAACTCATAAGCCAGTGCTTTCATTTAAATAACATAGCAATGTGGACCCAGGAAAGTGCATGGTCCTATTTGTTGAATCAAATTAAGCTAAAACAAAATAATTTATCAAAATTGGCATATAAATGAAATGCATATAGGCCAACATATGAGGTGTGGTCAGAAAAGAAACAGGAGTGGGGTCACAAAAAATGTATTTCAAATCTAATCTACAAAATGCTAAAAATGTTATACTTAAGTCAAATATTCCTTTAAGTGTGGTTAGAAAAATGTATATATAAACATAGAACAGCACTGGCAATATAAACTCTGCCAGGTTTGAAGAGCTGCATAGCATTACACTATGTTGAGCTATGTTTAGGTTTAATTTTAACAGCAATGGGAAAACATCAACCACAAACAGATTGCCAGTTTTGACATACAACTTGTCCAAGAATACATTGTCACATTTCTATTTTTGTAAATAAATTGTCTTTATTGAAATATTAACTCAAGTGTGATTTTTTTTTCACAGTGCCTTCAGCTGTCATATTTGAATTTTAAAGATATCATAAATTAAAAAGAAAAATCTACCTCCTACTACAACAATGCATCTGCCCTCCACATGTAGAACTTGTGGATTATATAAAAGATGACGCAGCTAAACTTCAGAATGTGTGTGTGTTTGTGCAGTTTTCATTTGCTGTCTAAGCAAACAAAGCCTTATTAGGCCAAATCCATTACCCACACTCCACTCTTCAACACAGAGATGAATTCTGTTCTAAAATCTGCATAGTCTTTGTAGTTAGATGCCAGTTCCAAAGAACAACTACAGGTGTGAGCCAAAGGCGCCCTTGCAAACTGTGGCTGTTCTGCTGTGAATGTGACTTTAATGGTCTTAGATAGGAACAAGTCAGACCCTGTGCAGTACCTGAGGAATAGGCCGAGCTCCTTCTCATCTCTTTCTCTTACAAATCTCAAGAGATGATTTGAGGTAGTTTGTTCTTCCAGTAACATAGATTCTGGGAACTTGATGGTTTTGGTAATGTTTCTTGCCTTGGGTTTGAGATCATCCAGAATCTTCTTCAGTCCTTCCGTACTCATGGATTGTCCAATAGACCTGAGGATTGGCTTCCAACACTTTATGATAAATGCTGGTTCTTGTACCATCTCTTTGTGGGCTATTTCCTCCACCAGACTTGGCAGATTTTCTTCAGTTGGGAGTACACGGCAGTTGTGACTGCTGAGTATGCTAAGGAGTTCATCCATATCCGCCCCTTTGAAGTTGCTAATTGCCTCAGTTAGCACATCCTTCTCAGTTGCGCTGATATAGTTGAAGAAAGCCTCCAGTAGATTGTCTGAGCAGGAGAGAGATAGCGCCTCTGTAAGGAACGGAGGGGCAAGTTGGACTGGAAATAACTGAAATTTCTGCCATCCAAAGGCCAAGATGCGAGCAACAGCAGTCCACTCTTTCTCTTGGAATTTGTGGTACAAAATTGGGATCTTGTAGTTGGTTCCACAGGTCTTTGTTGCATAAAACATATCCCAGAAATCAGTGAGGCAGTCTGTGGTGACCCCACTCCCAACTCCAGCCTCAACCTCGCCACGTTCAAGCACACGCCTGATTGAAATATTAGCATCCAGTATGCAGTCGTCTGTAAATGCTTCAATCATGTCGGCAAGACAGTGTGTTTTGCGGATCACAATGACTTGCTTCTCCACTACATTCTCTGGATTTGCAAAGAAATCAATGGCCATCGTGCTGGTGGAACTTGAAACCTGCTCAGAATCCACAATGTCAATAATATCTTCTTCCATCTCAGCTACCACTATTGCTTCTATTTGATTTTCAAAGACTGTGTTTGTGCCGCTTTCTTTTTGGCTGTTAACTGGCCAGGAATCTGTACTTCCTGTGGTCTTAATGTGTAGAGGTGAGTATATCAGAGTGTCAGCAAGACCATTGACAAGTTCACAAGGCATGTTGGTGTCATATCCAAGTACAATAACTTCATTGTCACTGGATAAATCTAAAAGAGGCTGACCTGATGTTTGAGAAGCAGGAGTTGCTTGGAGTGTTGAGGTAGTATTGGGACTGCTCCAAGATAAAGGCCTACTGTCATACCGAGGTCTTTTGACAGGAGTGGGGGAGAGCAGTGATAGGCTGGATGAGGATGAAGATGCATGTTTAGCTGGCCCAAGTGTGTTGGATGTGTCAAGTGAAAAGGGCATGTCAGTTGTTTCATCACTAAGCTCAGAATCACTACTATCCTTTGGCTTTGTACAGAGGTATAGTCTGAGGATCTTGTAATTAGTTTGCTCTAACAAACTTCCAACTGTGACACTACCCTCAAGGGGCTCCTCAGAACCAATGACAGAAAGCATGAAGTCAAAGTCCTCTAATTTGCCTTTCGTTGATGTACCGTTGGGGAAAAAAAGGGTTTGCCCTTTGTAAATAATTTTGGATACAGTATCATCTTTGCTTACAATTATCTCTCTTGTTCCACCCCCGGTAGGCCTTCTTACTTGTTTGTACATAGAATCTTGGTAGTTCAACCAGCCAAGTTCGATTTTCCTTGTCTTCTTTTCAGCATTCTTATTTCCACGAAGTGTAGGCTTGAGTTAAAGCTGCTGGTTGCTGTGGCTGAGGCGGTGGATGGAAGTTTCATCTTCTCTCTTAGTCTATTTATTAAAGTTTGTTTCCTTTGCTCTGTATCCTCTATCCTTTCACTTGAGGATAACTCCTTCCAGTTTCTGGCAAAGACACGGTCTCCATACCGAGGAATAAAAACAGAGAGTTTGTCTTCTCCAAGGAACTTTACAATGTCTTGATCGATCTAAAACACAAAAGCAGATATGTCATAATCACCTACTGTTAACCATCACACTCAGAAAAAGAAGGCTCTGAAAGGGCTATTCACAGGGAGATTAACTTCTACGTATAAACATTTGAGTCTAGAGAACACTTTTCTCCCCTATATCCAGAGGTCGTAGTAACGAGTTACATTTACTCAGATTTACTTGAGTAATGTTTTAGATAAATGCTACTTTTAATGCAAATCCTTTTTACTTTTACTTGAGTAATATTGTCCTAAAATAACAATACTTTTACTTGAGTACAATTTTGCTACTCTATCCTCCTCTGCCTATATCAGAACCTTTCTATTTAGAAAACACTGAAGGATAATTTTGGAAGAAAAAATACTCATGTTATTCTTGTGACATGAGTCATTATTGCCACCTTGTGACCTGCAACATGTTACTATGCAGCTCACTTAAAATCTACTTCACATTTTACTTAATTCACAACAATTTTACACTCATAAGAAAACAAAGAACACATTAGACAACTTTGAGAACTATCTCACACTAGTAGAAACTTAAATTTAGTTTTGAGTTTCTGTAAATGTCTGTGAGTGAGAACGTAATGTACATTGGTCAAAGTTGTTTTTGTTTATCTGTTTTTAACAGCAAGGGTGTGTGTCCAACCGTTGCTGCAATTTAGTTGTTACCAGTATTAACTTAGGTAATATAAATCATTTTGTGTCCATCTTGTGCAGGTAAATACAGGTATTGTGCCATTATCAATGTCCAGATGGTTCAGATTTATGATTCAACAGACTTACAACAACCAAAGTGGACCAAAATACTTCTTCATTTGTCAATTTAGCATTAGCAGGCAATGCTTTTGAAAATTGACTCAGATTGTGTAGCTATTTCACCTTTTCCTCTGCCATTCTTGCCAGGTTCTCCTCAGGAACACCTCTTTCTCTCAAGGCTGAGAGAAACTGGTCCATGGTGAGCTGTAGGATTCAACAGTAAATGTAGTCAATGTTAGGAGCAACAAAGTTGTTCAATTCTTGACGTTTGGCCCTTATACAAAAGGGTTGTCGCAGTTCTTCTGATTATGTAATAGCCACATTTTGATTTGACCATTGTAATGCTGTGCAACAAACCTTTAATAAACCCAGTCACATATAAAAGCACTATTAAATGTATTAATAAACATTTAATTACGTTTCACGTTACATTGCTAAGTTAACGTTAGCCTACATTTACGTTACCTTAGCTGAAGCAGCCGGACAGATTGGAGTTTGTCAGCCTCCCATTTGCTAACCGGTAGCCCCTAAACAAACCCAGTCACATATAAAAGCACTATTAAATGTATTAATAAACATTTAATTACGTTTCACGTTACATTGCTAAGTTAACGTTAGCCTACATTTACGTTACCTTAGCTGAAGCAGCCGGACAGATTGGAGTTTGTCAGCCTCCCATTTGCTAACCGGTAGCCCCTAAACAAACCCAGTCACATATAAAAGCACTATTAAATGTATTAATAAACATGTAATTACGTTTCACATCACATTGCTAAGTTAACGTTAGCCTACATTTACGTTACCTTAGCTAAAGCAGTCGGATATATAGTAGTTTGTCAGCCTCCTATCTGTTTACAAATGGATCGCACAACTTACCGGTAGGCTACAGCTGCAGACAGCGGCGCTACGGAAGCCGTTCGTGGCAGCGCATTAGTTTGAATTCAAGACAAACACATTATTAATTGATTTGTTATCTCGATAAAACGATCTTTGTTATGTCGAGATAACGAAATAATTAATTCGTTATCTCGAGATAACAAACTTTGTTATCTCGAGATAACGAATTAACAAGTCGTTATCACGAGATAACGGTGCATAAAAAAAAAAAAAATCTATGGCCGTTCTCGGCTTCCGTACCAATAGGATTACATTGCAGCCTGATACTAAACTGTCACACATAAATCACTTTAAAGCTGTAGGATGACACAATTCTATCTTTACCTTACCTAATGCTATTAAGGTATAAATGGTGGACACAAGCTCAAAAGCCAAACGTTTTACAAATGTCTTCTCACTTCCACTAACATTTTGGAATTTGTGAACAGCGCCCTTTTTTTTTTTCTTGATTGTTTTAAAGTAGAGCTAAAAATTACCTCTAAGTTTATGATTTTGTGCAGAAGTGGATTACATATAATTGAATGTCATTTGATTGGTGTTCCTAGTAAAACTAAGCTTTGACCTTTAAAAAACAAACAAACAGCAGTTGATATTTTCAGCATGATATCTTTGTAAAAAATAAAAGAGGTGTACTGCTCGAAGACAATAGAGTGCTGACACTGTACCATTACCACATTTGGTCCACTATGGAAGCAGCACAGTACTTCGGCAATGGAAAATCTGCGTTGTTCAGCTGCATTACAATGGTGTTGCCTTCACCAAACACCTTAAATAGTGCTCTCATTGTCTGCGTCTTCTTTGTTTTTGCCAATGCTGATGCAGGCATGTCCATTGTCCACTGTGTTACCCTCTAGTCCATTTTCTTTCGCCTGATTCCTCAATGTTAACTTCTTCTGTCTCTTGACAACTGTGCGGTAGACGCCTCCCCAGAGCATGTTGGAAAGGCAGTAGAGTCCAGTAATCAACCCCAAGAATGTCATCCTGAAAGTAAAGTACATTAGAACTGGTTACGTTTCATTTATATACTATAGTAGCAAACAGAGTTAAAAGCTTGTAAACAACTGGGCGATTACCGAGAAAGTCACTGAAAGATAAAGAGAGCTGGAAGTGCTAGCGAAGGTTAAATGTAAAGCGGATAATTAGCCGCTGTAATGAAGAATATGACAAAATCAACTGCGTTGAGCTACCAGAGCAATATGCTATCAGCTTACCGCTGCACGTCAGCCAAGCAGGAGGCGGTTTAATGACTAAAGTGGAACCCGCTCCACATATGCATAATTATGTCCAATTACGTGTTTTATGTAGCCAGCCTGTCAAACTCACACATCTGTGATCTTGAGTAACCACGATTTGCTGATTTGAAAATATAAGCCATCGCCCAAGCCTATATGAAGGTAAATATGATGCAAATTGCAAGAGCTTGTACATGATGTGTGTACTTCATGTGAGAACTTGTAGAATACAATATGAAATGATTTTAATTCATTTCTTTAGAGGCTAGCTGACTAGTAAGCTAACGCTAGCTTGCTTATTCCACCAAGCTTCCGTGCTACACTAAATGAGCCGTACAGAGTCCGTCATCTGGCGATAAAACCCTGCTCTGCCTGCTTCACTTGCTCAGACCTCGAAAGCACAAATGCACAGGCACAAATTGGTTTTGCGCCACATGCATCAGGAGAAGAGTTGCAAAAGTCAAGGAGCACAGATTTGCCACTTTGTGATCAATTGGAGAGATTGTAATCACCGAGTAGGGGCTGTGCTGGAAAACGGACTCAAGAAAAAAATTAAATGGTGCATTAAAAGTGAGCTGATTTATGGCCAGGATAGCTCAGTTGGTAGAGCGGGCACACGTATATAGAGGTTTACTCCTCGACGCAGCAGGCCAAGGTTCAACTCTGACCTGTGGCCCTTTGCTGCATGTCATTCCCCTTCTCTCTCTCTCTCCTTTCATGTCTTCGTCTGTCCTGTGAAAAGAAATGCCTAAAAATGCCCCATTTTTTAAAGTTAGCATGTTTAATTGTATTCATAGGAATATCCATATGCACATTTGTGATTTTCTTTCTGTGACTTTAAATTCAGCCCCCATGTGTGTGAATATTTTTTTTATCGTTTGGGCATTTTAAGGCCTCTATTTCACAGGACAGCTGAAGACATGAAAGGGGAGAGAGCTATCAGATATCACTCTGCTATACTTTTAAACTAATCTGTTTGCATTCCATGAGCAAGCAAAAACATAAAAAAACTTTTTGTCTTTCACAAATAATACACATAAATGAAATACCAAGACAACTTGGTCAAGAAAATCTTTACAATAAGGTTTTAAAACTTCACATATCCATTTGTGATCACAAAGGTGGATTTAATTAAAGCCGTACATGAAGTATTGAGTGATATTCCCTAACAATTTTAAATATTAAGTGAGGGTAACATTTTACCGACCTTGAAGATGGAGCAGCTAGCCACATGTGTTTTTATAGACTCAACACTCATGATGCTGCTGTGTGCTCAAGAGAAAGGAATTAGAAAATCACACCGCAGAGGACCTGCAGAGACACCAAGATTATGAGCTTTCATCTGATGTCATCACATCGACTTCTTTAAAATATACAAAATTTCAAAATTAACTACTTTCCTCCTTAACAATTTCTTCTATTTTGTGTTAAATATGGTAAGTGGTTAACAATGTCAGTGTGTAAAGCAGTGTGATTTTATAGGAAGGAAGCTTAGAATTTAAACTTTGATACCAAATCTACATTGTTGGTCATTGTTGTTGTCTGATCACAACACAGACAATTAACCAGTAAGTTACACAGGTAACTAGTACAATATTTCCTCAGTGCATCTTAAAAAAGCCATCAGTGTAGAGTAAGAAGGATAAAAACAGAAACAGTATTTACCTGAGATGCTGCAGTGGTAAAGTAGCAGTAGTACCTGGCAGGACTTTGTGGTTGTAGTCTTACAAGAAGCAATCTTTAATCAGTAACCCAGCTTCTCGTGTCAACTTGTTGACCATGTAAATAAAAAGCTCTCCAACCCATCCAGCACTCACACACACCGACACACCCCTACACAGAAACCCTGCTCCGGTTAAGTGATGCCCAGCAAGCAGTTGGTCTGACCAGCACCGGGATGTTCAGAAGAAGTAGAAAACATACTTTATCAATTCAATTTTTACACTCTGCTGTTACAGTTAAACACAACACACACAGATCGAAATACACACACATGCTCAGGACCTAGATATGCACTAACGGAGAGATGTCAGAGTTCGGGGCTGCCCCATGGACAGCACCTCCAGTCCACCACCGTACTTGGTGAAACTCGGTAAACCTTACACCCTCCAGTTCCCAAGAAATACCCTATGGACTGATGGCTAATGCCAACCCAGAGAATCAACACACACTAACATTCACAGTCTGTGCACACTCACACATCCTCCTCTGTGAACATCATAAGCTTCCCTAATGTCCATCCTTTTGTATGCACAACAAACAGCCGCAGCGTGAAGCTGTCCAAAGCTTATTTTACCAGCCTGCTGTTTCTGTTAGTTTTGTTTTCAAAGACTGAAATGCTTTTCCTCTCCTGGAGAAATTCAGCTTTTGTAAGGCTGGGTGTTCCCGAGGCCTAATCAAAGTCTTCCTGTTCAATAATGGCCCTTAACAATGGCTTTGTTATGGTTTTGGTATTTTGTTGTGTATTCTGTCCTGTAGTTTCTTCTGTTTTTTGGTTTTGTATTATCTCGTCTTATTGTTATAGTCTGTTCTGTCTCGTTTTGTATTTTGCCCTGTTTTCTGTTTTATTTTGATAGTCTGGTTTTCTGTCTAGCCTTGTCTTGGTTTTACTTCCTGTCTTTTGGTCCGCCCCTGTGATTACCTGATGCTGTTCACCTGTTTCCCAGCCCTTGTATCACTTGCCTCTGTTACCTTGTTACCCTGTGTGTTACCCTGTGTGTTACCCTGTGTGTTACCCTTTGTCCTTTGTCAGATCATTTTGTGTTTGTTCCTGTAAGTGTGTTTCAGTCTTCGTGTCTGTTTGTTTGTATCTCCCCTGCAGCTTCTGTGTTCCTGTTTTTGGTTATTGGACTTTTTGGATTTTGGACTTTGTTTTTTTTCATATTTTCATTGCAGTAATGCCATGGAGAATTTAGCAAATTTACAGTTCAACTGTACAAACTACAAAAATATTTTTTTTGCTTACTTTGATTGATAATAGTTTATTTTTTCATTTTTTCCGCTCCATTGAATAGCCGTTACCAGCCTCAGAGATATGGGTTAGCAGAGGCCTGCTACACCTAATAATAGGTTCAGAAGGCCATTATCATCTATTCATGTGGTAATGGTCACTGTTATGGCATTTTTCCATTAGATGGTACCTGCTCGACCCGCCTCTACTCGCCTTTTGGTTTTCCACTACTAAAAAAAGTCCCTGAAACAGGGACTTTTTTAGTACCACCTCAGTCGAGATTCCAAGCGAGCTGAGGCAATACCAAAAGGTGATGTGAAAACCTGCAGACTGCTGATCGGTCAGAGACAATCGTCACTAATCACCTCATCATTGCTGGCGACAGATGGGGGTGTTTTAAATAGTTTAGCCAACGGTGTTTTTTTTTTGCTGCCTCCAGCTTCTTTTGAAACAAAAGGTCAGGGCAGTTTCCTGCGGCGTCGCTATGACGACCAGCCACACTCGCCTCAGGCATGAGGCGGTCCTAAATCTGCAATGGAAAATAGAGGATGGGGCACCGCGGCCGAGTCGAGTCGAGCAGAGTAGAATAGAGCTGGTACTAGAAAGCGCCATTAGTGCGCCATCCGGAATTTGGAAGCAATTATCAACAACACTGGCAACCAAGCGAGCCAGAGACACTGCAGTAACGTCTTTTGAATAGTGTTGATGCCCAAGTGTTGACGCCTGTACTATGACAGGTATCAGGTGTGATCTAGCATCTACCCAGCATCAGAGAAGTTTGAATTCATTCTGATGAGTGTCTTCTCATTTGAAACATATTTTATCTGTAATGGCACATTGTCAAGATGTATACCAGTTGACCGTTAACTGTGTTGTGGTTGTAATTCAAAAATATATTGAAATTAATGATTGACCTGATAAAGAAAAGCACAATTTAGCCGTGCTAGGTCTACCATTGAAGTTATGGGCTAACATAGGGAAACTGCAACTATCTATTACCTGTCAACTGGTTTGCCCAGAAGTTCCACCTCATAAGCAACATACATTTTTCTTTGAGAATTTTACCCTCAATTTGAGCAGTCCACTCAGGGCATTGGTTCGATCACTCAGGACAGACGTTAAAACCAGGTCCAAGTTGGGTTTAATACTACTCCGAAAGAAGATGCATGCTACAAACTTTGGTGATGTTATTGGATAGAAAACAGATTCAGTAATTGCTTCTGTTGGAGGACTAGGGGTGGGAATCTCCGGGCACCTTATGATTCGTTTAGATTCTAAACCGATTATTGATGCATCTCGATGCAACAATTTTTTTAATGTACATTTCCATGCCTGATTAAAAAAAATACATATGAGTATTACATATACATATACATATAAAGTATTTGTCACACACAATCTTTTTAATAATCCATAATTAACATCAGAATTGAGCATCACATTTTTCTAGACAGAATCGCGATGCATCTAAGAATCAATTTTTTTCCCCACCCCTATGGAGGACTGATGGATTTTTCATTGAAATTGAATACATTTGATTTGGAAGGATACATTACAAAATGTTATTATTAAAGCAGATCCAAGTTGGGTATAATACTACACCGAAATAAGATCCATACGTATATGCATATTTGGTTTATTTGATAGAAAACAGATTCAGTAATCGCTTTCAATACAGAAAAGAAAATATGTTCAGTTGGAGGGATTTTTGATTAGTAATCCATCAAATTTGAATACATTAGATTTTGATTTGGAAGTCTGAAGGATACCTCCAGTCTGAGCTGTCAGTACTTTTCAGCTCAGTGTGCTGCAGGCTCGGCACTCACAGCTGGTGATGTGCTTGTAGGTGTAGTGTTTGATCGTGCGGTCAAAGCACTGCAGAGTCACTGGTATCTTCTCTGAGCTCAACTCCTGACAGCATGTGCACTTCTGCTCCACCTGCAGCTCACCGTGTAACACAACACTGTTGCAATGAGCCAAGGCGCGGGGGGGGGACACACAACAAGATGTGTTATTGTAATTTCACCAAGGCATGGCAAGGCAGTTTTATTTATATAGCACATTTCAGCAAAGTGCTTTACACAAAACATTACAGAGCAATTAAAAACAAAGAAAAACTTAAAACAGATAAAATACGAGAATAAAAGTGACAGTGCAGTATAAGAAATTAAAGAAAGGCGACATCAAAAAGAAAGGTCTTCAGCCTTGATTTAAGAGAACTGAGAGTTGCGGTGGACCTGCTGTTTTCTGAGAAGTTGTTCCAGATATGTGGTTAAAATTAAGGAAATGCTGAGCCAAGGCACAGGTGGAGTAGAGAGGGAAGATGGAGGAGAGAGAGGAAGCGAGACAGACAGAGGCAGGAATAGAGATGTGGTATTGTGTCCTCAACCAGGGTTCACAATCAGGGAAGTCTCTAAAATCCACATGGGACTGAAGGGGGACACAGTAGGTCCTCAACATGACCACTAAAAACCTCAACATGTGTTAATTGGCTGTGCCATAAGTCTTGCTATTCATAAGTGACAGGTGTACTTCTTACCTGGGCTGAGACACACATTGGCCCTGACACACAGGTATCTGCACGACGCTGATACAGTTGTCTACGGTAACCATGATACTGGTCACCTTCGGAGCACACCTCTGGTTACCTGAAGACAGGGGAAAGTATTACGGGAGGCAATGTGATATGTGGGAGCAAAACACTTAGGAAAATGTGAAGATGTTTTCCTACGTATCAAGTTAAGACTGACTTACATGTGAAGCAGCAGTGTTGATCATCCCAAATTCTGTCCTCCTGGGGAATAGATCATAACAGGTCAATGTTAAACGTTTGTTATTCTTTACACACTTAACTATGGCTTGGTTCTAGTGTATCAGCTTTTGTTTAAAAAAAATCCTTTTTCACATGGTTAACTAGCCCCTTACATTTTTACATTTCATTATGTATGTCTAGCAAAAATGAGTTTTCCCACACCAAGTTAAGGCTTGTAAGAGGTTACGGTTATGAGTTTTAAGCAACAGCAGGGGGTGTGCAGTACCTCCTGACACTCTACTGTGGGACAGACTCTAGTCCCAGTCTGAATACCCTCTTTGCTGCAATTATATGACATACAGGGATGGGCTGCATCCGTCCATCTGTCTCCAACCTACACACACAATGACAGATATTATGACCAGACACAACAGTACAATGATTCAATTCCAAACATGTGTTTTTCCCCTCTAAGGGAGAAGAAACACCTGCCTTTACTGTCATAAGATTAGACACAACATACCTTGTATGTTTGTCCATTATAACTGCATGTCTTCTCAACTGAAAAATGAATGGTGGTGGAATCGCATAAGGAAAGGAAAGTCTCTGAGATTAAATAAATTATTGTAAAGTATTATGATGTGCCAGTGCTTACCACAAATCTCATCACCACAGCAAGAGGTGTTTACCAGTACAGCATTGGGGCCACACAGGGGAGCTGGCTCAGGAAGTTTTGGAACACACTTCTCTGTACGAGTCTGGTTGTTGCATGTACACATATGACAGCCAGACTGCCATACCTCACCAGGCTGGAAGACAAGTATAGAAATACTTTTTCAATCTAGAATCCAATCTAGAGTCAGAGATTTTACTATTTCCGTGCTGATGAGACAAAGATACTCACTAGCATGGGCTCACCGAGTGGTCCTTTACAATCTGATGGAAGAGCCACAAACTCTACATTAACACTAGTTATGACAACATATGTCTAGGTGTGAGTGTCAGCCTTATAGGCCATGTTACTCACAGGCACAGTGAGGCACACAGATGTGAGAGTGATTTCCTGCCCTGATGAGGTCGCTGGGACAAAAACAGCCTGCCTCGTTTTTCTCGAGGGAGGCTCCTGGATATTGTCTCCTGCATAGCCAAAACAGAAGACAAATAGAAATGGTGGAACTCTTGACAGGGGAACATTTTGGATTTAATAAGGTGCGAAACAACTGTAAGGGTGTTATTTAGAATAAGTAAACTTTGCAAACCCTCCATTGCAGAAGTCATCCAGCTTGTTATGACATTCTCTGTAAACCAATCCTTTTGGACATGTCACATCTGAAACATGAACAAGAGCATGTTATCATTTACATGTTTAATCAAAACATTGTTACAGGTCCATAAAACACAAATGTGTGCAAAAACATTAAAAGATACGTACTACAGCCTCCATCAGTCAGTTCTCTCCAGTCAATACAGAAACCTGCCTTCTTGCATTCATCAGCAGCTTGTTCTAGTGAAGAGCAAGGACCATTTCTGCATGAATCAAACTCACAGTTCTTCTTTTTAGAGTTCAGATTCACATACCGGCTGCAATTTGAAAAGACTCTGAGGAAACAGAATAGGATAGATTGCAAGTTAGTAGTTAAAGAATGTACCAATATGCAACATACAACAACTCAAAACATACACAGAAAGACAGACAGCCAAGGTTTAACACCATTGACAATAAAAGAAACAAAACAAAGCAAATGTTTTCTAGGGTGGTACTAGGTGGTTGCTAGGTCACTACTAAGTGGTTGCTTGGAGGTTGTTAAGCTGGGGTGACTCTGGGTGGTTGCTACTATGTGTCTGCATTAGTCACAGAAGTAGCTCTTAAGGAAAGATGAAGATTTGTTCTTTCATGATATAGTGTGTGAGCAAACACACTAATTCTCAATTCTCCCACCAATTCCCTAAAGAGGTGTGTGTAGCTTACGGGTGGTGTAGCAGGTCGCATAGTGGGCTCGCAGGGCAGGGGGTTGGAGTGGGTATGATTGTTGGTCCATGACAAGGTCTGTCCCTTGGTGCAGAAGCACAGGCTGGCTTCAGAGGGTCAGCGTACACCCAGTCATAGGCTGTCTTATCACAGCAGCTATCATCCTCGATCTGCCCTCCTTTACGGATACATGATCCACCACCACATACACCTGGAGAGAAGATGGAGAGCTGCAATCTGATGACTATAATAGACTTATACATTTGAATTGCCATAAACACTCTATACAGCTTTCAGCCACATTTAGCACATTGCTATGTTTCTCTGGCCCACATGTCGACCATATAAACTGTATGCAGACATTCCAGCAAACAACCCTCAAACAAGCAGCATTGATGCTATCTAAAAAACAACAGAAAGTGGCTGGTGAAAAAAAAGTAGGGGTAAAATGTGAGAAAGCAAATTGGGTCAGATAAGTTTCTTTGGGATTAGTGTTTCTTTCTGCCCTCTAGTGATCAGGAAATGTTTGACACAGCTTTAAACTACACATACTTTGTGTTTGGCTTTTTTTTAGCCTATAAGCCCTATAAGCAGCATGTTGACTACTGTTGAAATAAATGACAGACACAAAACAAAATTTCCAATAAGCTGTGATGTTTTTGCATTAACCGAAAATTCACTCTACACACAAACACCTACTGTTAAAATGGATATACAATATGACCTTCACCACACACATGCACCATCCCTTTTAATCCATTACCCACCACATTGTCCTTGGGTGTTGTTGAGGAAGTGCTCCATAGCCAGACTGACCACCAGGGTATACCAGGGACTGAGGGAGACATAAGAGCGGACCTCTGGGATGGAGATTGACACTATGAACCCTGTGGTCTCAAACCTCAACCCATGCTCCTCATATGGGGGCTCAATGGTTACGTTGTTCAGAGTGGCCTAGGGCAGATTAGATCAATAGCAAACCAACTTGCTCATTCTTTCAATAGAATATAATATTCGTAAATAGTGGAAAAGAGTTGAAAAACATTCTTTATCAAAGAAAATGATTATCAGTAACTTTATAGCCAAATAATATAAATAAGATATTGTTTGGCAAGGTGGCATAACATGCTATAAATAAATACAGTTTTATTGTATCCTACCTGCACTTCAAACATATCAGGAAGGATACTGAGTGCAGCTATGTTGTTCTGATATTTCAGGATGATGCCTTTAGCACAGGAGCCTTGGAGACCCTGCACACAGTAGAAGTTGTCCACAGCAATGGTCAGATTATGACGTGGGGACTGCTCCTCCACCAGGATGTAGGTGCAATCGTCCAGGAAATCAAAGGTTACACCTTGGAAAGAGATGTAGTGGGGATCTCCATAGAGCTCACAGCGACCTAGGGAGGGTAAGAGGTGATTTTAGTAGGTATGGACAGAAAACAAGAAATCTATTTATTTATAAAAAAGAAAATAAAAAAAAGGATTAGCCACGTCAGCAGCATGGCTCTAGGGATGGCCTTTGTTGGTCGGTAAATTCACCACTTTTGTCAGGACTAAAATATCTTATAACTATTGAATGGATTGCCATTAAATTTAGTATATACTGTACATTCATGTTTCCCAAAGCATTAATTGTAATGACTTTGGTGATCCCTTACTTTGTCTCTAGTACCATCATCTGATCAAATTTTACATTTGTCCAAAACAGCATTATCCAATACTGCGAAACATTTCCATCAGCCCCAGCTGAGTGGCAAAAGTTAACACTCTAAACAAAGATGGTGACCATAGTAAACATTACCTGCTAAAAATTAGCATCTTAACGTTGTCTATGTCAGCATCTTAGCATCAGCAGGCTGATGTTAGCATTTAGTTCAAAGCACCAATGTCCCCAAGTAAAGCTCCACAAAGGGTGGTGTTAGGAGATACGTCAGTGCGGACTGGTTTAAGGAATTGGGAGCAAGATTACTTGAGGCTCTTGCAACACTTTGAGCTCTAAAATAAAATACCCTGCCTAACCACACACAATAAACACTCAGATATTCAGTAGCTATGTAGAGGCAAATATTAAACATAAAAAAGAAGGGATAAATGAGGGTCAACAAGAGCAGTGGCAGAGACAACAAGGATACACTTACAGTCACACTTCCATGTTTCACAGCATCCATCTGAGACTCTTGTGACCTGGTCTCTGGGGCAGTTTGGAATTGTAGACTCTGGACACACAACCGAAGTCAACTCTATCTTCCCATCTGTACAGCTTTTATGAAAGCAGTCCTCTGTCCATGTCTCACCACAATTCCACTCTTCTCTCCTCTTCAGGTCTTTACACTTACACACTGGTGGAGTGGAAGTGTACAATGTATACTGTGTCATCATCGTGCTAGCTTCTTCAGAGGTTGTCCGTTCAGTGGTAGTAGTCCCATTTGTAAATTCTTCCATTGTTGACATCTCAGTGATATGTGTTGTTGGTGGACCCATGGTATATGTGGATGTCACTGAATGAAACTTTGTTGTTTCTGGGAAGGTTGTGGGAGGGTTCAGTGTTTTAGTTACTTCAGTCTTACCTGAGGTTTCAGTAGATGTAGCATTGGTTTCATAGGTGGTTTTTGATTGAAGTGTCGTTGCTGTTGGCTGTTTTGACGTTGGTTGAAATATGCTGGTATCCGTTGTTATAACTGTCTCTGTGGGCTGTGAATCTGTTGAGGCAGCAGTTGTCATTGAAGTAGTAGTGCTCATTCTAGTTGTAGATGGTGTGGTGCTCGAGCTAGTGGTGGTTCCTGTTGGGTTTGTCACTTCTGTAGGGGTTACTGGGGCTACAGTGGTTGTTGAAGCAGTTGTAGTTGCTGGCACAGAAGAGGTGGAAAGCCCAGTTGACCATTTTTCAGTAGAAGTTGAGACATTGGTGATCATTGTCTTTGGTGTAGATGTGGTCGGAGGCGTTGTCAACCGAGTTTCAGCTGTAGTTGTTGGTGTAGTGATGGTAGAAAACATGGTTGTTTCAGTAGTTGAAGTAGTTGTAGTTGCTGGCACAGAAGAGGCGGAAAGCCCAGTTGACCATTTTTCAGTAGAAGTTGAGACATTGGTAATGGCCGTCATTGGTGTAGAGAGGGTGGGGGTCGTACTTAACCGTGTTTCAGCTGTAGGTGTTGGTGTAGAGGTGGTGGAAAATATGGTTGTTTCAGTGGTCGTTGAAGCAGTTGATGCTGCTGGTACAGAGGAGGTGGAAAGCCGAGTTGGCCATTTTTCAGCAGTAGTTGAGACATTGGTAATGGCCGTCATTGCTGTAGAGGTGGTGGAAAACATGGTCGTTGAAGCAGTTGTGGTAGGAGTGGTAGACGTAGAAGTGGTGGTAGGTGTAGTGGTGGGTGGAGGTGCTGTTGGAGTAAAGGTGGAATTAAGGTTAGGTGTTTTTAAAACAGGTTCTGTGCAGATACATAATATACTGTCATCTAAAACATTTAAAAACCTAATTGCCACAAAACCCATTTTTTATTTTGCCCGGCAACAGACACATGCAATAGTAAATGTAGAGGAATAATTCATACTTACGACAGTTTATTGTTCCATTTTCACAGCGGCTAACAAGTATAACATAAGAGAGTCAGAAATATCCAGTTGTCAATGTACCAGTAATTTTCTAAAATTATATTTTTTCATATTGGTTACAATGAAAAAAAACATCTTTAGACATACTGTATATACATTATGAATGGCCTAACTTACCACTTCATAGACTGTATCATCACCGCTGCCCCAGGCTGAATGACAGTGTCATTAAAATAACAGGTGCAGTTGCTCAATTTAGTGCATTCACTAGTATTTTCATCATAGTATGGCACTTCCCTTGAACATCTGGGGTAGCAACCTTTTTCAAGAATAAACAAAATGTGTTCTTTATGGCTGCAAACACTGACTAGAAAAAAAAACACTCAATTGATTTCCCAGGATTTCACTTAAATGCCAGATCTGTGTTCAATACTGCCAGAATTAGACCCAAACTAAGTTACATTAGGACATTATTTTCACTTTTCATTTTTATTAAATTTAAATGACTAAAAATTAAGATATGTTCTTATATTTAAATACAACTGAAAAAGTCTGATTACCTTCCAGCTTGTGTTTGATGTTGTTGTCTTTGCCGCAGGTTAGCATCTCACCACAAGCTTCATAGTGCCAGCTACACTGACCTTGCTCGTTGTAGAAGTCACAGTAGACCGCTAAGGTTTAAATTGCGAAATTGACTTGTTAAATTGTTATAGTTTATGTTTTACAAACATCCAATAACAACTGGCAGACTTTTCATCATATGAATTGCTGGCTATATCGATTTATTTTTGTTTCTTGCACAGTGTCAGTCCTCTGCATAATGACCAAGAAATATTTTAATATTAATAAAACATCATGTAAAAGCATATAAATTATGTGAAATACTAGTGAAAAGATATTTTGATATTTACTTTCAAATTGTCTGACTGAAATTTACTGTATGTGTCAAGTTATTGAAATCTTGAGCAGAAAAGTCAACTTAACAGAGAGGTGTTGCATCTTTACCATTCTTAGCATAGCCCTCTAAAAAAGTGAATTTTGCCTTGTGATGTGACAATTTTCAGACTCAAGTGACTACTTCTGATCTAATCTATGTTCTTCTTAAGGATTTTAGTTTAAAATTGTTATTAAATGTCACATTACTGTTACCTCCCTCCTGAAAAAATATGGCTTTAATAGTTGGGGGGGGGTCTTAACTTACGGCACAAATCAGGTGTTCTCCATTTTACACACACATCCTGGTTGCTGCAGGCCTCTGCATAGGCTGCCACAGCTGTGCAGAAGCCCAAAAATTTCCCTTCAAACTCACAGGAGCAGGACTCCTGCACACAGGCTTGGTAGTAGGGATCTGGCTCCACCTGGGGATTGTAAAATACCCAAAATAGACATTAAGGGCTCTCTATAAAGGGTATTACTGTATGTGTTGGAAGAATGATAAATATGTAAAATGCATACCTTTAAGTGGCAATCATTGAATGTGTCTCCTGTAATGATCATACAGCGCCGCTGGGCCCAGGCTAAGCAGTAAGAGTTGCGTTCACATGGAAATATCTCAGTGGTCACATCAGAGCAAGGGGGTGTGGCGGCTTTCCAGCTGTTGCCAAATGCCAGGGGACTGGACACCACTAAAACAATAAGTTATCGTGTTATTTTGACCACCATGACTAAAGTAAAAGTCCGGCATAAAACAAAGAGAAGACCTATATACCTGCTGAGCCACTTATCTGTACGTCATTCATCTCGTTGAAGTCAAAATTCCCACAAAGGCCACACACTCTGTTCTGCAGGAGAGATGGTTAAAAAGTTACAAAATTACACTTCAAATAAAAAAGGAAGTGCTGACTGGATGGATCTATCAGCGGTGGTCAATGCTGAAACATAATGTTTTCTGATACTGCCAAAGTTGGACATTTTCAAGCAAAAAGACATTAAGCACTTGTACAAAATGTGGATTTCATTTAATATTAATTTATACTGATGATCAAAGTGTGTAATCACAAGTGAGACATTAACCACTACATTTTAAAAATCACTTACCCTCCAGTTTTCATGCAGCTCTATGGTGATCCGGGTGTGTTTGTCCCAGATGAGCGTTATCCCTCTGCTTGGCACTGAGATTATGATGTAGAGTCCTACAGTGTGTGTGGAGTAAAGTGAATGGCCCTGCAGAGTCCAGCCTTCATGATGGTGTCTGGTCACCTTCATGTCATTCAGTGTCAGGGTGACCTCACCCTTTTAGGACAGCACAGGTACAACTCATTGTGACAAAATCTTTTTTTTAATTATTAAGGAAGAAGTTAACAGACTTTATTGATTCTACTGATCTGTCATAAAATCCAGCATATATTTATTCTATAATGATGACAGAATGATCTGAGTATGTAAGTGTGTGAAGCAATTTGATGAAAATAAGTGAATAGATGATTGGATATTACAGTATGATGACAGTAAGATCAATGTTAAACATGTGGACAATAGCTCAGGGTGTAAGTGAAGAAAAATGTGAATCCCAGAAACAGTCATCCACCTTAAGGTCGAGGACGATAGAGCGAGAGCAGGTAAGCGCCTCATCACAGCAGGGGACACTCTCCGCTCTGACAGAGAAGGTGCCGTTTCTATTTCCACAGTCATCCTGAAGTAAAAAGATCACAGTTAGAAACATACACCCTTATGAATAGAATAGAATAAAATGCCTTTATTGTCATTATACACAAGTACACAGTACCTGTGCAATGAAATTGGAGCAATCCCTTTTCAGTGTCGACACAAAAAAAAAATCTATATATAAGAAATATAAGATAACAATATAAAATGTATATGGTAAACTTTAGCCTATACTTTTTTATAATGCCCTGTAGTATTTTGTTGATATACTACAGTTGTGGTCAAAAGTGTACATACACTTGTAGAAAATCACAATGTTATGGCTGTCTTGAGTCTTCAATAAGTTCTACAACTCTTATTTTTCTGTGATAGAGTGATCGGAACACATACATGTTTGTCACAAAAACAGTCATAAAGTTTGGTTCTTTCATAAATTTATTATGGGTCTGCTGAAAATGTCACCAAATCTGCTGGGTCAAAATATACATACAGCAACAAAATATGTCAATTTTGGTGATGTAGCGAGTTGTGTCAATCAAATTAGCTTCATGTCATGGCCTCTTCACTTCTTCTAAGTGATTCTGATTGACTACAGCTGTTGACTTCTCATGAGCCCATTTAAATAGGGCTCATTTGACCCAGTGATTAGACTCAGCTACAAAAGCTACAATGGGAAAGTCAAAGGAACTCAGTGTGGATCTGAAAAAGCGAATTATTGACTTGAACAAGTCAGGAAGTCACTTGGAGCCATTTCAAAGCAGCTACAGGTCCCAAGAGCAACTGTGCAGACACTTATACGCAAGTATAAAGTGCATGGAACAGTTGTGTCACTGCCACGATCAGGAAGAAAACGCAAGCTATCACATGCTGCCGAGAGGAGATTGGTCAGGATGGTCAAGAGTCAACCAAGAATCACCAAGAAGCAGGTCTGCAAGGATTTGGAAGCTGATGGAACACAGGTGTCAGTCTCCACAGTCAAGCGTGTTTTACATCGCCATGGACTGAGAGGCTAGCCCTTGCTCCAGAAAAGGCACCTTAAGACTCGGCTGAAGTTTGCTGCTGATCACATGGACAAAGATAAAACCTTCTGGAGGAAAGTTCTCTGGTCAGACGAAACAAAAATTGAGCTGTTTGGCCACAGCACCCAGCAATATGTTTGGAGGAGAAAAGGTGAGGCCTTTAATCCCAGGAACACCATGCCTACTGTCAAGCATGGTGGTGGTAGTATTATGCTCTGGGGATGTTTTGCTGCCAGTGGAACTGGTTCTTTGCAGAAAGTAAATGGGATAATGAAGAAGGAGGATTACCTCCAAATTCTGCAGGAAAACTTAAAACCATCAGCCCGAAGGTTGGGTCTTGGGCGCAGTTGGGTGTTCCAACACGACAATGACCCAAAACACACATCAAAAGTGGTAAAGGAATGGCTAAACCAGGCTAGAATTAAGGTTTTAGAATGGCCTTCCCAAAGTCCTGACTTAAACCCCATTGAGAACATGTGGACAGTGCTAAAGAAACAGGTTCATGCAAGAAAACCATCAAATTTAGCTGAACTGCACCAATTCTGTCAAGAAGAGTGGTCAAACATTCGACCTGAAGCTTGCCAGGACCTTGTGGATGGCTAAAAAAGCGCCTAGTTGCCGTGAAAATGGCCAAGGGACATGTAACCAAATACTAATGTTGCTGTATGTATATTTTTGACCCAGCAGATTTGGTGACATTTTCAGCAGACCCATAATAAATTTATGAAAGAACCAAATTTTATGACTGTTTTTTGTGACAAACATGTATGTGTTCCGATCACTCTATCACAGAAAAATAAGAGTTGTAGAACTTATTGAAGACTCAAGACAGCCATAACATTGTGATTTTCTACAAGTGTATGTACACTTTTGACCACAACTGTATGTCCTTTGCTGTGTCTGTGATGCATTGGAGGGCAAAGCTTCAGCAAAGAAACATGTGAGCAGTGGACTTTGTTTCCACTTTCATGTTTGGTCTCACCTCTACAAGCGTGTATTGACATTGTCCATCAAAGCGGTACCATTTGGAGTCAAAGGTCTGGTAGTGTCCGTTTCCGTAAACTTGACACTTCCCAGGGCATGGCTCGTCTTTGCAGTGCCACTGACCCTGACCACAGGTACTGCAAGATAAAGTGATGTAAAGCGTTCAGTCAGCCTCTGCGTCATGGCTTTATTAGTCTTTCAAGGGAAAAAAAATTAAAAATGAACAAATAGGAAAGCAGCAATAATGCAGGCGTTACCATGTTTTACAGTTGGTTTTGACACGCTGTCCTGCATTGAATACTTTGCCACTGTACACACAGGTGCAGTTGTGCAGAGAAACACAGTTTCCATGGTGATCTTCGTACTGGTCATTTGGGCAGTAACAGCCACTCTCACAGGTAACCTGGAAGTCACAGCAAAAGAAAATCTTTTAGCTCAAGGAAATGTTTTACACTTCATCACTATGAAGGAAACCTGTTTTGGACAAAGGGGATATGTTAGGGATGCAAGCCACTGACAGGAAGTTTATGTAAAAATAAAAATAACGTAGTTACGCATATATATATATATATATATATATATATATATATATATATATATATATATATATATATATATATATGTGTGTGTGTTGACCTACCATTGGTTTGCTGAGACTGTCACAGGTTTTCTGAGCTGGGTTAACAGAATTCTCGGAGCAATGAACACAAACCTTCCCATTTCTGCACCCTGATGCAAACAATTAAATTAAAACATTATTATAGAGGTGTTTTATGTTATTAATTTTTTTTGCGATCAAGTATTTTCATTCAGAACAGTCACACGGGGTGGCAGAGCAACATCACATGGTGTCTTTTCAGATTACAAAGAATATGCTTAGACATTAGAATGCGTCCCAGGACCAAGAAAACACAGAGAGAAAAGACGGGAAGGGGAGGGGACACCTAATAAAAACACACACAACAGTAAGGATGATGTCTGCAGCTTACAAACAAGAACATACAAAAACAGACATACACAAACACACACATAAACAAACAAACAAAAGACATTGACAGAGAGACAGACATAAGACATACGGGACCACAAACACATGCACAGAAAGAAGGAAAAAGGCTAAAGCACAAGTCTACAGCATGGATTTCACTGATTCAGCAATGTTAAGCCAAGAGTCCAAAGTCTTTACATTATTATAGAGTTAAAGGGATTTTTTCTTACAACGATTCTGGGTAAATTTCCAACAATGGAGCAATTGTAACAAAGGATCAGTATAATTCTAGATACATTTATGATAAAGGAATATGTATTTATATTTACCACAATCCTGAGAACATTTCAGTTCTCCATTCTCACAGACACTGCAATAGACACAGCATTTGGTTACAGATATAACACGATATACAACAAGTATGTGTATCACTAGGGTTGACTACACAATTGAGCATACTATAACAGCATTGGGAAGATTTGGTTAGGGCAGATAGTGAGAAATAGCCTCAGCCACTGGGAAAGTAAACTACAGATGTGAAATATTAAGATAAATGGAACTCGAGCATTTAAAGTGCCTGTAATCTGTAAGTACTTAGATGGTCAGCTCACCACTGTCGACTGTCGATAACAACAGACCCTGGGGGTGTTGTACCGCGGTAGTAGTGACAGACGCACTCTGCCTTTGGGGAACAGATGTGTCCTTGGTTCAGGTGAGTCCCCTCCGGACAGCCACAGCCCTCCACAGGAGCGTCTTCCAGCCCACAGCGAGGGTCAGGGCCAGACAGGGAACGGCATGTGTGGTTGCAGGCTTGCATGTTGTAGGAGAATTCTTGGTTCTTCTGACATTTCAAATCTGCAACACAACATAGTGATTACCCTTAAATATGCCACTAATTTGTATTACTGCTAGTACTAATATGTGACATTTTCATTAACAAACATCCACTCTTGGCAATTGTAACATGTTTGTTGATTCAACCTACCTGTACCTAAGCATGCTTTTATCATTATCGCAAAAGTGAAAAAAACATCAAGAGAATTGTTTTCAGTGGACTGTGAACAATAAAGTGGGAGAATGCAGACAGAATAAATTGTATATTTCTTAAAGCTGAACTCACTGCAGTTGGTGGCTGTCCTCCAGTCACCAATTACAACACCCATATTGGCACAGGCTTTGGCATAGCTGCCCAGGGCAACACACAAGCACTGTGACAGACTGCTACCACAGTTACATGTTCTTTGGAGGCAAGCCTGAAAATATATATATTTTTTTTTTGTTAACAAGTCGCACATTGATATGTCAACGACAGTTAATTGCTAAAAATGCCAAAACTTATTAAAGGGTTAAGTTCAGTGCAACAGTCTTACCTTGTGGTACTGATCGGTTGGGATATAACCATGGCATGGAGCAAACACTCCAGTTCGGTTGTTCAACACAGAGCACTTTTCATCAGCAAATATTTCTGCAAAAATGCAAATTGAGACCATGAAATATGTTTTTTTTTACCTTGTAGTTAAAGCTATAATGCGCAGTTTCTGTCACCCCCATGAGAAATTCTAAGTAATGACAACAACACGGTCAGCGTGTCCATATGATACTCAGGACATACGGTGCATTAAAAAACCAGATGGACTCTTCAGAAGAGGTACTGCAATTATCTTCACTCGAGTTTCTGTGCGCGAAAGTCACCGGACTACACAATCTTCTGAACATAGTAATACTGAGAAATACGGAGAGAGATGTGTGGAGCGGATAGTCTTAACTGGCTTTGTAGCAACTCATTTGGCACTGACTTCAACGGACGTTTATATCAAAAGTTACGCACTAGAGCTTTAAAAGTATCTCATATAAGCAAGCAGGTACAAACTAATTAGGAAATTCCAGTGTTTTAATTCCAAAGTGTAATGTTTTCTTTCATGTCTGATTTATTTTAGACAAAAAAATATTATGTATGAATTCATACACATATTTCCTACATTTTAAAGTAACATTTGTATTATTAATTGGTACCATTGGCTGTGTTGATGCAGGGGTTGAGTATGTTCACCGCACAAGCACCCACACTCCAGGACAGAGCAAAATGTTGAGCAGAGTTCTCGATGATCCTGCTGCTGGTGGTGAAGTCATCTGTGGTATCACTGTTGTGGTTTCCACAAAGACCTGAATGACGGACCGACTGTGATTACCCATGCCAGAGCATATAGACATGTTTTTTTTGGTAATTTCTTAGCCATGATGGACTTGAATCCCAAAAAGTTTTGGTTTGTTGGTAGACTGAGATCCTAACCTGAGACCACCTCTGTGTGGTTTCTGGGTGGGGTGATGTACAGCTGGATTTCAGGAAACACCTGGACTTGGATCTTCATACCAAAGGATGTGTGGACCTGGACATACATGGAGGACTGCCAGAAAACCAGAGCGTGATCTGACAGGTGACAGAGCGGTAAGTGATTGGGTGAGTGGGTTAAAAAGCCATTATGGACGGATTACTAGGCTACCAGACACATAACATATTTCAAATTAAGGTCCAGTCAATACATGCAATGTACAACAATTCTTCCCATTTTGTATTTTTTCTTACCAGACTGATGAAGTTCAGTGATCTCCTCCTCTCCAAATTTAACCATGTTATGTGAAAAGATATACATTTCCTGAAAATCCAAAAAAGAAAGACATTAATAATCAGTGACTGTACGTAAATGTTGCTTGACATTAGTTTGACGGAATATTTTGGTTTAAATTCAACTCTCAAAGACTGCTTGTACCTGAGAAAGCTGAAGTGTGACTGTTTTCAGAGACGGTGCCTCATCAGAAAACTTGATTGTTATCGTCCAGTTAAGACCCTCAAAGAATAATAAATAAAAACAGTGAGTATGATAAAAAAGACAACATTGGTAAATGTTACATGTTCAAAAATATTCACCTGTGAAGCCACATATGTACATTTACTGGGGAGGGCATACTGTTTGCCATCAAATGTTGTCACAAACTGCCCTTCAATGAGACATCTGGTGGGGCAGTTGTTTTCAGAGCATTTCCATTCCCCACTGTCACACAAACTGTGGAAAGAAATGAGGATGAAAACTTTGAATAGGATCATTATATTGATCCCACATGAAAATTTGCAATTCATGGATATTCTGTAGGTTTTTCCGCTGAATTACCATGACTGACACTTAGAGCTGCGCATGTCTCCGGGTGAGTAACTCCTACCAGCAAAGACACAGGGGCAGCTGGACACACTCACGCAGTGGAAGCCATCTGCGTGATCATTAAGCAACTTGCCTACAACACAAATTAATATACCTTAATACCTTAATATCCCTTTGTTATTTGGCTCATGCAGGCAAAAAAAAGCAATGAAACAACATGAGAAGGGCTACATCATGAAGTCAGGTAGTGCTCACCCTTTGGGCAGACACAGGAGCTGGTAAGTTCTTGGTTGGAGAATCCAGGGTTTGGATTTGAGCAGCTGGGAACAAAGGCCGCACCTTGTTCTACATAAACCAGGTCTCCTGAACAACTTGGTTCCGCTGCATTAACCCACAGAAACATGCTCATCAAGGATCCAAACATGAATTTGAGCCAACACAATTTGAAGATCTTTATAATCTAGTTCTAAAGAGCACCTACCACATTTGGTTACAGTTCTCCATATCTTCCAGGCATAGCTGTTGTTTCCACACTGTTGGACAACTTCATTGAAGAAAGCGCAGCCGATATATTTGCTCATTTCATAGCCGTAAATGTTCTCTTGACAGAGTTGGATATATTGAGGTGCCATGTCTCGCAGACATTCCAAGGTGTTGGAAACGAACATCTTGCATACCTACAAATATCATCAGAGAAACCAACTGAACATCTGGAACTAGGACTAATATTGTATGGTGTAAATAATTTTATGGTTAAACACAGTTGAACAGATTGCCTCCCAAAAAGGTAAATTTACAAAAAGATAAGTTGCAGCATGACATTTATGACACAATATTTTGGCATTATGCTTTCGGGTATTTAATTCATCAATGATCAATGATCAAAGTACATACAGAGGAGCAGTACCAACATTCACTCGGTTGTGTTTGAAATCGTAACACTCAGTTGTTGCAACTGTTAACTTACTAGATTCCCAACGGACACAGGATCTCTGGTTTGACATGTGTCCTCAGCAAGTACGCTCTCCATAACCAACTGCTCCTTGTTGCCTGATTTCATAAGAATTGTACATTCTTAGAGCTAACTGTATGCAAATAAATGTCAAAAGTTTGCATAAACATGTGTGCATTTGTATAATCAGCTAGAGTAGAAAAACTCACAGTAGCATTAATTTTACACTTATGGTTGCACTTTACTTTTGAAATTTTCTTTTTTTTTAAATATAGGACCAAAAACAACTAAACAAAAGCTTACAAATTCCATAGAAAACTCATGTATAAGCTATGACAACCACTATTTGTACTACTGCTGCTACCACCAACACTAAATTTGCTGCTAAAAGTATTTCTGCTAATGTTACTATTGCTATAATACAATCTTGCTATCAATTTTAGTAATTTAACCGTCCTACCCGGGACGTTGTGTTTTCCACACAGTCCAGTCATGTCAGCGCTCAGCTTCTGCTCTAGCTCCACCTTTACAACAAGTAAAAAAAAAGGCTTCAGTGGGTGAAGATAGTGCTCGGCAGTACCAATTACTAATTAACTTCTATGGATATGGAATAGGGATGATGTGTTCGTGCATCTGTGTGCCTGTGTTTACGTGTGTCTGCTGTATGTTGTCAACTCACCCGCAAAGAGCCTATTCCTCCTGGTACATGGTGCCAGGTGACAGACAGAGGGAGCAGCGAGCTCTTCAGTTTAGTGTAGATGCCATAGTGAAAGATATGCTGGTAGGTGTGGTCGTATGGAAGGGAAACACTGTCAACAAATAAACATACTGTCCTGTTAAGAGGGCAAAAGTTTTTTTAACATCTTAAACTACACAGGATGGACACTGTCTTCCTCCAGGAGACCCATCTCAAGATAAATGATCATGCAAGGCTTAGGCGTCCATGGGTAGGACAAGTATTTGGGTCATTATTTGATTAAAAAGCCAGAGGGGCTTCCATCTTAATCTCTAAAAAAATCAGTTTATATCAGAAAGCATAGTAACTGATTGTAATGGGCGCTTCATCATTGTTTACCTATTTTTTTTTCTTCTCTGATTTTGGATACTTTTTGCTTTTAGGGTAGGAATGGAACAGATTATTTCTGTATTTTGTACTTGCTTTTGACTATTCACTAAAGAATAAAACTACCTAAGCTTGTTGTGAGCTAGGGGACCAAAAGACTTGTATTCCTTGATTTTAGTCATTTAATTTCTCTCTCTCACTCCTCGGCTTTCCGAGGGCAGAAGTTTCCCTCCCTTGAGGGTAGTTAAGACTCCTCTTTAACCACCTGGGCGAGTTGCTGCCCGGTGGGAATCGCCGCTGACAGTCAGACCTCCTGTTATCTCTTGTGGGATTGCATTTCCCCATCCGCTCTGCCGGTCGGAGCCACTGAGCATTTAGCCCCTCTCAGATCGGCGACCAATGAAGGCTAGCGGGCGTGGTTGTAAAGATCCCCTCAGGCAGTGCTTAAAATATACAGGAGGACACAAGCCCGTCAGTTGGGGACGTCTGGGGTAAAATCAGAAAAAGCCTCTTGCCTCGCCTCCGGTCACCCTGATCCGGACGGGGGCCCTTTAATTTAGCAAGGGTGTGTGTGTCTCTAGTAAAAAGAAATAAAACTAATTAATTCTAAAATGTTAAATTAGCGAATCACTGTGTGTGGATCGAAAAGCTAGCATTTATACGGCAGAAGCGGGCATAGTAGGGACGGGGGTTACTGAGGGGAAGATGTAAAAGGAGTTAGCCCTCAACTAAACGAGAGTGATACGACGCCTCAGTAACTGTCACTCCGTTTGACCCAACGCAGAAAGACACAAACACAATCAATAAAATATCTGAAATTGGTAGACAATATGCAATAAATCCTACTCCACAGCTGCACCAACAAAATGTTAATCCCCAAACTGAGTTTGATCTCACCTCTACAGAGAATGCAGAGAAAAAGCATAGTGAGATCTAGAGGGAGGCTGTATGAATATGGCGACAAGGCAAGCCATCTGCTGGCCCTCCATTTCAAACACCAAGCAACATCATCACACATCGCTCAAATTAATGATCAGGCAGCGGGTCTTACAACATGTCCCCTGAAGATCAATGCAGCTTTTAACCCTCATGTTGTCCTCAGGTCAAATTGACCCATTTTCCTATATCAATGTTCATTTTAGATACCCAATTGTAATTACCCCAAATAACATGATTGCTTCCACACAACGCTCTTTGGCAAGTACAAATCTCTACTTTCATTAATGTTGGGGCGTCTTATTCAATTTTATAGCATTTGGAGAAAAACAATTTAAGTGATTTTGAAATAGTATTGATTAAAAGTTGACATATTCCAGTCTGTGATTATCCATCAACATACATTCCTTTAATTTTAGTCCAAATAATTCCTAATTTCTGCTTTTTTACCTCAAACATTAGGTATCATTTCCTAAAAAATAAGTTTATTGAACATAAATTCCAAAAATAACTGTAAAACTAAAGTTAATAAGTTAGTGTTACATAGTGTTAAATATAAAAAAAAGTGACAAACATTGAAAAAAATGTAAAAAGTGTTGATTTTCAATTTTGATGGGAAGACAACACAAGTGTTAAAGCTCACTATTCCAAACTTCATACTTCTAAACCCCCCCCTACAGACTAAAACATGAACGCATATTTGGACAATATAGACATACCAACTATTGATATTTTAACACAGATATCAATAAATCAACCAATAACCCTATGGGGAAATTTACAACAGTATTAGGGAAATGAACAATGGCAAAACGCCAGGGCCTGAAAACAAGTTTAAAGTGTAGTGAATCATGTGATTTTCTTTTTTTTAATAGATCATACATTTTGAGTTTATGAAACTAGATCAAGCTGATTCATCATTTGGTTTTCTTTGTTGCTGGAGTTTTCTTGTAATGAAGCTGCATCACCTTTGCTTCTCCACCAGGATGCTCCCATTCTGCACAACAGTCCTGACTTTGTTGATAATGATCTCAACATGGACCAGCAGCCCGTTGTCGCCACGTTGTGTGGTGATGTCACATTCCACCCGGTTGTGGGTGAAACGGGTTAGGGTGAATGGGCAGTTGGAGCGAACGTAGAAACTTGAACCGTTGAAAGGCTGGACAACCCCGCTGCCAAATGTCCTGCAAGTGTCTAATCACAACTTACTGATTAATACTTGACAATGGCTCAAGACATGACTGAATTAAATGACAAAGCAATACATCCATTTATTTGATTATGTTATTTAAAATGTTACCGTTTTGATATTTCAAAATGTCTCCTTTTGTGCATGTAGGCCCTGTGCATGTGTGTGTGTGTGTGTTTGGGGCCTGTGTGTAATGTGTGTAACTGTAACAATAGAGTGAAATAAATGCCCCTTGCACGGTTAACTAAGTATGTCTTTTTCTTGGAATAATTGGAGCCTATTTTCTTACATGAAGTGCCCTTCCAGGACAGAAAATATGATAAAGTGCCCTCTAGAGCAGAGGTTAATTTTATTTTAACAGGACCTTTATACCTATACTTTTATATATTATGCCACAATGAGGCTTTGCTTACAATCACTACCAACAAACATTAATAGTACCTTGATATATAAAGATAGTATATATGTATGTTTATATATGGAGCTGAATATTTTTGACCAAATACCTCGATATCGATATTGTGACCATATTGTAGGGTTGCCAATAGGTGCTTTCACAAAATATTTAAATAATGAGATTTTTGATAAATCCTCTATAATGTGGATACAATGACTAAGTTTTTGAAGGCAAATAATAGAACAGCTAGAAGAGTCTGGAAAGTTCAGAAAATGACATGCTTTACCATGCTTATTAGGATATTACGATATCCAAAATCTAAGAAAATATCTACTCTCATATCACAACATCGATATACTGTACAGCCCTACTATACTATCCAAGGATGGTGTCAGACATAAAACATTAATATATTCCCATACACAAGACACCCGTCCAGTGTGATAAAGGGCCCTCTAAGGTGCCGGTGTCCCACCAATTTAGAGCTCAATAATGAAATCTAATAGCTTTGAATTACTTTTGTATTATTCCTCGAATCATGAAAAACAAAGCAAATTCACTTTTTGTACATTAAAGTGCATTATAAGATTTATAAGAGTATCACTTTAAAATTAATATTAACTATTATTTCAAGTCCATACATCACACATCACGTTACAATACAACATGCAGTGTAATTAGCTTGTGCCTAGATGTTCCAGAAAACATCAAATAAATAGTAAGAAATAGAATAAAATACTATTGGATAAAGTTAACCAAAACAGAATGACGTATACAACCCATACGTATCACATAATAATGATATTAAAAATGTATCCGTATATTTAACTGATCCAGATTGATTGATTTACACATACTCACATTTCTGAGTTTCTGTTGTTGTGAACGATTCCCCTGGGCTTAAAACTGTGTCAAAGTGGAATTAAACATGATTTATAATATAAAATTCAAAATAATTAATAATACAAGAAATATCTTCATACTATACAGTAATCATCAATCAAAGTAATCATCATTGAGAAAAAATTGCTCCTGTCAATAATTAACTAATTATATCATTGGAGTACTGAGTGTTACTAAGTGGTTTAATCTACAACAGTGCATCATATTTTATACGCTCATCGTAAGTTTTCTGTATACTCTTCATTTGTAAAGCAACTAGTAACTGAAGCGGTCATATACTGTAAATGTAGTGGATTTTGTTGTTTTTGAATTGTAATGCAGCAACATGACATGGAAATACATTCAAGTATCTAAAATGTGTACAGGTTTTGAGTAAAATGTACTTTTTTATTCCACCACTTCATGTTACACTGATGCATATCTTTTTTCCTCAGACTGATTAAAAAAACAAACAAATGAAAAACAAACATGAAAAAAAATTGATAGAATATGGCACATTTTGAAATATTGCATCATTATCATTTTTGCTGTTAATGCTGCTTAAATTCAGAAGTAGTGGTAGTCTCTTTTTTGACATATTGTAGTATTTTGATTTTGAAATATTTTTTGTCCCCTGCCACTTTTGAATGAATTTGTATTCCAATGATTAAGTAAACATATATTTATCTATAAAGGATACATTACATTATTTGCATGGTACCTGAGGCCAGTGAAAAGCAGAATGCCAGCATCCATCGCTGCGAGGTCATGCTGCCTGATGCTCTCCCTGTGAAACCGGGAGCAACTGCCCAACTGTCCACCAAATGGCTTATATATACAGCATCCTTACGCACACACTCTTAACCACCCACCCTGTACCAGGAAACCACAGATAGAAAAAATAACTCAGATTAAACAATACTTGGAAATTCAGCAGACATGTGGAAATGATCACAAAAGGAATTCCTGTGTTTAGGCTTGCGGTTGACTTTGAGGGATTTGCAGTTTCATTTATGATTGTAGTGTTTTGTATTTTGAGTTTGTATATATGTGTTGTTGTACTACTACCTGTCTTGGCCAGGACACTCTTGAAAAAGAGATTTTTTAATCTCAATAAGTCAAATGAAATAAAATTATAAATGATCCTGCTAATCATATTGCATTTACAGTTAAAGTTGACTATGTCATGCAAAAAATCCCTCTGACATTTACTCCCGTGGGAAATTGTGAGTGTGTGTGAAAAAGAGAGGTGAGGATGGATGCACAAACACATTGCAGAAGACTCAACATTAAGTGCTAAAGAAAGTTTGAAATTTAAGCCTGATCATTTACTGTAATCCTTTAAACATCTTGTTTCCTGCCAGGAATTTTAAAATCCGTTTCACTAGCTCACACATTAAGGGTAAAATATTAATTCCTGTATTATGAACAAAGAGGAGCTGCCTTTAGCAAACACTGATGAACCAGACCTTGCCAGTTAAAAGTCCAGATAGACAAATTGATAAATGTGCATGAATGGAACCAGGATGTACTTGTTTTTCAGTTTGAAAGCCAAGAGAAAGTGCCCCATGACCTTTGAAGACCTGCAGCTACTCAGATTTCTTTTAATGCATGCAAAGATTATACTTAGAACTGCAAACTGAGTTAAAAAGCTTCTTAACCTAAATCATTGAGGTGGTAAACTGATTAAGTGGCTTATCAACACATAAGCAGGCTTTATTAAAGCAGAGCTATATCACTCTTACCCATCACCCGTCAATTGAGATATTTTGAGCCAATTAAATTCTTAGTGTGTGTAGATATTATTTGTACTAAGGAGTAGGCTACTTTCACTGCATGTAACTAAACTGTAACTAAAATAAGAAAAGATTAACCTTAATTTATTAATCCCAAGAGAGAAAATGTGGTTGTTACAGCAGCACAAAGACAGTAGTACAGATACATAGAGAAAAGCAAAAGAACAAATAATATAATAATAGGTATATAAAAAATAGAAAAAACTACAAAAAGAAAAACATATGGACACGGCAAAGTGACAGTGGTAAAGTATGGTTAAAGTGACAGTACTGCAAGTCTGTTACCAGACTGATTAAATTATGACACTTAGTGTTTGTCTGTATTAAAGATAAAGATGTAATCTCACTGTAATATTGAATAAGATGCAAAAATCAGAACTCCGAACATATTAACATAATATAGTATAATATGATAAATTATGACGTTATGTGATATAACTAGTGAACTATTACTAAACTATAACTGCAGCAACTTTGGAGTGGTTGAATGTCAAACTAACTTCAAATGTAGGTAGTGTTTTAAGTAGCTAAACACAGTAAACTACTAGAAAATACTTCTTTAACAGGCTGTATCACAAACTGTCCAATATTGGCCAAGGAAAATAAAGCATTGTGATTTGTTGGCATTTCACTGGCTTTAGGTAGCCTATAATAACTTGTCATAATATTAACTCACCTTACCTGCCATAAAAAGCTCTGTCAAAACAGTTATGCAGAAAAAACGCCAGTCGTCCCTTATTTTCCACAGAAAACAAAGACTTATCAGTAAGGGACACCTTTTTTCTGCACCAATTTGTGCTTTTAATGCACCAATTTCAAAGTCCTCTGCTACTCTGAACATAAAGGAAATAAAGAGTGAATATGAGGAAAGCACATTGTATTAAGGATTAAAACATCACATCATAGACATGAGAAATATGTTTGGTCTGTCAAAATAAATCATTGGGTATATTTGGATGAAGCAAGAACCCATTAATAAACTCAAAAATAACATTATCAGTGAAGGATATACATAACTAAGTACATCTACTGTAATTAAGTAAAAATTCAGGATACTTAAACTTTACTTGGGTGTTTTTAACTTGTGCTAGTTCTACTCCGTTATATTTCAGAGGTAAATATCGTATATTAAGCTGAAAACGGCTGGGTTTTTTTTACTATAAAAAGTTCATGTTTAGTGATTTGTGGTTCTCAAAGGACAGCGACCCAACAAACGATTTGATGATAATGAGAGCAATAAAACTAAGTTTTAAGCTGTTATATATATATATATATATATATATCTTCCTCACACCACTACTGCAAACCTTTTATGTTAACGCACCATCTACTTTTTTAATACAGCCAGTTTTTGTCAAAAACTTGAGCTCACACTGCGAGCTGTGTACACTGTGTTGTTGTGGAGATAGGTCTGGCAATGTGATACACAGATGGCCTGCCTGTTATGCTCTCCTTTTGGAAATTCAAACCAAGCCAGTCAACATGGGTATATCCCTGGTATGACAATTCTGAAATGACCTGAGTGAACCGCATAAAAATTACCTTAAGTTCTAGAAATGGATGGGGCTTTACACATCATATTCAGTGAACAGCTAACATCACAAACACTACCGTCCAGCTGTATACCAGCAGAACTGTTTTGTAGCTACTTGAAATTGTCATTGTACAGGAGAGAGAGAGAGAGAGAGAGAAGGATAAAGCTATTTGATGATGGTTCTGCAATGATTACATTCTGATTTCTCCTCCTCTACATAGTTTTTGATTTTTGACTATTTTAAGACGAGGGAAGACCATTTCTCTTAATTTGATTTCATTTAAAGTCATTTAAAGGCTTTACTGTTCATTTAAAAATAGACAGAGACAGATTTGTGCTACGCGCCAGCTGCACAAATCTTTTTTTTTTTTTTTTTTAATTATTCCACATCACTGGTGTTACATCACACATTGGTGGTGTTATTCAACTGAATTAAAACCATTCCAACTTTTCCAACTATTCTCACAACTTCAACTTCTTCTTACTGATTTGAGCTATTCCAGTTTATTCAGTTTTATTCAGTTTAGCTTTAGCAATTTAGCTATTCAGCATTCCCACACATTTTCTGCAGGAAATGCTTTTTCTAATTAATGTTTTAAATTACACTGCTATTACTACTACAGTACAATATAATATGTCAAAATGCCTGCTGTGAAAAGATACTGCTCTGTCACCTCATTGGAAACTGTTATTACAAAATGATCCCGTCCACAGGTTGCAGACCGGTCCTTACACATAGTTTCTCCCCAAGTTTCTTCTTTTTGCGATTGGTTTACACAAAGACAGACGATTGGGTTTTCTTAAGCCCGTAGTTTCCCTTTAATGTGGTAGGCCTACTTCAGCTAGCCTGACAGACTTAGTATGTGTTTAGTGCAGCAGTGTTCATGGGGGTGTTTAGAAGATTAGGCTTATTGATTATGAAAACTTGGTAAAATATAAATGACTCAGTTGTAGTCTTGGCAATCTGACAAACGATACGGATCTTCTAGCTGGTGGCTTTTTGGCTTTATTTGACACAGACGCAGAAAGTCAGTGGTGTCTCATGTTGCTTCATGCCCACGTCTAAGAGGTTATAGGAGAGCAGCACAGTGTGTGTGTGTGTGTGTGTGTTTTCCCTAGTATGCAATAGGCCACAGTTTGCTCTGTATGTTTTCCACTTAGGAAAAATAAAGTGCTCTGCATATTTTCTAGTAATGAAACATTTTGAGAAAAATGAGATATCAAGTGACCCGATTAAAGACGAAAGAGTTAAGGTTTTTTTCATCCTTTTAGGAGCACAAGTGTGCTCAGTAAATTTAATGGGAATCTGAGCATGCATTTTACATATTACCTCCCTGTGTATGACTGTGTGGAAATGTATTGAGGCTATTGGAAATATAAGGTTGCCAAAATCTTAGCTTTGATCCATGTACCTTATTTAACAGAATCTAGCCAGTAGTTGTCAAGTGTAAGACTGATCGACAGAATGAGTGATGCACATCCCAACTCTTGGGCCCTGCTAGTCAGCTGGTGTCACAAGGTTTATTTCCCTAAAAGAGACATTATAGGGTTTTACCATGAAACCATGTACGACATTATGTGTGCAGGAGACTTGTCCCATTATTGGTGTTCTTCTCTAATGGGCCCAATCATGAGCCATCATGAGGCTGTTCTCATTCTCCCAATTATGTGACACCACTGTCCACATTATGCTCCCCTCCACACATAAATGCCTTTATTGTGTTATAAACCTGATCAGTACTGGAGAAGGTGGGAAATGATAATGGTTGAGTGTGTGAAGGAGGGAGTTCTGATAATGATAACCTAGGATTGATTTAGTGAAATATACCATGGCTACCCAGTTCTTTCATTAATGTGTATGTATGTTTAGACAATGTTATCAGCGGTCCAGAGATGTTACTGCCCAAGAAACCTCGTGTGTGAGACGTCCCCTGACTGTCATCATGGACCTTTAATACTAGAGTGAGACCTGCAGGGGGCAGCTGTTTTTGTACTATACCAGAAGCAGCCTGTTGTACAGTAACAGGTGAAATATGGTGGTTTGAAGTGTGTTTTTTTTCATCATTAAAATTCGACTGTACTTAACAGATACTGTAGTTTAATATATAGGTTGCATGAATCTGTATCTATAGTAGCCTTTATGCAATGTTGGCTTGTATGTTGTGTATCATGATACACTGTAAACAGCATACATGCACATTATATTTTTTTAAATTCGTTCTTTATTTTTTATTTTTATTTTTTTACAGGGAAGTCATTAAGAACAGGTTCTTATTTACAATGGCGGCCTGACAAAGGGCAAGGGAAAGAAGGCTCTAATTGCTCTATATTTATATTTCAATAGGGATTTTAGTGGAGCCTGCTGTATTGTTTTCTATTTTCAGTAGGTCTATAACATTTCAATAATGTAAATGGATTGTAGCAGACTAAAATCTCGCCGTAAGCGATCAACTCCACCATCGTGCTTCCAAAACAATATTTATTTGCGTCATGCCGACGCTCGCAGTGACGAACTGCTCCACTACACGCCTCCTATCTTACCTTTCCTCTCCACTCTTCATCAACTCTCCCATCAGGACCACATGGATGTGACGCGTTGATACACAACACCCTGGAGAACAACTTTATCCAGCAGCCAGCGTTATATTCGGGAGTGGTTGTGGATAACCAACGCGGCAGCAACTCCGAATTAAGGGGGGTGGGGTGGGAAAATTAGTTAAGTGTGTTTTGTATTTTCTTGTTTTGAGGCGTCAAATAGGCTACAACTAAGCAGCCCTGTCCTGTGTTGTATTTCCCATATGTCGCGCAAACAGGTCGACCATGACTACAATCTCCGTAGTATGAGCAACCTGATGGGCGAGCGGTGGAAGAAAGTGAGCGACGGAGGAGAGCGGAGCCTGATCAAGGCTCCGTCCAGCGCCAGCCTCAGCAGCCAGGGCGCCTCCGCCGCGACCTCCACCGCAGGTGCGCCAGCAGCACCCCCCACTTCCACCGGGGACCTGGAGAGGGCTGCCCGCAAGCAGTTCCAGCAGGATGTCACGCCCGGCTTCGTCTACGTCCTGGCCGCCTTCTCCGCCCTGGGGGGCTTCTTGTTCGGCTACGACACCGGGGTGATCTCCGGGGCGATGCTCCTGCTGAAGAGGGAGCTGGACCTCAGCGCTCTGTGGCAAGAGCTGCTCATTTCAAGTACTGTGGCCGCGGCCGCCCTGTCTGCCCTGCTGGGCGGCTTCCTCAACGGGCTCTTCGGGCGCAGAGTGTGCATACTGCTGGCCAGCTTCTTCTTCTCCGTCGGTGGGATCGTGCTGAGCACCGCCCCTGGCAAAGAGGTTCTCCTGGCGGGGAGGCTCATCGTCGGAGTGGGGCTTGGTAAGACATGTGTTCAACATGCTCTCTGTCCCTTCAGTGTGTCATAACAGATGCTTGTTTGAACATTTCCACAGTTTTTTTTCTTCTTTTAGCCAAAATTATGTTATAACCCAACAAACTGTTGCATACAGTGAAAGCAAAACACACTTAGTTATGCTATTTTAAAGTCTTGTCACCCGACATTAGCCTATACATCTACATCAACACTGTCACTAATGTCAAGACAAAGTTGCTCTTAATTGGAAACAGATCAATTTAGCTCATTCCACTGGCTGCACTTTCAATGTTAATGGTTGGCTGACTTTATTGATTTCTACATTTTGTCAGAGTTCAGAGGTCAGAATCCACTTAAGGGCACCTTAAGACCACAAGCCTCAAAGCCCCCACCCCCTCAACATGTAATGGGTTGGGTTTGTCCCCCTTCTCTCTGTCTCTTCCTGCCTCAGGCCTGATATTTGCAATTACTCACAGCTTCTAATTACACAGTGTAGCCTTCTGCTGTTCAGACTGCTTGCCACTGGCTGTTAGACAACTTGCTGTCTTCATTATTAACCTCATTAAAATTATTATTCGATTTAGAGAAAACTAATGATAAAAAGGAAGCAGATATCACAGCAAGGAAGCTAAGATGAAGCACACAGAAGATTCTTGGTGTCAATAAGGTCACTGATGTCAGAGTTGCATTTATATGATTGGCTCCTTTCCTCCTTGCTTCTTCCTTCCCTGCATGAGCCTGGCTTTTTCTTCTCTTGAATCATCCCTCTCTCTGCCTGTTCCTCCCTCTCTGCATGCTTTTACATGCAACTCGCCATTTGATCAGAATTCAATGTATCCCAAATTATTTATAGTGGCTGCTCTAACTCATGAGTCACATCCTCTGTGGAAAGGGCTGTTAAAACTGGCTTTCCAGTCTGAGCGCTATGTTGATGGCACTCGTACGCCGCCTCCTTTAAGAGTAGCAGAAAGGAAAACAGTGTAACAATTTATGTTACAAATGTATGATACTAATTAAAACGGATAAGATAGGCTTTTTTCAGAGTTCAGATTCACAACACAGTTAATGGACAGTTGTCAACTATTAGTTTTTTATGGAGATGGGTGCCCATCAACAGCCAGTTTGAATTTATAATATGCATGTACTGTAATGTTAACACTAAACAATTGTGGCAGTTGAGTGTTTGTGATTGTTTAGAAATACCAATAATATAAGGTAAGGGAAAGAAAAATGCAGAAAATGCAGCAGCTACACACTTCATTTTCAAGCTCTGATAGATAATATGTGGAAAGACCAATCACACGGGTCATTTCAGCTGTTACATTATAAGTGGCTGTTTCATTATAAGTATCCCCTGCCCTTGTGCCATCGCAATCTTTCCCCATACAATCATCTTTATTACACAAGCATGAACAAGCTGGCCCTGATAGATAATTAACACATTCTGGCACCACAATTAGCTACTCGAGACACTAATAAGGCAACATTTTTCATTGCATGCAATTATTCTGGCGGAGCCCGTCACCTGCACACTCAACTTTAACGTGGCCGCCAGTTCTCAGGAAAGCTAACTGCTTAGCATGTCTGAACTGAACTGGCCATGAAGGTCATCAGAGCTGTTTGTATACGCCAAGCCTTGCCTCCCTGCATTTCTACCCATAACCGGTTGCTGTTGATCTGACCTTTGCCGGAGAACAGGGTCTGTTGTGTGAAACGAGCTGTTGCTATAGTCTGAGCAAGCAGATGGGATTGAACCAGACAGTCTGAAATTGTCAAGTTATTGATGACTCCTTGTCAACCCGGTCAAAATAAAAGGCTTTCTTGCTGCAAAAGATAGATGTAGAAAGGTGTTCTCTCATATTCATAATCTGTCTTGGATGTGTGATTTGTGATGTGTAAGGAGGTGATCTATTATATAATCAAGCAAAGGAATTTCCTCCAGCCAATTTTGGACTAGACTGAGTGACTGCCGGGGATAGCCAAGCTAGCACTAGCACCTGGGAGCCTATCAGCTAGCATGTTAACTGCTGGCTGTGTGGGCTATCAGTGCAATTTGAAACCCCACTGGCTGTGGGTTTTATGATATTGTTTTTGTCAGATTGTATTAAAAGATATGTAGCAATAGATACATTTCATTGACTATTGACAGTGACAATGAAAATGTTATCTTTAAACCTTAAATATTTTTTAGGGGCAACTTTGGGGCAGCAAAAACAAACTGTGGACACAGCAGTGACATATTATCACCTTTTAAGTTGATTTTGCATGTGCGCCCTGATAACTCAGTTGGTAGAGTTGTATGAAGGTAAATATGGTGCAAATGTGAGAGAGCGTAGATGCGATGTGAGCACTTGTAGAATAGCGTAAATGCGATGTGAGCACTTGTAGAATATGATTTGAGAGCGCATAGATGCGATGTGAGCACTTGTAGAATATGATTTGAGAGCGCATAGATGCGATGTGAGCACTTGTAGAATATGATTTGAGAGCTTGTAACAAAAATCTGTACTCGTAGATGCGATGTGAGCGCTTGTAGAATAATCTGTACTCGTATTTTTTATTTTTTTCCCACTTCAGTCACTTTTCCAGTACAACCACAACTCAGTGATTACAACCTCTCGAATCTGTTGCTGCAGCGTGCTCTCTCGCATCACACAGCGGCGAGTCTGCGCTCTCGACTTTTGCAACACTTCTTGCGATACATTTGGTGCCAAACTAATTTGTACCTGTGGACTTAGTCTGTGGAGCTCTGAGCCAACAGGACGGGGACAGCAGGGTTTCTATCGCCAGATGAGGGACAACTCTGTCCGGCTTATTTATGTAGCATGAAAGCTAGCGTTAGCTAACTAGCAGCCAGCCCGTATCTAAATAATGTAAATACCTTTTAATTATCTCAACACTTTTTAACAGTCCAACTGGAACACTGGCGGTGAGCTCCAGGTCCTGCAGCCGCGGACGGACAGCTGCAGTGGGGCTTGGCCAGCGTGGAAACATCGCTAGAAAGCTCCGCTGCCGACCTCGACCTAATCGCCATTGGGACACGGAGAGCTCCAGACCTGGTAGCAGCAGTACAACCCCCCTGGAGCTCACCGTCAGTGTTGGTGGAATAGCAAGCTAGCGTTAGCAAACTAACCAACCAGCCCGCAATAAATAAATACAATTTAATTTAATTTAAAAGGCAGGCATTATATATACCACTGATGGCGGTCCGTCTGCAGGACCTGGAGCTCACAGCCAGTGTTTCAGTTGGACTGTTAAAAGTGTTAGGATAACTAAAATGTATTTATAAGCGAGGTTAGTTCGCTAAACTAGCTTACTATTCCACCAACACTGACGGTGAGCTCCAGGGGGGTTGTGCTGCTGCTACCGGGTCTGGAGCTCTCCGTGTCCCAATGGCGATTAGGTCGAGGTCGGCAGCGGAGCTTTCTAGTGATGTTTCCACGCTGGCCAAGCCCCACTGCAGCTGTCCGTCCGCGGCTGCAGGACCTGGAGCTCACCGCCAGTGTTCCAGTTGGACTGTTAAAAAGTGTTGAGATAATTAAAAGGTATTTACATTATTTAGATACGGGCTGGCTGCTAGTTAGCTAACGCTAGCTTTCATGCTACATAAATAAGCCGGGCAGAGTTGTCCCTTATCTGGCGATAGAAACCCTGCTGTCCCCGGCCGTCCTGTTGGCTCAGAGCTCCACAGACTAAGTCCACAGGTACAAATTAGTTTTGCACCAAATGTATCGCAAGAAGTGTTGCAAAAGTCGAGAGCGCAGACTCGCCGCTGTGTGATGCGAGAGAGCACGCTGCAGCAACAGATTCGAGAGGTTGTAATCACTGAGTTGTGGTTGTACTGGAAAAGTGACTGAAGTGGGAAAAAAATAAAAAATACGAGTACAGATTATTTTCTACAAGCTCTCAAATCATATTCTACAAGCGCTCACATCGCATCTACGAGTACAGATTTTTGTTACAAGCTCTCAAATCATATTCTACAAGTGCTCACATCGCATCTATGCGCTCTCAAATCATATTCTACAAGTGCTCACATCGCATCTACGCTCTCTCACATTTGCACCATATTTACCTTCATAGAGTTGGCACCCATACTGTATATAGAGGTTTACTCCTCGACTCAGTGGGCCCGGGTTCAACTCCAGCCTGTGGCTTTTTGCTGCATGTCAGATAGGCAAGTCTTTAGCTGTCTTGTTAAAATAAAGGCCGGAAAAGTTGATATAGCAACTTCTTAGTAAGCCCAGCCGATATTGATATTTGATAGTTTAAAGACTCCTATCATGAGATATCAGCCAGTGGGAATTTTCCTTACATAACCCATAACACAAATAAACATTTTGATTAGGTTCCCGTTACATTTTTAACACTTGCAGTTGCAGCAGTTGCAGCCAGGACATGTACAGGGTATGACATCTTACTGTTGAAAAATAAACTTAAAAAGATAAGAAAAGCAGCAGGTTGATGATTTTACTACATTCCCAAGGACAGTTGATCAGACAAACTATCACAGCTACCAATGGATTCTTTTTATGCTCTCTGTGTGGCAACGGTTAGATTTAAAAGGTTAAACACAGACACACATAATGTGTATAATAGTGTGTGTATAAGTGTTCTGGCTCCAGCAGTTTCAAATGTTGTTGCACAGTTAATTACATTGTGATAGCATTTAATTATTACCTGGAGGTTTGATAATTAATTGGTGGGTTTATATAATTAAATCGTCGAAACTAGGTGGAAGCTAAGTGTGGACTTATTGAGGAGTTTGTTTATGCGCATATTGTTGTTCTGTATGGTGGAAATCACATCACTAAAATGTCAAGTGTTGAAGAAATTAATTGGTTTCGGCTTGACATTTGGCCATTTTGAGGTAGTTTTTCCAAAATTGTTTTATAACAACTTGAATTTCATGACCAATTTGAAGTTACATCATAAACACTGTCACATGGCATATTATGGGATAATTTGTTTTTAGATAACAATTCTCAAAATCCAGTGTGATATTAGGCACACTTTAATGAATTTAATTAAGAAAGGGCACAACCTGCTTTTACCACTAAATTCAATCAGCACTCCCACCACTTTATTTGGAGGAGTTTTCGAGGATGCTCCATTAGCCACTAATTAAATTCCTCCATCACAACCAGCTACTTAGTACCTGAAAATGTCCTGCCTGCGTCTTTACTACATCACAGTGATGGAAGGTCTAATGAAGTATCTCCCTCGTACTCTGATCAAGCGAGTCAGTCCCGAGCTTTGTACTCCGTGCCTAGAATCTGCCTTCACAAGACCAGACAGTTTCTTTGTTTAACTTTTCTGTACTGCTTTGAGGCTGAGCCCAACCAAACAATGACTTTGTGTGTGTGTGTGTGTGTGTGTGGATAACGGAGAGCTGGGAGCTGTCCCTTGGTGCTGAAAGGAGAGCTCATTAACTAGAAAAGGAACACCTTGCAGATGTGTTTGTAAGGGATTCAAATCCAAGCAAGTGAAGAAACCTGGCCTTTGGTTAAGCTTAGCTTGTTTTCATTGCAGTTTCAGTTGCAGTGGGGAACTTTAGAGGAATATGAATACTTGAGATGGCTTTGCTTGTATCAAAATAATGTCACTTGACTCCAGATATGTCTTCTATGCAATACTGATGTAGGACAAGGGCGCCTCAAGTTGAATCTTGTTCTTATTTCTTAGCTCTCACAATGTAGCAGGTCTTTCTCATGAAAATTCAAATGTACATTGAAAGTGTAGATTCGTCACAATCATCAGCATTAGTTTTTTTTTTAACCTACTGTAGGTCTTAATCTCATAATTGTGGTCACTCCAACTATGGGTCATGCAAACTTTGCACTAGCCCCTTCAGTTATGGTGATTCCTCTGTTAACTTCCTTGAAGACGGGCACTCTGTTGAAGTTTAAAACTATTGGATCTGCCCAGAGCCACTCTAGATCTGCCATAAACAATCGCTAATGTTTGGTTGTGACGTATGTCATGCGCATGTGCGACCAGAGGGGAGACCGACAAGGTGTATATTCAAGGGGGTAAGCCTCTCTTCTCTAAGCGTAGCTCCCATGGCGCCATTTTAATACTACAAAGCCATCACCTGCAGTTAGCATCCCATTGACTGCCATTCATTTTGGCGCCACTTTGACAGTAAATAACTTTACCTCTGAAGCGTTTTAAGGCTCTATTTGTCCATTGTTGTGTTTCTAAAGAAACACAACAATATATAAAAGGCTCCATTACCTTGTAACTCACGTTATGGCTCCGTAGCAGACGTTTTTGTAAAAATAGGTTAACGATTGTGTCATAACCACGCGACTTAATGTTGCATAGTCCAAAAAAAATCACCGTAATACCAGGAGAAGCTTGCAGACAGTTTGGACTTCCATTAGCTCTGTAGGTTCAATTACTAACGTTAACTAGCATGTTAGTTAGCAGTAATTAGCCTGTGTAATTAGCCTCCTAACATATACCTACGCTCTCCGTCTCTGCTGATTGGGAATGATTGAGATTTCTCTTGGCACAGCTACCAGAAGAATTACAACTTTTCAGACATGTTCAGACACAACTACATTGTCAAACTCAGTTGGAGGCTGCGCAGTAATGCTCAGCCATCACCGGAAAAGTGCTTCTATTTTCCTTCACTGGTCTCCGTCCAGAACAATGGAATCTGTTGGTCCATTTCTTTAACTGTCTATGCTTATATTTAGCATTAACTTTGCTAGCTTTCGCCTTAGCCAACTCCTTCACCACTAACGGAGCGAGCTGGAAAATCTAACTTTTCCTGAACCCCGTGGGGAGGAGGGCCACAGCATCATGGCCACCAATAAAACTCAACAAAGATTGTTCTTGCTCGGGTTTTAACTTCTGGATATTCGGCAGCTTTGTCACAATGGACTGAAAGGCTTGGCTCGCATCTTTCTCCCCCGCCATTCCAGAACTACAACTCTAGCGCACAGGCTCAATGTCATTGTTCTCAGCCACTCCCTCTGTTTGCTTGATTGGACCACCAAATATTTGGCTGGAGAAAACCCAACACTAAACCACGAACCCAGATGTAGTACCTCTATGCGTATTACTGAAGGGAAATGAAAATTGAGTTTAAGTGCGTAGGAGGGCGGAACTAGGCTCGTGCCAGCCTTTGAAACCACATAACAAGTACATAAATCCCTTTCAGCACTTCCCTTTGAGTTCCACTGAAAGTAGCCACAGAAAGTACCCCCCTGAATTAGCTATTGTAGCCAATGGATGGCAAACTTTGCACTTTGCACCTCTGTTGTAGAAATTTGGGAAATAGATAAACAATATATATCAGGGCAAACAGCACAAGCCACCTAAAGTTTTCCTAAAAAAAACGTTTTACAAAGATTATTAGCAAAATTATGCTTTTCTCGAAAAGTACACACAGACTGAGACCCCTGAATAAGCTATTTTGCTAACTGTTCAGGGATATACTTTCATATTTACAGGGATGTTCCTTTATGCAACATCAAAAGAAATACAGACAAGACATAACATACTGTATGTGAAATTATAATATTAGCAACTCATTTTTAAATCCAATGCAAGATAGAATGACTGAAAAGCTTGACTCCCAGCCGAAAACACTTAATTTCAGACTGTCAGTAAGCTAAAGCAAATGTGTACAGTATTTGACCTTTTTACTGGCCTGTAATGGTATTACCTTTAATGGGCTGTGACATAATTATTTCCCCAGTCACCACCTGTCGCAAGATGTGAAATGGAAATGATCCATTACTCAGTAAATACATCAACATCAGCTGTAGTATCTCACTCATAGGCATATGGGCTGTGTGCGGCAGCAGGCGTGGCTTGGACGAAGACAAGCTGGTGATACATATGGCTGAGATAATTAAAACAGTGGAACATGGAGTAAAACAAGCACGAGGGAGGATGAAGAAGTCCGGCTGTATGAGGTGAATACAGAAGACTTGTTTGTGTTAAGAGTGTTAAAATCTGTACATATTGTATATATCCTTTCTGTGTGTGTGCATCTGCATAATATCATCTGAGTATCCAAACATATAGTGCAAACACACAGACAGAATACAGCTGTTGCTGTTAGAAAGGAGCCAAAACAGATTTGATAGCATTTGGTGATGGCTTCCCCCGCCTGTGAACCGCTCTGCAGATTGGCATGAAATCTGCCTGCTGCTCTACCTGTTTAATCATTACACTCAAACTTGATACTTATTCTAATATAGTATACCAGCCTTTAACATGCTGGAACGAACTGCATTTAATAATACAGTGTAGCATTCATTTATTTTTTCGACAAAGAATTCTAGAGCAAGGGCCACTTAACATCCTTCAGCCGCATGTTGTGGCCGTCGTCAGCAAATGGAGTTTGCTTAATCGCCAAGGAGATTGTACAGGTGACGTAAGTATGGTATTCCAGTTATATGAGAACAGGTGGTTGTATTTGGGGAAGAGGGGGTATTGTGACCCATGTCATGAGTACACTGCAATTACTACTGAAATGAGTTGTTTTAAAGGTCTACTCTACTTTAACCTATAGCATAGGGTTTAGTTTTTTTTTTTTTCTTCGTGGCTTCGTCTTGCAGCAGCATCTATCAAAAGGTTATGAATGGATTTCCATTAAATTGGCCTGAGCAGACAGGCCAAAGAGCAGTTAATTAGATTTCAGTGGTAATCTGGATCTCAGATTTCCGCCCTCAGATGATATTCCTTTATTTTTAGCAATAACTAAGATGTAGACTAGACTCCAAATCCTTAGGTTTCATTTTAAGTTCAATAAATTAATATGAATCAAAAGAGATGACTGATTCCTCTGGGTGTTAACAGCAGGCTAGAGAGCTGTACAGCCTTGGCGGAGTCTACAAGTGCCTCTCCTCTAATTACTCGACACTGAACAGTAGGCCAGGCGGATGCTTGACCATGGGGCTTTCAACCAATACTGTTATCTTGTTTTCTAGTACACTCTGGGAAGAAAGAGTATGTTTTTTTTTAGTAAATGTTCTGATGTTGTGTACTCCTTCAAGAAACGTAACTATGTGCTTTCAAATGCTGATGATGGTCATTTCCTTTTGCACTGAAAATCCTCCTCACTCTTGATTATCGATTCCTCTTCCTAGAGCTGCCACAGTGTGGTGCCCGCTCGGAGACTGGTTTCCCAGCAAAGTGGTTGCCATAGCAACAGGTAGCCACGTAGTCGTGGCGGGCGTCGATGGCAGGGTGGTGGCACGGGGAGGAGAGGTGATGGGGGTGGGGGTGTAGAAAGCAGTGGGAGACTATTATTAGAGCTTATCGGGAGCCAGCTGCAGAAAACTGTGGTCTCATGGCACCTTGTCAGATAGGCATACACACACTGTTTGTTCTGTGTGTGTGTGTGTGTGTGTGTGTGTGTGTGTGTGTGTGTGTGTGTGTGTGTGTGTCCAGTACTTATTTGTACAGTAAAGTATTTGTTTGTGTCTCTTGGGTTCAACTCTTGTCCACATGAAATCAGTGTTGCTGTTGATTTCAGGGTTAAAGGGCAGAGTTATTCAACTAATTCATTACAGACAATAGAGATTATTGAAAAAATTGCAATAATGATGTTAAACCCACTGACTTTTAAAACACTTTTTTGTGAGTTTTTTAAGAATTTTAAATGTTGTTATTTTGAAATCACTAGCTCAATATTTAGGGATTTTGCATGGGGACCGGAGGGTGGCTGGTTGAAATCCAGCACGGTATGGGGTCTTAGCTGGAGAAGTGACAGTTGAGCAAGCCACCGCACTGCCAACTCTGTGCTAGCCCCATCACTCAGAACACAACTAATGCGTGTCTATGGGTCCTGTGTGTGAGTGATAGATAAAGCGTTTAGTTGAAGAAAACTGCCCTGTTTTCTGTTTTAGATCATATTCAGGTCAGTTGATTGGTTAATGTTAGTGTAAGGCTTTTGTCACGGTTTATCTTATAACCCTGCCTTCATTTTTTATTTATACCATACAAATAAGTCCTTTTCATATAATTAATGTATACATTAATGTTAATGTATACTTTATTAGTCCCGCAAGGGGAAATTACAATTAATGTATACTTTATTAGTGATATACAGTAAGTCTGCATTTCCTTGAGGACAGGCGACATCTGAACCTTCTGCTAACGGTTGCCTCTCCCTCTCTCTCCCCCACTGTGTAGGTATTGCCTCTATGACGGTGCCAGTGTACATTGCTGAGGCCTCTCCTCCTCACCTCAGGGGTCAGCTGGTGACGGTTAACACCCTCTTCATCACCGGTGGACAGTTCACCGCCAGCCTGATCGACGGCGCCTTCAGCTACCTGCACCGTGATGGGTGGAGGTCAGACACCGAGACACGCACCTCACACATGGACAAATAAAAACATGAATAATATAAAATGGCATCTTTTATGTCTGCAAAAGTACACTTTGGGTATTTTTCAAAGGATTCCCATCTCCCTGTGTGATGGTCATATAGTCAAATATGATATTACTGTCTTTTCTTTGGGTTCTTATCACCTAAAATGCCAGAAAATGTCGGGTTGGCTGCTCAAACCCTCCTTCTAAATGTCAACACATACACAAGTCCACTGCTAGCATTTGCTGGGAGCAGCGCTGTATGTTTGAAAGATACAGTATAACTCTTTCTCTGTCCTTTTATCTTTTATATGAACCATCTTTACTCTTTTTTGCTTCTGTTTGCATATTTCCCTGCTGTCACACTAAATGCATATTTGGAGCCTCCAGGGTGTGTGAATGTTTGAACTGTGTGCTACTTTAAATAACAATCGTCCCTACAGTTTTGATGAAAATAGCAGAGATCCTTTAGAAGCCCCTAGATTGCAGTGATTCATACATGATAATGGATTTTTGGAGACACTTATTGAGTTTATTTAGAATGAGTGTTGTCTAATTATCTTCTTTGCCTGCACAGCTCTAGAGAGATAAAGCTCACAGTTTTCCTCTCATTCCCCTCTTGTAGTATACCCCCTTATTTTTTGCTTAATGTAAATGCTCAAGTTATTTTTAAGTTGGCGAGTCTGCATAAAGCCTTGAGTTTTCCCCCAGTGTTTTATTTTATAGAAATTAACTCAACCATCTGATGCTTACATGCAAATTACTCAACAAACTGAATATATGGACAACCTTATAGCAACCTATTTTTGTAACTAATGTCAAAGGAATTGAAATGTGCATGGCATGCAAAGCTTTCCAAAGTTGCCATTAGCCAAAAAATATAAAATATGTAGCTTCTTTGATCATAATTAGATTACTCACTCCATGCATCCCCTCCCTGCCTGCCTGTCCAGATATATGTTGGGTCTGTCGGTGATTCCTGCCGTGCTCCAGTTTGTGGGATTCCTGTTCCTGCCGGAGAGCCCTCGCTGGTTAATCCAGCATGGGCTGACCCAGAAAGCCCGCCGCGTGCTCAGTCATATCCGAGGAAACCAGAACATCGACGAGGAGTACGACAGCATCAAGAACAGCATCGATGAGGAGGACAGCGGAGGAGGTAACAGGGGGCAAAAATGAGAAACAACACACGTTTTGTTTTTTGCATTATGCTGTAACATCCTGTTAACATTTACTTTACAACAGTACCTATACAGGTATCCATGCAGGGAATGGCTGTGCATTATTGTCAAATTTCAATTCTTCGCTTATCTCAACAGCTACAGTACAGTGTCAAAAGCCTGTTGTCCATTCAACAACATTTGGACGTACAGAACACCCAGGTCAGGTATCAGTATTTTAGGCCCTGTTGTTTAGTCCTGGCAACAAAGGGTAACTACCATTTTTTTTCAACCTGGAACCTATTTTTATATGTTTTTGTGTCTAAGTGACTGATGGGAACAGGTGGGCAGGTGTCAGATCTGTGCAAAGCACCAGGACCAAAATGCCAACACATTGCAGACAATATGATAATAACATCTAAAACACAAGATTCACTCTTGGCGGTTTCTGTAAAATAAGAAATACAAAAATGACCAGAATACACAGAGCTATCTATACTGTAGCTCAGATGTAGTGGAGAAAAAGCCAGCCAATGAGCGCGTAGTTCTGCTTACACAGAGGACGTCAGTTGGCCCAGGACACATTCGCGTACCCACTGCTAAAAGAAGGTGTTTGCAGACCACATCCAAAAGTGGTCTGAGCAATCGGATCTCAGTGCGTCTTGGGCGTGTTCACACCTGTACTTAGAGCTGTCTACTTGTGATTGGATCACCCAAGATGCATGTTAATACCAGGCCTGAACAGAGCCTTAGGTTGAAAGGAATACCAATTGCTATTCAATTTGACAAAGAAACTACAAACCAAAGTGTCAGTAGTTCAATGTAAAGGAGGTGTAGTAATATTAAAACTGCATTATCACCTTTGAGGGCAATAACACCTGTGTGGCATAATCGTTTCAAGGCATTTTTTGGTGTAGAGGTAACTATAGATGACCTCCTCCACAGCAAAGACTTAGAGTGCTGTGGGTGTCGTGGGATGATTGGAAATATGTTTGAAAGGGACTGGCTAATTCTTGCGCTCATTTTATTAACACCTGACACAGCTGGCAGAGTCCCAACCCTAAGCCTTGAAGGCAGCAGCCTTCCTTTTTTAGTCACATTGATGCCCTCCTCTGTGAGGCTAATTAGAAAGTTCATGCTCCCCTCCTGCGAGTTCTTCCTACTGAAGCAACAAAAAGTAATTCAGTTGCTCTGTTGCATTCCCTTGACTCGTGGGGCGATGATGGCGACCTGCCAATCAAACAACGCGAGCCACAATGTGGTGTTTTTCTCTGGATTTTTGTGTAGACGTGGTCTGAGTGTATGTAGCGGGGAGCTCTTTTGTCCTTTTGGTGGCTTTCATGATGTAGTGAATACAGTGAATGTTTCCTCACGCATGCAGCAACAGGTGTAAAGAGCTGTATATCGTTGAAGCTTTCATGAACTGGATGTAGGTTGAATCCTTCAGTGATAGGCGAGCTTTCCAGCTTTCACCAAGGTAAATTGGTACCTGCCATTGGTGCTGTAAGTAGAGATGTCTGGTAGAAATGAAACAGAGAGTGGAGGTTATTGTGTCTGAGCTGATAAGAAAATACTTTGTTCTTCATGGTCAATTATTGTGTGAGCTGACCTTTGCTTCACCACTCAGATGCTGCTGTATAAGGCTGCCAGTGTGAGCGGACAGTATTGACCCAGGTTGTCAGAATGAGGCTGATATTACAGCTTTATTTGCTTATATGGCGGTTTCATGACATAGCTCCTGACAATCATGGCGTTGTCTATATTTCAGAGGCTGTGTGTGTGTGGTACATTCCAGTCTGACCCTGCAATTCTTCCCCCTACCTGTAATCTCTTTTTAATTCTCAGACAAGTCAAAGACACATACACACACACGGGCACACATTGCTGCAGTGATGTTAATTTGAATCCAATCCCAAAAACAGTTACTTTCACTAATGCTGTCTTCTATCAACATTCTAGTTATTTTTATATTTATTGGTTAGCATTAGGCCTGCACGAATCGGAGAAAAATATTAATCATGATTGTTTTGCTTAGAATTGATAAAATAAAAAAAGATGATTAATATTTTTTTTAAATCAGGGTTATTTAAAAATGTAATCGTGAACAGGGTGAATCGAGACTGCAATTTTATAATAATAAATCGTGCAGGCCTTGTTAGCATTTAATAAAAATTTGCTCATTTCCAACTGTTGTCCCTTGGCCAGATATTAAATAAGCCATTCAAATAACAATGAAGCAAACAACATGTAAAAGCATAAACGGATCCTGGATGTCACTAGCGATATCAGAGTTTCGATTTTGATTTGGTGAACCAACACCAGCCAAACTTAAAGTCTTTGTCCAATCACCGGTCATTTCAGAGAAAGGGAACGTTCCTAATGGCTGCTCTGCAAATGCAGATGGGTGTGCACATCCCTTCGGGGAAAATTCTCTCTACCGTAGCCAAAGTACTGCTGCCATCCGAATGAGGACAAGACGAGGACATGTTCAGGCGGTGTAAGAGGAAGCGACAGACCAACTGCAAGTTTAGCCTTCTGCTAACCCTCGCTCAGCCATTCTCATATAATTGCCGCTGTATAACAACATCTGAATTAAATAAATGATAAGTACTTGTAAAGGTTACTGTATGCATGTCTGTGGCTGTCTGAAGGAGGGGCTGGACGGAGAGGGGAGAGGGAGAGCTGCAAGAGGGGAGGGTCTCACTCTACTTCAAATTCTGCCTTTGTTTTAAATTCTGCTTCCCGTAGCATAAATTAGCTAGCTACCTAAAGCTTATAAAATGACAGCACCAGTTAGTTAGTTAGCAAATCAGATTTGCTGGGTATGTTCACTGGAAGGATCTTTGTTAACTTGGAAGCTCTTACTGTAAAGGCTGTCTGGTCAAAATATGTTTTCTTCCCTGGGACAACAATATCTCATATTGTTGAGCTGGGTTTATCTATCCTCAACATTTTTCTGATTTATAAATGTGCAGGGAGGTGCAAAGCCTTTGTTTAATAAACAAGCAAAACAAAAATGATTTTTTTCACTAAAGTAAACCATATCTAGGAAGTACAATAATGTTTTTTCTCCAGGACCATGAGAGCTTACAGACTACAGGTGTCATCAGCTTCAGGTGTTATTTATTTCTGAATTCATTCAAAACGTTTTAGGTTGAATTTGACTTTTGCTACGACATGTCTTCCTTCAAGCAGAGTCAGGTCGGAAATTGCTATGGCTTCTTTCCTCATAGTACACAACCCATTAAAACCAGATTTTGTTGTTCAATTTTCTGCCATGCTAATTAAAATTAAAGAGAAGCAAAAATTAGAAACAAACTCAAGTAAGACAACAACATTCCTAAAATTCTAATTGTGAAGGAAGAAATGCAATCAGAGCCAAATTCATCCATGTAACTATGTAAATGAAGCTTCAGATTCTAAATGGCCATAATCCCAAATGGCCTACTTTTTAAATTTAAGGGGGTATGTAAGACATTTTCAAAGTGTTTAATTTCGTCAAATTGCTCAGCAAAAATCTTTGTGTCAGACTAACATGAGGTTTTAGAAACTTTTGTGAAACTTTGTGAGGAATCAGGCAGCATTGGGAGACACAACATGATTTGACCTTTATAATTTACCTCCACCTTTCAGCAGAACAGAAGTCCAGATATTAAAGTGTACTAAGTTCTGCATTACTACTGCTTTCAGTATTCTGCTTAAATACAGCACATTTCTTGTTGAATTAAAAAAAAACAGAAAAAATACAGTTACATTTAGTTTTCCACTGATCTACTTCTCTATCAATTTGTCTTTGTTGCCCTTTAGAGCACTCGTTAAGTCTGCTGTTACGCTGCAGCCGATGATTCTCAGAGGAGAAACCTGGTTTAATCATCAAACCCCAGGATTAACCCTTTTTCTCTGACAGATCTGAAATACACCACTGGCTCTTCTAACTCTAACTTGTGTTCAGTGGCTCATGACTCCTGTAAAGATTTATAGATGTTTACCTGTAGCCTTGGAGTGTTTGTGTGTGCGTGTGCGTGTGCGTGCGTGTTTTTCTCACCTGGAAAAACAGAACGTCCCTTTTCGCTTTTTTCAACAGGTTGGTTACCATGGAAACAACACTTCTTAATCCCCTTTTCTTACCTTAGTCATCACAGTGATTATATTGTGTATAAACCTTTTCTCCCTCTCTTTCTCTTTCTCTCTCTCTCTCTCTCTCTCTCTCTCTCTCTCTCTCACACACACACACACACACACACACACACACACCAGGATTTTCTTAAGGTGCAAATGACCAGTTAGTCAAAAGCTGATAATGACAGAAGGATTATTTTTGTACACATAGCTATCATCACCTCCTGTGTCAAGTCTGTGTCATATTTATAGCACTTTTTTATGCAGTACAATTTTAAAATGTATACTGCATGACATACTATATGTAGTATACTATATGAATATATAATCTAAGATTATGAAGAGCCTTTGTGTATTTTTATTCAGAGTTAAATTCAGTCACAAAAATCAAGTTTATCTTTAATGTTTCTTGCTGATGTAAATATGTAGATTTCTTTTGACTGCCTTATCTTGAAGGTGGTTATTTCCAATAGAAAATATTGACTCTGTATTTTTGGTACTTTAACATCAGGCTTATGTGAAAAGAAGCATATAGAGACGTACTTACTTTAACTTTTCAAACTTGCTCAGAGCTGTGATGATGATATGGTGTCAGTTCCAAGTCAATGAGCCCTTGATTACCATCTTTTCAGCCTGAGCAGGGAAGAGGGGAGAGAAGATGGGAGTGGGGGTGGAGGTGGGGTTGGAAAAAAGAGGAGGTGGGAGACAATGAAAAAGTGAAGTGGAAAATCAAGATGTCAGGGCAGCAATTATGATGTTGTTGTGGCAATATTGCAAGCCAGTTCGGTCAGCCGTTAGATTGCTATTCTTCATGAGAAACTTCATAATGCATTGTATTTCTGCGGAGGGCTTGTTCATAACAATTATTGTTCCTTGCAACACTGAGAAGACTCCAAAAACAAAGGTCATAAATGGACTTTTGAGTGATGAAGTCATGAGTAGACCACTTCATCTACAGCTACATGACATGGAAAATGCTCTATCTATCTATCTATCTATCTATCTATCTATCTATCTATCTATCTATCTATCTATCTATCTATCTATCTATCTATCTATCTATCTATCTATCTATCTATCTATCTGGCTGGCTGGCTGGCTTTAATTTTGGCAAGAGGGCATTTAGTAGACTAGATGTAGATTTTTTTTCCTATGCTCTTTAAAAGTGATCTGCCTCCTGATTATGAAACACTTACTCTCTTTAGACTTCAAAAGGTTGCTGTAAAAAGTTGGTTGCTAGCTTCCTCGTTACCCCAGATTGTTGACCGTTTCACAGCAGACATTTTGACTTGTCTTTCCTAAAAAGCACAGATGGAACTAATGACATTAACCATGGCCATCAGTGATCCAGCATGTACAATACCGGGACCCTGGGGAAAGGTCTAATGAGTGAGATAGCGGGAGCTAAAATGCATGCAACCTCAACAGCTTTGGTGACGTAAAATTGAACTTTTTACGTTTCAAGTCTACGGGTGAGGCACATTTTAAAATTAAAACAGCATTGTTCTTTTTTTTTTTATTGGGCCATTGAACCAAAAGACTAAAGTTGCGGACCCCTTGCATATCACAGGTAGTCATTTGGTCCATTGTTAATGAATTGGTGGCAGTGTCCCTTTTAAGGAAAGTTTACTTTCAGTCTGCTTATTCATCAGTTTCGCACACTTCTGCTACGTCTTGGAAGTGAGTATATCGTTGAAAAATGGATATGGCTTCATATAAATGCTATAAAAGCAGAGAACATTAAGACTGACTTATTGTGTGTTGTCCGAAGCGATCTTCTCTTTAATCTGCTGGTCCGTTTGACGCATGCTTGTTTTTTTTATCTGTTTCTAAGTAATTGAATGGTATACTCTGTTAGCCATTAACAAATGTGCTGCATTTATGTTCCTGCAGAGCATTTCTAAATTATTAATTTTATGCAATTATAATCACTACTTATTCTTACAAACACACAGGCACAAACACGGTGCACACACATCTGATGGATGTCTATAGGGACTTTTAGCGTCTGCCTCCGTCACAGTCCTAATTTCCCCATTAATCATTAATAATTCAGGATATTTGAACATTTTATGAAAATCCACTGCTGCTATAGGGCTGTTTAAAATCACTAGTTACAAAGTAGCCGTCCAAGCATCACTATTTGCTGACGTAGGCCGGGTTCACTGCTCCGCTGTGGAATCAGACTTAATAAAGTCTAAACATACTTGAGGCATTGTCTTCTCTGCTAATCTACTTTTCAGTAAATACGCTTTCTGCTCTAGTGCTTTACATTCTTGTTCTACTTCTGCGTTATAACAAACGCAGACAAATGCTCAGACTGGTAATACGAACAAATATTTTTAAATAATACATTTCTGCCCTTGTTGTCATCAGTTTGAACAGCAATGAGCCGATGGTGCGTACAGCAGGGTGGAGTGCAGGGAAATGAGACCAAAACGGGGAAACTATTATGGAGGCTGCATTAGTAGAAGATGCAAAGCAAGGCAAGCTGCTCCTGATGAAAGCAGAGAGGGGAGATTAGGGAATTGTCTTTCTCTTTTCTTCAGTAATTGGTTTCTATTGAGGCCTACTTGTAAGTCCAAAGACAAAAGTGCTGAATGCATCCAACTCCTGATTCAACATTGCAATGCTGTTGCTCATTATCAGGGTACTATTCATCAGCTGCAGAAGTTAATTGAACTTCTACATATTAGCAGGCATTTTGTAAGCATACATTGCTTTTTGTTGATCCATACACTCGATGAGCATGGGGATTTCTTTTTTCTCTAAATCAATAGGAATAACTTGCTGGTAATTGCATCTTTTAACTAGAAGGGCACTCAGAGAGAGCAGACCTCTGCCATGCCATGTCTCCCAATGTTAACAGAAGTGAAAAATAATTTGTGTATGTGCCCTGTGATTCTGATCCGCTCCATCATTTAAATTTAAACTTAATTTTAAGTTCTTCCTTGGCCCATGCTACACCCTTCCACCAAGTTTCATGAGACAACCAATAAACAAACCAACAAACTATAAAGAATAAGTTTAACAAAAAACAAACCACATAAGCCATAAGTCTTAACCCTGTTGCATTACAACAAGAGGAAGAGACCACAATGTCAAGAGAGAAAATGAAGGTGTCATGAGTAGAGCCCGACCAATATTTTTAAGGCCGATACCGATACGAATATTTGGTTATTTAAAAATCCGATATGCCAATGTATCGGCCGATATAGATATATATTTTTTTAAATCCAGAAACGCATTACGAAACATAAACAGATTAGTTATTTGTAGTTATTTATGAGTTCTTACTAAAATAATGGTAATAATTTGTTTTTATTGTCACAACAGAACAGAGGAACATCAAAATATATTAAAGTTCTCATAAATAAAATGTTTAAAAATACAAAGTTAAGATATGAAACTTAAAGACCTTTGAACAAAAACACATTAACAAAAAAATAATCAGTGTTGCCAACAGGGACGTTGTAGAACGCCCTCTGGTGGACACACTAATGCAACGCCAACACTCATAACATGGTAGACAGTCCGTTTTTATTTTTTAAATATTCATTTGTCAGAATCATTTATTTGTCATTATAAATGATTCTGATGATTCAATATTTAAATCGGCCATTATAAATGCCGATACCGATAGATCGGGAAATGCCTAATATCGGCCGGCCGAGATATTGGTTGGGTTCTGGTCATGATTGTGGGTGTTCTGTTGTAGTTTTCCATATCCTGTTTATTTTATAGTCTCTCTATTCTCCCATGTGTTGTCTTGTTTTACTTCCTGTCTTTTGGTTTTCCCTCCTTTGAGATGGTGTGCCCCGCCCTGTCTTTCACCTGTTCCCCAGCCTTTGTGTCACCTGTCCTTTGTTCACCCTCGTTTACTTGTGTATTTAGTCTCTGTGCTTTCTGTGTCTGTTAGCTGTTAGCCTTTCTGTATGGATTATCGTTAGCCGTTGTGTCTGTTGTGTGTGAGTTCCTTCCAGTGTAAGCTATATTTTGTGTTCTTTATTTACCCATTCCTTCCGCGTTCCTTGTTTTTCTTTTTTGTTTGGACGTTACCAGCTTGCATGTTTTGTAAGTTCTCATTGTGTTATCATTAAATTATTAGGCTTGTTTGAGATGAACCGCGCCTCGCCTGTAAAGTGGATGAGAGCAGGCGGGAGGTGACAAAAAGCTGCGGTAAAGTCGATCAGTTGCTAGCCGTTTCCAGCCGCCTTCAGGCTGAACAGGAAGTGACAAAAACAGCGTGGTGCGATTCCGATTTAATAAAATGTTATCAGACCCATCTATTGGCTTGTACACAGTCTCCAGTTGTTTTAATTATGACAGAGTAGCTGACAAAATGCTCTACATGCGATCTGTTGCTGATTTTAATAAACAACATGATGATCCGTAATCTGAACAGATTTAGTCTCTCTGACCAAACGTCACTATCAGCCACACAACATGTGGTTTGTACAGAATAAGCCTTTAAAAACAGACACATAGCAGTTAAAATCCCTCTGATTCAAAAGTTTACACAAAACGTCATCATGTTGAGTTGATTCTGAACCAATCAGCTGTTAGATCAGCTGAGAGGCAGGCGTTTCCCAGCATGCTCTGGGTCCGCCTGTGTCTTGCAGTCAGTGAAAGCAACTGCGCTGCCTGCGTCTCAGACCTGCGGCCGCCTTGCTCCCGTGAGTTTATCGTTACCCACGCGTGCATGACGTCAGAGCAAGTTGGGATCAAGTTGGACACAAATCTAACCAGCATGCAACGGGGGTGATCGTCGGTGATCGGTCTGCGCAGACCTGGCTCATCTGGAACAAGCCTGTTTTTATTTGTAACTGCTGCTCCCTCCTTGTATTTCTGCATGTGGGTCCAAGCCAGAAGGCTGTGTCTTTATGCTAAGCTAAGCTAACCATACCAGCTCCTGGCTACATATTAAATGTATTAGACTTGAGTGTGGTATTGATCTTATAATCCAACTCCTTGCAAGAAAGTGCAAAAGCATATTTCCCAAATAGTCAAACTTACTGTAATAGTAAGAATTTAATGACATACATGCTAGACCAGAGCAATCAATAGAAGGAACGTAAATAATTTAAATGGTAAAAAAAAAAACATTTGAAGCCATATTGTAAAAGTTCTGACACTGAAGGTCCAAATCTCCAGCAACATTCTGATGTCAGCATAGTCCTTATGAACCAAAATGAAAACACAAGAAGTAAAAGAGATTTTGAGTTTATCTGAGACTGCAATTTTTCAACCTTGAATAATTGTCACTCTTTGTCAGCTCACAATGGCGGAACAACAAAAGGAGATTTTAAATAGCTCCGCTTTCACATTTTTGAATTTGCAGAATGCAATCGTAATTGAAATGAAGGGTTTACACACTTTATCACACAGCAGTGTTCTTCTGAGGCTGGTGTTCCAGGGTCCCAGTGTTCACGTGCAAGGACATCAAAAAACCTGTGACTCATCCAGAGATGCTTTATTCAATTAAAATGTGCTTGTTGAAATGCTATCTTTTTGGTAGAGACCTCCATGAGCCCTTAGTGAAATTAACAAGCACAGTAATGCTTATGACTCAAATGTTCCAGCCATAAATGTGGTTTCATTAGGTCACTAAATTATCTTTGGCAAAACTATTATCCAAATAGGTTTTAATGGGAAACAGCAGAATGAGAAACTCAGATGACTGTTTGCCCCACAATCCTCTGTGTGTGTGTGTGTGTGTGTGTGTGTGTGTGTGTGTGTGTGTGTGTGTGTGTGTGTGTGTGTGTGTGTGTGTGTGTGTGTGTGTACCCCTAAGGAAGATCCTTGCCATTTGCATTAGAGCAGGTGTGCAGCTGGGACGTCATGAATCTCAATAACTCACTAGATTGATTACCAGCAGACTTCAAAATGTCTCCAGAGATGTTATTACTGCATAGCCAATGGTAATGGACAGATGAATCTGAATCACTCTGTGCGTGTGTGCGTGCGTGTCACAGGTCTGTGAATGTTTGGCAAGGTTTCTTCAAATTTTGAAGCATTTACTTGTTTCGACTGGTTTACTACTGTGTATCTGATTTAAAGCAATAATTGAGCATCAGGTGATCAAATCAAGACATCAAAAAATGATTTCCTGAAATAAAGTATATAAGCCGGACATTGAAGCCTAAAGGCCAATTTATGCTTCTGCGTTAAATTGATGCCATGGGTACATATACAGTACATGGGTACTTACTAGGTACGTTGAGAGTCAGACCCTATGCCATAGCCTGACGTGCACCTCTCAAAAAAATGTAATTCCCACGACTCATTTCTTGGTTCTCCTTCTCCATAAACAACATGAAATCAAGCAGAGGGTTAACTTTCCCTGCTACAGATGTCTCACCATGGTCAGTAAGCACAGGGGAGACACTTTCTCTTCTTTTTCTCACAATGCCTGTAGAGTTGGTGCCCCAAAGTCAATCACCGTCACTCTCTCACTTGCTATACCACACCCTCCCCCCCCACACACACACACACACACACACACACACACACACACACACGTCAGCCCTGCTATTCTCTTAAAGACATTGAGCCACACACCAACGCACAAGTTTAAATTTCAGGCCACTTATGTAGGCTCAGTGTGGAGCCTCTGCAGAAGCAACGAGCAAACATTTTCTTTTACTCCAAGCATAAAGGCAACATGGGAAAACCCCATCTGTTACGCTGCTTTCTTTGCGTTAACTTGCACAGTGACGCCTTTTGTATGTGTTTGTCTTTACATTGTTATACTGAAAAATATGCATCACAATTTACAAAAAAAGAAAAGAAAATGTACACAGGCTGAACAGAGGAGGTACATACTGTATCTGCAAAAAGCTCAATGTTACATGAGCTGAGATTGGGTTTAGGTTGTTTGAATGATGAATTAATTAGTACAATTATGCATGCTAATTTGACATTTATGCATGCTAATTTGACATTTTTTTTATTGTATAACAAGCTGATTATTCCAAATTAAAAAATGAACACAATATATATATATATATATATATATATATGAGCCAGTAAGGGAAAGTATGAGGCTAATCATCAATTCAACATCAGATCAGTTTCCAACAACATTGTTTGGGCTTTTTATTGTATAACAAGCTGATTATTCCAAATTAAAAAATGAACACAATATATATTGTGTTCATTTTAGTACTTTCCCTTACTACTGAACTGAATTGTAAGAAGAATCAGTGCTAACCGTTGTGTTTTCATCACAGTAGCACAGTTGCCTTCAGGAGACATTTAAAATCTCGCTGTCTCTTCAACACACATTAGTTTCCTTGTTCCACATTTAAATGCCTCAGGTCTTCTGAAATCACTGTGCCAGCACTTCAGAGATGTGATAAGAAGTTTGAATGGAGTGTTTCATTTGCGCTCTATCTTGCTGTTACAGCTTGTATCTTTCCACAGACACAACTTTTCTGGCTGTTTCTTCATGAATCTGAATACAATTCTTTTTTTTTTCTCCTGATGTGTATTTGTTTGTCACTGTTCTGCAGATAGTTCTGAATATTTACTTTGCTTGAACGGATCAGTCAGACATTGATTTGTTTACTTGATTGTCTTTTAGAGGCTTTTGTTTTGAACAAAGCTGTCTGTGCCCTTCCTGAGCCTCTGACTCTTCGCTGAGTAGTCCCAGTTGTTGGTTACACCCACTCAGTTAGTCTCAAAGCTGCTCCGACGAGAGGTGTGAGTGACTCAGGGAGAAGGCAGTGTTTAAAAACATTTAATCAAATGTGAAAAACTTCTTTGCCACTGAACTCCCACTGCCTCCCGGTGAACTATTGAGTTTTGAAGCAGACATGAGATGCTTGTGATAGCTGCAGTGTCACGGAAGCTTGACCGGGAAAAAAGCCTCATATCAAAAGGGTTTCTCTGTTTTTAGTTGTATTTAGGAAGAAAGGTCACATTTTTCAAGAGTGACATTATTTTTCACTACCTGTGGATGCTACAGTAGTTCAGAGGTTCCCTGAGGCTGTGCTTTTTATGCATCGGTGCAGTGACATCTGTAGACGCTGTCTGACTGATGTGAACTTAAACAGCTTATTAAAGTGCCTAAATTAAGGATTTGGGGTGTTATTTTGTGTCTCTGGTGCTTCCACACGCATACAAACTTAGAAGAAAAAAAAATCCATGCTGTTTTGAGTGAGATACAGGTTTGTGAATGTCCTCTCCCTTCAGTCTCTGGGTGAGCTGTTCCAAATCTGCACAGCTTTCTACGTCACCAGCCAATAGGCTAGCGCTAGCATGCTAGCTCGTTCTCAATGGCAAAACACTACTACACACACTAGTTTACCATAATCTCCAAAAGAACTTCCATGTCCCTGTTCTGCAGGTATTCCACAAGTGCCCCTCATTTAGAAGAAGTCCCCCAGCTAATCCTGCCTTGTACTGACCGAAGTTGGAGAAAGAGTTATCTAGCTGATGTGATCTTAGCTAGCTACTGAGCATGTTACTCCCAACAAAGATAGTATAGAAGTGAGATGTCTCACTCTGTAGCTAAAACAGAGACCCAAACACACAGGGTGAAAACAGGATCTGCAGCAATGTGCAGTACAACAAAAATATGGTGTTTTTTGAAAATTAAACCATGTAAACCTAATCTGGTACAACCTTAAAAATACAACTATGAAAATGAGCATAATATGGGCGCTTTAAGATGCCAGAGAGTTGGTGGCTAGCTTTTGATTGGAATTGTTTTTTTAATTCTGTGTAGTTTTCGATTTCCTTTTCTTGTTTTTTGTTTTTGATTTCTGTGATTGTGAATATTCTCTGAAAATGGTCCAATAAAGGGACTTTGAAAACCTCTCCTATCCTCTCCTCTACTCTACTCTACTCTCCTCTCCTCTCCTCTACTCTACTCTACTCTACTCTACTCTACTCTACTCTACTCTACTCTACTCTACTAACCTGACTCTGTAGGTGAACCAGATCAGAACAAGATCACCTGTCATGCCAGCCAGCGGGCCTGAAGCTCATCTCTTCACCTTTTGAAATGCAGAGCACACTTTTCTCACCCGTTGCTTAACACACTCTTTTACCAGAGAGTCTCTGGTAAACTGATGTCTCCAATCCCTCACTGCTTTTGTGAGTCATGTGTGGTATTGCTCGTCTTCCACACAGATTGGTATGCAGATTGGACCTGCTGTCTGCATTCCAAATCTGTGCCATCTGCTTAGTGATTGACTCTTGACTTGAGTAGAGAGGCTGAGCAATCATACGCCCCTTTGTAGAACTGACTGTAAGAAAGCATTGCCAGTATTATCTTCCACCTATCATTTTAACAATATTCAATTTCATTTTATTCACTTTCAGCATTCAGCTTTATTTATAAAGAAGTTGAGAGCTACAGTATGTAAATTATTTATATGAAGTCTATAAGTGTATATAAAGTGCTCGGCAGGACAGCAAGGGAAAGGAACACAAATATAATTTAGAAATCCAGAAAGATGCCAAAGTTAAAATCAGAATATAGGTCCTCACACCATACAGGTATAACCCCCACTGTAATACTGGTTATAATTTGGTCATGGCTTTTCAAGGGGCCCCTAGTCCGATTTTGAACTGGATTACTGGTAGAAATTTGAGTCACGCTTGTGTTAGCTGATTGGAATCAGCTGTTTCATTCATGCTTTGCAGTGTGGCTAGTTATGTCCAATCATATTTATGTAAGTGTACAGTGCAGCCTTTATTTTTTAGTATTGTTGATTTTACTGAGATTTCTTGTTTATGTACTATATGTCTGTGTGTATTACTTGAAGTACCCCTGGAGAAACTGGGATACTGTGGCATATAAACACTTTACATACATTTTGAATCACTGTCTGCCATTTACTCAGGTGTGACGTGAACTCAGGTTACGTAGTAGTTGGTCAGTAAAACAAAACAATGTAATGGTTAATGATGTATTGATGGTATTTAAACTCTGAGGGAAAATAGATATATATTATTGCTTGATGTCTTCCATTCCATGGTAGTAAGATGGTGAACCAAGTCCAGCAGAGTCCTGGCAGTGGGTAAATATACTCAGCTGCAAGGGTAATACATACTGTTTATGTGTACTGTGAATGCTGTAAATGGGCAGACATACAGTAGTGTGTTTTATATAGAGTAATGGCAGGGTGGGGAGTAGTGGATAGTGCAGCAGGGCCCAAAATGTCAAATCTGCAACCCTGTATGCATAGAGAGGCAAGAACAGACCCATGTTCCTCATCATTTAAAATAGATTAAAAATGATTTGATATTTTGAGATATATTTTCCTTCTTAGCCAGTATGAAATATGTACTGAATAGACTTATAAAGCTTAGTGGATTCAAACTGCATGCAGAGACATAAAAGGCCACCTGTGAGTTTGTCTGATGAAGTAGGAAAAACTAAAGAAAACGGTCCTTTATCCCTCCAATTCATAACCTTGCCCGAGCTGGATCTTTGCTCAGACACTGCGCAGTAAAAAAGACAATGAACAAAGTAACTGATGAGTTTTGTGTGGCTCAAGCAGTGATGAATAGCAACAGTGGCAAGTAGAAAACACAAGCCTCCACTCCTCTGCTCCCCTGTAGGCTTTAAGCAGCTTATTAATAATTAAGTGAGCCGAGAGTTGGGCAATGGCAGCTCTATCAGGATTCCCCCTCTGCGCCTGTCACATACCCTGCATGGAGAGATGGATATTGAACCAGCCTCTTTTAAACAGTATTTTTGGGAGGGCAGAGGCCAGCTTCATTATTTCAGCACTTTAAAAATGTGATAAGTTGGCGCAGGAGCTAGCTCAGATTGTAGGAGAAAAATACCCACATGCTAGATAAGACAGGATGTGTTGAAAAAAGAAATTTGTTATTTGAATGTGTAATTTGTGTGTATTTTGAGTTCAAATGTAGTTTTTTTGTTTTACAATGGTGTACATGTCATAGAGCTGTTATACAATGCATATCACAGTGTGTGTGTGTGTGTGTGTGTGTGTGTGTGTGTGTGTGTGTGTGTGTGTGCGTGTGCGTGTGCGTGTGTGCATGTGTCATAAATAGTCCAACTCTAAACCAGAATAATAGTTTTCTGTGGGCTTGTGTGTATTTTTGCCTGTTTCCCTTCAGCCATTATGATCCATAATTTCTCTCTGTGTCACACACACACACACACACACACACACACACACACACACACACACACACACGCACACACCTCTCTAGTCATGTCCTTCAGGACTAACTACCCACCAGTTTTAGCAATAGCAGCTGATTCTTGCTTAACATTTGTTTAAACATGCAAGACGTGCTGGATGGTTGGAGTTTACCCACCGAGCTGTCGGCTATAGAGCCAGAATGTAACTTCTGTTCACAACATTAAAAACAAGTTATCCTTGAACTTTTTGCTCTGTTACTTTTCATTTAATGACAGATGGTGTGTCTTCAGGGAAAAATGTCTAACCGCTGAATAATAGAAATCTCAGTTTCAAAATCAGATGGGGTTTAAAAATGAATATGCCTCTCTGTCGTGTCCTCCTCTCAACTTCAGGTAGCTCTGCTGGTGTGATCGGATTCTGAGTTGCATAACCAGGCAGTGACTTTTCAAACTGAAATGGAATTACTGCTCCCATTTCTTTCTCTGCCCTTTTCTCGCATCTTTCTGCTTTTGTATAATCGTCTTTGGTTATCCACTCGGCTACAGAAACGGACAGAAACAACATGAGAGCCTGACGGGCAACCTCCTGCGCTCTATTGATCGATTCCTTTGATGGGATTAGTTTCAAACTGGAGAGATGGTGGTTTTGTTGACACTCACACCGAGACTCCGAAGCTTTCAGGAACAGTTTGTTGCAGCTGTGACAGCAACTCTGCTTGATCCAAAGTTTTCTCTATTTGCTATTCCACCATGTGCCGTCTCTTTTCAGTATTAAAGAAGTAGAGGTTTGTGATGAGAGTTTAGAAAAAGGGATACCACTGACTACCTCATTATCTGGGCTGTCTTTGGTTTTGAGTCGATTGTGATATTGAGGGGCTTGTTCAGACCAACGAAAGCAATCATGCAATTCACCGCAGGGTTGTGATTAGTCACCGCAGGGCGGCATCAGGTTGAATCGGTCTCAACTTTTTTGCCGCAGGCTGCTGGAGTTAGACAGAAGTGAGCTTTACCAGACCACTGCAGCCCGCTCCTCATCTCTACCTGAAGCTTGCGGCTCGAGGTTGCATTGTGTGAAATGTAGGCATCAGGTTTTAGAAAAAGTACATTGATTGAATGGATTTATTTTTTACTCTTAACTTTTCTTGCAAGGTTTTGCAGCATAGGCTATGTAAGGAACTATATCCCCTTGGATTGCAGCCTTAAAAAGTTTATAAAACAGGTGCAGATAACAAAAGTCATTAGGGAGATTGACAAATTGGTTAAAGAAGAAATCCAGGACCTGGGCAGTTATCAGAGCTGGGCTATAATTATCAGAGATAACTATAGCTGTACAGATCTGACACTTGCATTGTGTGTGTGTGTGTGTGTGTGTGTGTGTGTGTGTGTGTGTGTGTGTGTCATGTCTGGTGCTCTGCTCCTGGCAACCGCTGGCCCCTGTGTTCCCTAGATAAACACAGCTGCTCCTGCATCTGCAGACACTGACAAGATTTGATCAGCTCCACTGAAAATGCTGTTTCTCCCTAATGCTACAGGTCCAGAGTAATTCTCAGTTATCTCTGAAATGAACCAATCAAGATTCCTTCTTTCCATAAAACATTTAACTTCTTCATAAAATAGTCCAAAAAAAACATCCCTAAGCTTCAAACGTTGGTTCCAGGCGACTGACTTACCTCTAGTTATTACAAGAATGACCTACAGGTACTCTACTTGAGAGCCTCTTCTTCAGGTGGTTTGATGGTCTTCTTCTCAACATGCCATGCCTCCATTTGATCTCAGAGTGGTCCAATGGACATTATGGGATTCAAAGAATACAGAAATAAAGGCTTCCTCGAGTTCTTCATTGTGCTAATAAAAACATCAGGCTACAACACGAGGAAGGCACCTTATCTCTGAAAAGCAGAGACTATTTATTAGAAGCTGGAGGATTTCATGGTCTTATAACTTCACTTTAGTTCAATAAAAACGTATTTAAAAGAAATCCAAAAACACTACTGATACAGTCTACAGTCTGTAAAAATTACATAAGTAAATAAATCAGGCACTGCGTAAATTGTTTTCAATTGTCAAAACAGGGCTATAAAGCAGCAAATGCACTTTATTTTTATGTAAACAGCATTATAAGGAATTTAGGTTACCATTGAGAAGAGCTCTCACTTTTATTAACTGAGTCAGTGTAGAGTCCTTATGATTCTCTAAATGAAAATGCGGTGTAAGGTGTAGTGACCATGAGAAGCAAAATTTTGACACAAAAATCATCATTTTGACATAATGGTTTGAACTAAAAGGATAAGATTAGACCGCTGTCCAGTTTAACCCATATTAAAGGTATATTTCTACAGTTTGGATTAAGGGAAATAATCTCATTCACTTTCTAGCAGAGAGTCTGGTGAAAAGATTTATACCTCTACACACTACATGCTGCAGACATGCTTACTGGAAAAGCTCTCGCTATTTAGATTGGGGAGCATTATTCCAAGGTGGTTACCTTTGCTTGCCTTGTAATTACTAGTCTTTAATTAATAATTGGTAAATACAGTCTTTTCAATATGACATGAACATAGCAAGAGCCAGGTGACAGTTAGCTAAGCTTAGCTTAGCATAAGGACTGGAAACAGGTGAAAACAGCTAGCTTGGCTTGCCCAAAGGTAACACAATCTACCAGCATCTTTAAAACTCACTTATTGACATAATAATCTGCACATCTTTTTATGGTACATTACGGTACATACATATGGTACATCTGTTTGTTTTTTTTGCCTAGCAACCTCATGGTGTCTACAGGAAGTCACTGCTCCCCACCTAGGGTGTGTTCATGCTGATCTAAACTAACTGCCTCCTGACTGTAGCTTTTTATTTAGTGCACATAGTTCGTTTTTTAACTCGTAGCAATTAAGCATATCCACCTGTTGTTGATAGACATAACCTCTATTCTCCATTAGTCCTGACCCTCTTTTCTGTTCTTGACTGTAAAGACTGTGAGGTGACATGATCCTACTCTGATGAGAAAGCAGAGTAGACGTGAGAAGGGAGAGAAGAGGAAGAAGTATGGAGAAGAAATCATTAGAGGGGAGATGGGGGTTGAGTTAGGGAGGCTGCAGATTGCCTGTTCCGGCTTCAGTCCTTGATTGCTGCTCTCCAGGTTATGTAAGTGAAGCCCGCTTCCAGACAGTTGCACCCTGAGGACATGGTGATTGGATGGATAGAAATAGCTATTGTCTTATAGACTGACTTCTGTCTCAATAATTCCTCCTGTGCTCCCATCTGTCACCTCACTGGGCCTCTTTGTTTCCTTGACCATTGTTTTAACACCAGCCTTTTTCCACTTGTATTATCCGACGGATAGATACACATTTCACTGTGTTTAAAGGATTTACAAATATCAGTAATCGGGAACTCAAATCCTGAGCATGGATTCTTGCCAGTGTTCCCGGAGAGTGAGCTGACTCTCCCCGCTGTATATTTCATCAAGCCGACTGAATGTGGCACGTGTTTGAAGCGTGAATAAAAGGAAACATCTGACAGGACCAACAGTGCTAAACGGGCGCACTAATTGGGAAGTCGGGGTGACTTCCGGAAGCAGGTAGCCGAGGAAAGGAGCTAATTGGAGATTCCTTTAGTGAATATCAAAGAGGCGGAGAAGAGGGAGACGGGTCTCATTCTCATTAAAATCACATCCCAGGCTTGCCCTGCTCATTGTACAAACACACCGTGGGAATTATGGTCTTAGAGTTAGGCTATCAGTATTTGCTGTAATGATTTCTGGCAAAATTTGAAATCAAAGGGAATCCGTGCAGGTAGCGATGGCGGAATGATGATCACAGAGCTTGTGTGGGTAGATTGACATAAGAAAAGAGAGTCATGCCTTTGTAGTGAGCCGTGTCTGTTGTGCTGACTACATGTAGGTTTTGTAGTTTTACTATCACATTCAGTGCTCATCTCTGTCAAGAGCTGGTATTTGGTTTTTGTACTATTGTGTATCTAGCCTTGATCTACACCTGAATGCATCATGCTTACAGTTTTAAGGTTATAAGGCAGTATAGACTGAATGAAATGAGGCAGTTAAAATGGTTCAATGTGGAATACTGATGTGCAATTACTGCAGTGCCGTGAGGCTTAATCACTGTGCTTGTGGCTTGCTCGTAGCTCGCTGACTTGCTTTTCATCGGCATCTTTCTTCTTCAATATCTCATCTGATTAAATTCAAACTGGGTGGTGTTCAGCTGAGGAAGTGAAGCCGTGTGTATTTGTAAGCTTGTGTGTGTGTTTGTGCATGTATGCTAGACTGTGCCACTGAGCCTATACAAGTGAGTACTAATGTGTCTATTTGCATTCCATATTGTATTTCTTGTAGAAAATTGTAAACATGTGTTGTACTATTAACCCTAAAGACAGCCAGAGGGAATACAATATTGGTGATTGCATCTGAATGTGTTTAAGTGCGTTTACATGCCTGGGTGTGTTGGCCGAGTTGTTAAGATCTTCTTCAGGCAGCCATCAGTCTCAGTAGTCTCCCCTGTTGCCCATGAATCCTGATGTCACTGTTGGCTAATCAGGTAACTCCTCCAGTTCCTCTGCTCTGGTCTCCAGGGATCAACCAATCACACTGCACCACGCTAGTGCCGTGGAAATGGCTAAGCCCATGAACGCATCAGTTCCTCTTCACTGTCTGTAATTACAGCTTTGCTTCACATTAAACCTAGAAAGCAGAAACTGAAACATGCCGTAGCTTACTGACAAAACCCCCAAAAATACTAATCATTTTAAAAAACAAGCTTAGAATTCATTTGTATTTTTTAATAATATGATGCTACATTTCCCATAATGCACTTAGGAAGTGTCTTTTATCACGACAAATGCTTGATTAATGCCCATATCTTTCAAACTCTTGTCCCAAATTCACAACACAAAATTTCTGTTGAAAATGTAAAACCTCAATCCCAATCCAAGATAACCCTGATGACATCACCATGACCTCATTTAGAAAACAGACATTATACAACTATTTTCCCAGGCTGAATGGCTCATATTAAGTTCTGATGAGGGGTTATTAGTTAAAGCTTACACAGTATATGTACCTATTCAATCTATTTTAATTGCTCTGTGACCAATCACTAATTACATTATAGTTGTAGAAAATAAGCATGTCCCTGGTTGGAAGTTCCACATTTCAACTGTGATACAGTATGATCCAGTATGAATTGGAAATGGAGTAGCTTTAGATTAAAAACAAAACAAACATAGCTGACAAAATGCTACACTGTTGTATATTTTTTGTTGCTTAGAACCACATGTGTTTTTGTTTTCCTATAGTACAATACACTATAATAATCCTACATCCCTTCAAAGCCATTTCAATTTTTAGTAAGATTAACTTCCTGTTTTACCATTCATGCTAATTTTAAGATACTTTTTCTGTGTGCTCAGACCAGTCAGTAAAAAACTCTCCATTTGGAACAGATGATAGAAATGCATATAAAGTGTCTTGAATGATGTAGTTGTTAGGAATGTCAGAGTTGTTGTTAGTAATGGTTAGTGATTTAGACACAGTAGTAAATGGATACATACAGACAAAGCTGAGTTTTATGTTGCTGTTAAGGCTAAATCACAAAACCTTATAGCCCTACAAATGAGTGTTGTATTTGTAAATGATTTCTAGTTGAATCACATAAGGGTTATGAACATATTCAGAGCCTGTTTATGTGGGAAGAAAAGGTGATGCATTGAGACTAAAGTTATGTATTTGACTGCTTCAGAGTGTGTGGTGAAAATGGCCACTTGTCTCTTTGAAAGTACAAGAAAGTGCGGATGAATCAGCAAAATTTGAAAAGCCTCTTTCAGCATTTGAGAATTAAAAAAAAGAATCAAAGATGATAATGTTCCTCTCAATCTGAGAAGTCAGCCCTTAAAAAGCTTGCCTCTGTCTGTGTGTTACCGAATCTTGGTCTGCTTGTCAAACTGCTAAAAGAGATGTTCACTGGTCCAGAGTCCTCCCACACACAGCTGCTCCCAAATAATCAGCCTGTGTGTGTGTGTGTGTGTGTGTGTGTGTGTGTGTGTCTATAGTTTAATATGTGCAGGAAATGCATCCTTGTTTATGATTTTTAAATGTGCTTGGGTTTGCACTGCCACTTTTTATTCTGGCACACAGACACACCTGTGTGTTTCTGAGCTGTGTGTGTTCAAGCTCGTTTGTCTGATCTCTTGGCACGGTGTGTGTCTCCCTCTTTATCCGGCAGCTCCATGCCTGCCCAGCTACTCTCTCATCCTATTAAGACTTCTCCTCCCTGAGGAGTTGCTTGTCTGTGTGTGTTGGAGATCACAGTCTGGTCTCCGTTGCTGAGCCAAGTTGTATTCTGCGAGGCCAAAGCTTGATGTCAACTATCTGTATCATCCCAAACTGAGATATCCACCATCTGACAATTACGGGGGGGAAAGGCAGCTACTGTGCTATGCTGATCCTCAAGAGAGACATTTCTTTTTACACTTTTTCTAGCACTTCCATAGGGAGGTCAGAGGTCACAGTAACACAGCAGCATCCCTGGAGCTAATAAAGCCTCCGTTACGGAACTGGGCAGATGGTTGCTGTCACACAGGCTTGAAACTAGATCTTTCAAACTAGTATGAATAATTAGGACAGTATGACTAAATATGTCAACCTCATGCCCAAATCATAAATCTGTTATGATTATGGGAATTTAGCAGCTGACAAAAGTGACAGAATTAGTGTGTATTTTGATAAAAAGAATTTCTTGAAAATCCCATTAAAGTAAATGTGTTTTCACTAAAATGCCCCAAAAATAATCTTTTAAAGAGGAATTCAACTTTTTGGGGCATATACCTTATTTATTGTCTTGCCAAGAGTAAGGTATGAAGAGCCAAAACACCCTCATGTCTGTACACTAACTATTAAGATACTGCCAGCAGAGGGTTAGCTTAGCTTAGCATAAACACTTAAAACAGGTAGACAGCCAGCCAGGCTCTTTCAGAAGGTAACTAGATCCGCTTGCCAGCACTTTGAAAGCTCACTAATTAACACATCATATCTTAGTTTTTTAATCTGTACAAAAAGCCAAGTGTAAAAGTGATAAGTTGTGGTTTTATGGTTATGTGCTGGAATACTTCCTGGCCAGGAGCAGTGACTTCCTGGAGTCTTGTGCTAAGCTGAACGACTGATGTCAAGTCCAACATCTTTTAATGCAAAAGCAGGATAAATCATAAAAGTTGCAAAGTCATGAATGGCAAATGCACTATAAAGAAAGTACTTCTATAATAAAGCTTGTTGGCTTTGTTGCACACTAATTGTTGTTGCCATCAGGGGTCTTGTTCTTGTTATGGTGGGTAGCTGATTTTTGGAATGAACCTCTATTAATGCCTCTGTATTTTTTGCAGTACAGTCATGCTGAGTTTGAAATTAATTTCTGCTGTGCCTTTCTTTTCCAGATGGCCCTGTTATCTGGCGAATGCTGACCTACCCCCCCACTCGGCGAGCCCTCCTAGTTGGCTGTGGTCTTCAGATGTTCCAGCAACTTTCAGGAATCAACACGGTCATGTGAGTAAAACCACGATCATTTTACCTCTTAATGATAAAAATGAATTTGAAGTAAATTGATTGAATTATGGGTGTTGTACTGAATTTAATAACTCCTGTTGTCCTCTGGGTTCAGCACAAAGTGGATCAATGGAACAAATAGTCCCAAAATACTGCTCGCCAAAACATCTTTGATCAAATAGTCCCACCATACTGCTCGCCAAAAGATCTTTGATCATGGATGTTGGATGTGTGGGGTCGAGCAATGGTAACAACAACAACGACAAAACAACAGAACAACAGAACAGGTCTTTTCTTACAGGTGCTGGGCCATTTCACAGTTTAGTCTGAGAGAGACAGGCAACACAATGAGGAGGCAGAAGCTCTATACTGCACTATACTTTATGAGATATTTGTTAAAATTAAAGAAAAGACAGACAATGCTGAACATAATGTCTTTAGCTGTCCTGTCGATAAATGCCTAAAAATGCCCAAAAAATAATCTTAAACAAAATAAAAAAAGAAAAATACATTGATCTGGTCTTCCATTGCTCCCAGTGACAGATGATGCATGTTGACAGCAGAGAGAGAAACAAGCCACCATAGTCTCCAATTGATGACATAGGTCCACTTGACTTGTCTTATTGGCCTTAAATTTCAAATGAAATAGAAAAAATTGGTGTTAATGTGTTTGAATGAAATTGTTATTAAAGGCTTAATACAGAATTAGGTGAAGTATCCACTAAATATTATTTAACTAACAGTAAAACCAGATGGGGTCCTTTTGACCCCAGAGGACAACAGGTCTGATTATGGTGTGATTATGGGTTGTTATTAAAAAAATTCAAATGATTCAAAAACAGCATCCTCACTAAACGTTTGCATACATATGTACCACTCTGTGATAAGTAAAATAATTCATAGTTTTTTTTAATTTTTTTAAATTAAAAAACAGGGTATACTTTTATGTAAACATTGGCTCTAAATGCCAAAATGAAGGGACAAATGTGTACCAGGACAAAAGGTGGAACACAGAATTGATTGACAATTTATTCTATATACTTTAAATAACAGTCAAACCAGGTGGGGTCATTTTGACCCCAGAGGACAAAAGGTGTAAAGCATTCAGGAGGACATTACGAGGGTTAAAGGAGACCAGCACAAACTAAAGCTCAACTTTTGCCACCAAAACAATGTCATCTACTTTTTTCTTATTATTGAGATGGTGGATAAGATAGTTGCTGACATGTTTTAGCATCTGAAAGGCCTTGAAACTCATTAATGTGTTGCTCAAATCCACCTTCCTGGATTGGATTTCATTGTTTCACTTACCTACTGTACCTGAAGCAAAAACACAGCATCTTGCATTTTTTTAACACAGGGAATCCAGTAAAGGAGGCGTAACCATCAAGTACATATAAAACCTTGGCAATATGAATCTATTGTAACATATGTAACACCACGAGAAAAATGTGTGTGGGCCACTAGAGGCTGTGCATGATTTTCATAGTCTGTCTTGTCACTAGATCCTATTACCATTGATAAGGAAAGTTCAAGTGTGTTTTTGGCCCTCAGGGTCAACCAAAACAAGGATGATACATGACACTGAATCTGTGTGTCAACAGCCGTTCCTTTCAACAAGAAAAATCTAGACAGATGTATTTGGTTTAGCAGCACAGTATTACATCATAAAACACTGCTTTCATCTTTCATAACACATGATAGGCCGGGGACCAAAAGCCGCATTGCATGCTACTACGGTCCACCTGCCTGTCAGAGGACGAACCACCTTTCCTCTTTTATTCTTTTTATCTTTCCATCAGAGGAGACTGTGTCATCTGTCTCTGTCTCACCTCTCCTTTGAGATGGACTGTATTACAAGCTCTGTAAACAATCTGTGGATATGTGCTGTTGCTAAGCAACCGTCGGGGGGTGAGAGCAATAGGATAAGTGCATGTTTGTGTGTCTGCATTCGTATGGGATCTGATGCATGGAATGTGACACTATGGACTTTGGGGTCTGCGCATGTGCACCTGTGTGAAGTGTGCTCACATGTGTGTGTATGTCTGTGACTAAATGTATGGATGTTTGCACATGATGTGTGCTTGTCTCTGGAGATTTGAAATTCAGCTGTGGTTAGCAGAGGTGACACACTGGATAGGTCATCTCTTGAAATACTCGTCTCACTGAATGTCTGGCACTCTTGCTATATATGCACAGTATCTTCATCTCCTGTTGCCAACAGTATGAAGAGCAGAGGGGACAAACTAAATCTGTCCCAGCTCTGTCCCTATCTTCCTGTCTGTCTCTCTGACTTGTGTGTCTATCAGTGTTTCAGTCTTTTGGTCTGCCTGCTAGTTTATCTGTGTCAGCAGTGACCCATTTACACAGAGTTTTAATACGTTTTTGATCAAGATGGTGTCTAGATTGTGTTACTGTATGTCTACACCAGCCATTAAAATGTATCTCCAGTCTACAAATTGAAATCTGACTGCCCTTTCATTTTCTGGGAAAAAAAACACTGCGGCTTCCATTGGTGATAATTACATCCTTTAAAATTGACATTAAAGACCTCATCCTGCTGACAATCAATTTTCAACAATGTCTCAGTTTGAGTTGTTTGTTTTGGACCATTTTCTGGTTGTATAAGTGTTATTTAGCTCAAGTGTGCTAGAGCTGTATTAGCATAACAGTTTATGGTTACGACTGCACACTGATACAGATGTCTACAGTTATTTTGGCTATTTAGATCTCCAGTCAGATTGAAGCGCAGCAGATATGCTGGTAGTTACATGAGGTAACCACGCTCCATGTAACATATAATAGGGGTGTGAATCTTCACTGGTCTCAAGATTTAATTTGATTACGATTATCCTGTCTACGATTCGATACAATATGATATTCCGATGCATCACGATGCGCCACCTACTCAAACTTATTAAATATTGCTACACATGGTTTCAACAACTTCAAGCAGTCAGATATATATGAACTCCCCTTTGTATTACATCAGCTCTTAAAAAAAGACACTTCCTGAATGTTCCGGAGTCTGAATACAGCAGACAAATGACAAAAACAAAAAAATCAATCAACAAGTAACATCAGTAGGCTATAATCGATTATGGTCTGTCACTGCATCGATGCAGAATCGTCTAGGTCGGCATCGTAATGAATCAATGTGATGATTAACACCCCTAACATATAAGTAATATACTTATAATAACGATTAAAAATGATTCATGTAGAGGTTGCAGGTGCAATCCAATTAACAGGAAAGTGAGGTAAATGAAGACACAGTGCTGATGCAGCGTTCCTGTCATATCAGAGTTATTGTAATTATAAGTTGTTGACTTGTAAAAAGTTTTTACATCCACTTCTAAAACAGATGGTCCAACATTTAAGGAATATGACTTGTGCCTGAAAACCGAGCAAACATGGACGCCCTAACAGCAGCCAAAGTCTGTTCAATGGAAATAAACACAATGTTATATTGTTAATGCATGCTATTTTTAACTCTCACACACAGTTTTTAGCCCGTAAGTTACAACTTCAACTCGCAACTCCTGACTTGGTAGCGTTCCAGGCAAAGTCACCACACACCCTTAACGGCTACCTACCATTGACGTTAGCTAGCATTAGCTGATACTAGCGATTTCTAGTCTGCGACATATTTTGGGCTTCATTTAATAAACATAACCCGTAGTAGTACACAATCGTATGTGTATTGTTTTGAGTACAATGTGCAGAATTACTTTATGTTGCCTATTTATGTCTATTTATTTCCATTTCTCACTGTTAATCACCAGTAGAATATTAGAATGCAGACATCAGAGACTGGGCAGCTGAGTTTGAAGGAGCTTGAAATTAATACAGCCTTAACCCTTTGTTTTGTCTTCCCGTTAACCATGAACTTGTCCTTCTAGGGCAAAGTTGAAAATGAACATTTTTTGTGCTTTCCCAATGTTTTTGTCATTTTTTTCTGATTTCTTTGTCACTTTTTCCATGCTTTTGGTGCTTTTTTTTTTTATTTAAATAAATTCTTGGAATTCATGGTTATTTATTTGAAATTATACATAAGTTTTTTAGTTAAAAATACTGTTTTGAAACCATTAAAAAAAAAAAGAATTCAAATGCTATAAGATTAAATAAAACACCCAAAAAATTAAATGAAAGTAATCATTAATATTACCTGAAGAACGTTGTATGGAATCATCCATGTTATTTTTGGGCAGTTTGGTTGAAAGAAATCCATATTTCTGATACAAAACACTTTGAAACGGGTCAATTTGACCCGAGGACAACAAAAGGGTTAAAGCAGTAGACAGACAGAAATAGCAAGAACACCAAAACACAAAAATTTAACATTTGACCCAGGTCTCTAAAGCCCATTTCCCACTGGACAAAAAAACCCATCAACATCTGTGGGAAAGGTTACAATTGGCATTCCCGGGACAAATTACTCTGCAGTAATTCAAGGTATTTATTGGCTCCAGCTCTTCCGGCGCAATGCTATGCTATCAAATTCCATCTGTCTCTGTGCAATCATCAAGGACAGCTCCCCCCCCAGCTCTGATCTGTTTGACCTGTTGACATCAGGAAGGCGCTACAGGTGCGTCAGAACAAGGACTAACAGACTCAAGAACAGTTTCTTCTTCCCAAAAGCCATAACCATTTTGAACTCAGACATGCACTGACTTCACTCCACAGCCTACCCCCAGCTTTCTTCTCCCACCTACTGTGCAATACTGAAATACCTAAAAGAACACTGGAAGTCTGTGCAATTTCATACAGTGCAATATTTAATATTTAACCATTTCATTACTGTGCAGTATTTATTTATTTATTATTTAGTACTTAACCATTTCATTTCATCACAGTGCAAAATGTATTATTTGTTTTTAAGACTTAACTAGTTTTCACATAATGTGTATATAAAGCTATTTTATATATGTATATAGTTGCTCTCAGGACTGTGCACCAGGTCCCCCCCCCTTTTTTTTCTGCACCATCTATACTTTATCTTTTTGTATTTTATATTTTTATATTTTGTGTCGACACTGTAAAAGGGTTGCTTCAATCTCGTTGCACATGCACTGCACTTGTGAATAATGACAATAAGGCATTCTATTCTATTCTATTCTATTCTAAGCAGCACTCAAACATTGTCCAGATTAGTCTGCAGTGTGAAAGCGAGACTGAATATCTAATAGAAGCCCAGAAAATGGTCACTGGCCTCCATGCTGCCTTCTATTGTATACTTACCCTGTTTTCCGGCTTGTTTTTTTTTTCTTCAAACAATAGGTTTCTTGAGTTTCATTTAAACTAAGACATACAAAAATGTAGACATAACCTGAAAAACAAAAGACACCAATCACAGCAAAATAAAAAAAATAATACAAAATGTTATTCTTTCCGTTGTTAGGCAAGAAGACATTTCCCTAAGCCACCGACCATACTAGGCCTATTCACACTTTTCCAAGCAAGAGACAATCAATTGTTTTGGTTGCAATAAACACATGTCAATTAGTATTTTCACCTCTTTTTTAAAATTAGTATAAGTTGGGTGCAACCCCAGGATAAACACTTTGGTATGGAGAGGAAAAAACACTATTTAAATATCATTTGTGCTACCTCTTTCCAGAAGTCTTTAATTGTATGACAATGAAACAGAGTCCCTTTGGAGTGATTGGACTTGTAGCATATCAGGGTTTACCATATTAAATGTATGTAACTTTACTGCATCGTAACATATGTTCGCATTAGCTGATTATATTGTAGTTTCCAGCATGTTTATGACGTCAAACATGACACACCCAAAGGAAAATACTCAAGGACTTCCAGTTGGACGATGACCGGATAGCACGCACGGTCGGTAGCTCTTAGTTGTATTTCAGATTACATTCTAAACAAAGTCTGACTAATCCAGCAAAGAATTAACTTGACTTGTATCAAAAATACACATAAAAAAGGAAATACAGTTTAACATACGAAAAAGGCCGACTACACAAGCCGCTAAGACAGAGACAACAGAGGAGGCAGGCCCCGATAAAGCCGGGGGGGGGAGTTTGGAGAGGAACCCCCGCATGAGCGTGCAGACCGCGAACAATGGAGCAATAACCAGGAGCTCTTGACCGTAAAGTCCAAAATATGCAACAAAATAGAGGAGAAAATTGCAAATATTACTACTAATTAATTACTACTGTATGGCTGCATTAAAAGCCGAAAAACGACTCGGCCATTAACACTAGGCCTGCAAGATATTGGAAAAATCGGATATTTTTTTCCCCTGTGATATATATTGCGATATGAAAATAAAAGATGGCATAAATAGCTCTATTTGGAAATAATGAATAATTCTCAACTACTGCGGTGATTTTGTAAGGGAGTGCCAAAAATGAAAAAGGATCTTTTCTAATGTGAACCATTCTTTGTTGAACTTTAATGCTTCACAACCACCAAAGCAAGTCAGCGCTGTGACTAACGCTACTCTTCTGAAGTGATTTTGGAGGGAAATTAGGTAGAAATATGCTGGTTGACTAGCATGACACCATTGTATTCATATAATAATCAATCCAGGCTAACGTGAATGACAGTGACTGCATGTTGCTTCCTCTAAATTTCAGGTTGTGGTCGGCTAGCGGGGCCAGCTCGTTACTTTGATGAATCGATCAGACCTGCACGTCACGCGCACTAGTAACAAACTGTATCCAAGAACAATTAAATCAGTGTAAATGGCGTTAGATGAGACACAAACTTCTGTAGTAGATTAGTGTCTCGTATCCAGCGCCGCGGCTACAAGCCGTAACGTTAGTTGGGACAGACAGACCCCTTGTTTCTTTAGCCTGGCTGGTGTTGGGCTCAAATCCTGCCCTTCTAGATTCTTTCAGGAAGAAGGGTTCAAGTCTGTAGGTTGGATAAAAGAACGTTTATTCAGATAGAATATATTCTAGAGACAAAGTTACAGAGAACATGCATCCATAGCTCTCCCAAGTTTGTCTAACCCTCTAGCCCTTTCTGCATGATCTTATGTCCTCAGGGGGGGGCCGTTCAGTCTTTTGTCTCCATAAGGTTCGTGTCTAGCAGTGATTGGCCTGCACAATAGATAACAGGTCTCAGACTTCTACTGGAGAGCCCTTCACCCAAACACAGGACGTGTCCCTCACCACCCTTGGCCCTGCTTTTCAGAATTAACACACTCGGCAGAGCTATGGTTGGACACATTGTACCAAAACAACTTATTATAAGGTCACAGTGAACTATAAACTACATGCTTCTTATTCAGAAGTGAACCTAATAATCAAACTGACACCAAGCAGACTATGTGTAATGCTTTAGCTCTTTTACCTGAAAATGTAATATTAATAGGGTTAGGGTTAACCCCCTAACCCTAACCCTATGTGAATATGTTTATGAGCACACATGATATGAAAACATTTTATTCCAACACTGGTAGCAGCATTCTGCGGGGGGGAAATGGCCGGGAGACGTTGTGATTATGTTGCATATAATGTGATTAAGTTTTTGCGTCAACATCGTAACGCCCTGCGATGTGACTATCGCGCATGCGCATATCGCGATGTCGATGCTAAAACACAATATCGTTCAGCCCTAATTAACACAGTCAAAGCACAAGTGTTAAGTCTGAATCGTAAACTGAAAGATATGGTTGTGTCTGCCTCCAACACGTCTGATACTATAGTGGAGTTGCAAAACAAAGTTAAATGCCTCATTAACCAAGTAGAACAACTGTCTGATAAATGTGTGGATTTGGAGGGACGATCGAAGAGACAGAGCCTCCAAATCGTTCCTGAGGGAAAAGAAAGAGGGAAAAATAAAGAGAGACTTTGTGGCGCAGCTGCTTAAAGAGGCTCTGGATTTAGCCAAAACCCCGGTGATAGACCGAGCCCATAGAGCTCTGAGGATGTGCCAGGAGGATAGCGGCCCTCCAAAGACATCTGATATTGAGGCTACACTATTGCCACACACACAAAGAAATCTTACAGAAACTACAGGCAATAGCAACAGGACAAGCAGGATCCTTATTGCAGTCCGGGGTGGGGTTTTTCGGGTAGGGATTAGAGACTCTCATTTGTTAGTTTTTTAGTTTTTTATTTAGTTTATTATTTATTTATGTATCCTTATTCCCCTTCCTTATTTCTGTTTATATAATGTAAAAACAAGAACTGTAATACAATTTTGTGACCTTTTTGAAAATAAGCTTCATAATAAAAATATTTGAAACAGGAAAAAAAGGAAAATACTCATCTACTGGCAAAGCTGAAAGGAGTCTATCTCCTAAAACCTGCGTGTACAAGCTAATTTTGGTGGATGAAATGGTATGAAAGACGACGAGGTGCAGCTGTGGAGGCAGGCAGCAAGGGCACAGCTGATTAAGGCATGACATACAGGGGACTTTTAACTACAAAATAACAATCCCTTAAAAGTCTTGAAAATTGTTCTTGTCTATGTTCAATCTGGTGTGTTTCTTGGACGGTAATTTCTTCCATCCACATCTGTGCTGAGCGTTCTGTTTTTTTCCAGCATTATTTTTCCCTCATCCTGCGTTCTACTTAGCACCATATACTTTGCCAGCCGGCCTGTTTACCACCTGCCTTTTTGTTCCCGTGTAGAGCAGCCAGGATAGCCCTATTAGCCGTGAGATATAAGGAGGTCTTGGGAGCCAGTAAATCAGAGAGTAAATCTTAGAGACAAGTCCCGCTATCCCTGTCTCCAGCTGCTTTTCTTGATTAAACCACCAGGCCGGCTCGTAGAGAGAAAGAAAAGGGCAGTAAGAGTGAGTTGGCAGACAGGCAAGAAATATTCATTTGCAAACCAAACTAGCAAGCACATATTGTCTGTCATTCTGCTCCAACAGTCTTGAGAGAAGTTGGGAACTTGACAGGAGCGGATTCATGAAGTCCCAGATTTTTTTTTCTCTCTCTCAAATATGCTCACACAAATAGTACAATTGAGTTTATGTTGACACATTGTCACACTTAATGTCCTCTACTTGAAGTAAAAGTTCCAACAAGAAGTGAGTCCTTTTGTAAGGGAATAAATGCAACTGAAGTTGGAATTCCTTGTCAAACTAACAAACCATTTGAAATAGTTGTCCTCAGGGCTACCCTCTCAGATCTGACACTTGGAAATAATTGAGGGGACTCCTGATATGTCACTGTGATCTCACTGGGACGTGTTCAATCCAACATTATTCAATCCAGACAGCAGTGAACGCAGACATCTCAGTGTGATCCACTGTCCATGACCGAGCCATGGGTGTATTATGAGACCTGAATCCAGTGTACTAAGATGAGGCCCCGTTAGTTCCAGTAAATGTCAAAACACATGCAACTTTGAGATTCCAGTTTCAGTTTATGCTACATGTGTTGTTGTGGTCAAGGCTGTCAACTTTAGTGTGAGTTTTATATTCAGATGAGTGTTGCAAAAACTGTATCTAGTATAGAATTGAAACACACTGTAAAGTTATTATAGCCTAATTGATTGATCATTTATTTTTTTCTGAATTTGTCCTGGGGCAAAAGTTCATTAGATATTTTATTATTTTTGATCCCTCATAGTCCCCACATGTTTTTAGAGATCCAGTGGTTGCTCGTCACACTGTGTCCCTACTGAGATCCTTAACCTTTTCCAACATAATTAACAGCTAAGTCCCTCAAAGATGCCAGGTGGATGATCGGTGCTTTTACAGCTACATACTTGCTTGCAAATTACACGTGGTGCAGGTCCACATTGCATACTTTCCTTTATGCAGTGGATGGCAGTATACTGTCTAATTAAATGTGTGTATGCAGACAAGTTCAGATGAATGTCATCCAAACTCTTGGTTCAGCAGTGATATTCCAGTAAAACACACAACCACTGCATCCAATTACAAATAATTAGCAGACATGTGGCTAAAATGACTCACTCAATCCATAACATTAGATATTCACATAGCTAAAAGACATATTTAGCATCACAGAGATTAGTTTCTTTAGGGCTTGTTGCCAGATCTCGTGTAAATTTGTTCCTGAGACAGAAACAGATCTCAAACAAAGTTAATTTTCTCTTAGTCTCACATTGCCTGACCCTTCTCCACAGCGTTGCGGAGGAAGGTCTGGCTAGTCCACACTGCATTCTGGGATGGGAGAAAAGCGTGCTCTGGTTTATTGGCGCCGGACGGAGCGACATAGCAAAATAGCCTCGGGAAGGAACTGGTTGTGGTAGAACATGTGTACGTTCAAAGGTTTTAGTCGTGCAACAGAAAACTCAGATTCAATCTGCAGAGCTCTGAGGAGCAGTTAACCATAGTCCTCATAAATCCACCGGAGTTTATAATGCCAACACAAAGAAAGCGGAAGGTGACGGACATCCGGCCAAAATCAGGGACATCCAGCGGAAATTTCTGCAGCACTTGAACAATTCCAGAAGTGAAACGTCTTTGATATATAGATTAATTTTCTCCTGATGGGTCCATCTGAAAAATGCAGTTTAAAGGTCCTATGACATGGTGCTCTTTGTATCCTTTATTTAGACCTTAGTGGTCCCCTAATACCATATCTGAAGTCTCTTTCCCAAAATTCAGCTTTGGTTCAGAATTACAGCCACTAGAGCCAGTCCCACAATGAGCTTTCCTTAGGATGTGCCATTTCTGAGTCTGTAGCTTTTGAGTGTGGGGGTGTGTGGCCTTAACCAACTGCAACTTTGCTCGTTTGAAAGCCATGATGTTTCTCTCTCTGGGCGGGCAAAGCAGAGAAAGGGGAGGTAACCTTGCTCCTTATGACCTCACAAGGGGCAAGATTCCAGATCGGCCAATCTGAGCTTTCATTTTCTCAAAGGCAGAGCAGGATACCCAGGGCTCGGGTTACACCTATCGCCATTTCTACTGCATTTCCACTATTTCCACTGGAAGACCATAGGCAGGCAAGGGGAACGCATATTAATGTTAAAAAACCTCATAAAGTGACACTTTAATGCCATGTCAGAATGTTTTGGAGCTATGTGGCCTGTGAAGAATGGATTCAATGTTTACTTTGGTGACTATGAGTGAAAAGAATCGGTCATAATCTGTGTTCACGTTCACTTCTCCACATCAACACACAGAGGAAATTACTCTGAGTTCTAAACCATCTCTGATACTATCCGCTCGGAGGACGTGTTTCACACGCAGTAGATCGATACGCTACCACTTGTAGCACAAAAAAAGGCGGCATGCAAACCTTCACATAGAGCTTACTCGTGTAGCCTCTGATGATGACATTTACTTCTTGCAGACCTTTGCACATTCTCACAGACAGACAGTATAATTTTGGCGTAAGAGTTTACAGCTATGCTAGCGGCTCTCTGAGGCTGTAATTAGGCATTGTGGTAATTTGAGCTAAATGCTAACATTAACATGCTCACAATGGCAATGCTAACATCCTGACTTGCAGGGAAAAGTTCTACCATATTCACCATCTTAGTTTGACATGTTAGCATGCTAACATTTGCTGATTAGCCATAAACACCAAGTCTAGCTGAGGCTGATGGGAATGTCTTTAGTTTTGCTGATTTTCAGTCATAAACCAAAGTATTGGACAAATTAAAAAAGTGACCTGATGATGACACTATGTGAAAACAGGTCACCGAATTATTTTAAATCATTCTGGGGGCGACATAATCCATGGAATAGTACATTTCTCAAGAAATCCATAGAGCCACACATGGCTATAAATAGGTGTAATTGGTAGTTAGCATACCCCCTACCTAGTCTATGGTATGGTTGATGTAAGGGGCTTGTTGCCAGCACCAAATAAAAGGTTTTTTTTATGACCATAGACCTTATCTGAACTGAACTCTGCAGAATATCATGACAGCTACATATGTGATACACATGGTCACACACCGAGCACTAGACCTTATTTTATAGCAGGTTGATTTGAACTCATATGTCAGGCACACTCTTTCTGGACTCTATTTCTTTCTGGTTGTTATATGAATAACCTCCCTGCCCTAATGCATGCACACACACAAACTCACACACACACACTCCGGTCAGCAAAGCCGGTGTAATGAGAGATGTATTTGTCAATAATACATCTCTCAGAAATCAAAAAGGTGTTGGGTGGTGTGTCTGGTCTGCTTGTCTTTCTGCCCGTATGAGTTTGTGTCCCTGAATCCCTCCCCGCCTGACTGCCTTCCAACAGATGAAGGGATGGATAAAGATGAATACATGGATGCATTCTGCACTGGCAACTATTTTTCTTCCTCTTTATCCACCTTTCCCTCTTTGTCAAAAATGTGGAGAAATGTGGTACAGCAGTGGGTCAAATTAGATATCACCCCCTCCCCCTTAGCCACTGGATCATTTTGATTGAATTAGCCACATAATCTAGCATGTAAAGGTCACCATTGGCCTGGCAGGGACTGCTGTGGGTTTGGATCTTGTCAGGGCGGGTCAGTGGACTGTGTTGCCAAAGTGGTGAGAGGAAATAGGGGAAAGAATGCGGTGGGAGATGAAATGAGCAGAAGAAGGAAGGAAAAATGGACCGATAGGGTAGGACAGAGGAAAGAACAACAGGGTGGAGGGAGAGATGACGTTGATGGTGATGGGGCGGAGGAAGGTGTGGAGCGGGATCAATCCAGATGACAGGCAGAGGGAGGGTGAGATAGATTTATAAAGGAAGACCGATAAAGGGACAAAGAGTACAGATGGGGAAAAAAACCTGTGTTCTTTCATGATTTTTTTATGCTCCTTTTTTGTAACAATCAGTTTGAAAAGGTCTGTGTATAAACATTGACTATACAAAAACAAGGGGTGTATATATTATGTATATATATATATATATATATATATATATATATATATATATATATATATATATATATATATATATATACAGTGTATATATATAATAAAAATACGAAAAAAGAAACTCAAAATTTCCACAGATGTCTTGAGAAAGCAAACATTGTGGTGTTATATTGTATGTATTTATTATAATATGAATGTAGATATGTTTTCGGTAATATGTTAGCGTTATGTTGTGTGTTGTTGTCAATAGGCAGTTAGGTGTTATATCGGTGACACAGGCCAGTTGGCCCTCGCAGATGGTCCTACAGTCAAATGTCATGTTAGAAATGTCACGAAACGGCAGTTTTTACATGGTTCCTCTGCTGGCAAGAACTCAAGTCGCTGGCAGAGGCCACTCTGTGTGTGTGTGTGTGTGTGTGTGTGTGTGTGTGTGTGTGTGTGTGTGTGTGTGCGTGCGTGCTTCTATGTCTGTGTTTGTATGTTTTCAAGCGTTCATAAGCAGCTTAATCATGCCAACCTCCTCCACCGTCTCCAGGGGAGTTGCAGTGAGATCCTCCTTAATGAGAACTATTCTAATTTTCCCTCTAATCAAATGCACACAGAAACACATAACCCCTCACTTTAGCACAAACATCTCATTTGCTTAATAGCAAGATGTCATTTGTGAAGCATACTTATTCTGTGGATGGAGTGGCATTTGAATAGCACAGATAATAAAGGAAATGCAGATACATTCTTGTATAATTCAGAAAGCCATGTATAACACAGAGCAATCATAGCACAACATCTGAACGACTGATGCTCATTTTGAGTTATTTTAGATTCATCCACACAGGTGTTTTCACTTAGGTTGCCTGATTAGACCTCTTCTCAGTGCCATGGGTGTGTACACACTGGGCTTCCTTGAATCTCCCTCAGACTACATTTACACATGGGAGGCTATTTTTATAAACAGATATTTCAACCTCTCCAGTTTTAAAATATATATATATATATATATATATATATATATATATATATATATATATATATATATATATATATATATATATATATATATATAGAGAGAGAGAGAGAGAGAGAGAGAGAGAGAGAGAGAGAGAGAGAGAGAGAGAGCACGCCAAACCTGTAGGTGGCAGTGTAACGAGAAGCTCAAGCCCACGTTGGCCAATCAGAATCCCCAAAATAGCAACAACAGCAACAAATCACTTCCTCTCTCTTCGCTTCATCAGATGCTTAAACTTCCGTTTGTCTCAGTTTACATGCAAATGTGCTAACGCAGATTAAAAAAATCTTCACTCTGCCCAGAGTTTTTAGAAAGACGAGTTTTCAGAGGCAAATTCTCTGTTTGCGTGTCAACAAAGGGCACAAACGAAGGGAAATGTCTCCATTTGTCAAAATAACCATGTACGTGTAAACAGGGCCTCAGTCTCATTAGTTGTGTGTAGAGCAGGGTAACTCACACCTTTGGCATTTGTTTTATAAGAATGTGGAGTCTAGTATCCTCACAAAATAGGCCTTTTTCACAAAGACATTTTAAATTGTCACAATAGGAAAAGCACAGGTGAAAAAACAAAAAATTAAAAAAGTACAATGGCTGAATTTCATTCAGCTGCTTTAATTTCAGGGTCCTGGTATTGTGCAGAGCCATCGTTAGTCCATACAGGTCTTAATTATTCATTACATAAAATAGGCAAACACCCAGAAAGAGAGCACCTTTTTCAGACACTTCGTTAGGCAGACCACCTCACCTTTTCACTGTCAGGGCTTCTGGGGAAAACAGCTAGCAAGGTATACCGCTATATTATTAACCCTCCTGTTTTCCTCGTGTCAAATGTGATGTGTTTCAAAGTTTCTATATTAGAAATAAGGGTTTCTTTCAATAGAACTTCTCAAAAATAACTGAATGAAGTTGGCTAGAAGCCTAGATGTAACACAGAATTGGGTAATAATGTATATTTCTCTTTATGCTTTACAAACCAGAGGCGGACAAGTGTGAGTACGTAGAGAAGTGCGTTGAAAGTGTCAAAGAAAGCCTCCAAAGCGTGAAAACTGTCCAAAAAAGGGTAAAAAACACCAAAAATTGTCAGAGAAAACCATCAAAAGGGTTAAAACTGTCTTCTTCTTTTTTTAAGTCAAAAGCGACACAAAAGCGCCAGTAAAGTGTCGATAATTGTCAAAATAGGGCAGATTGAAAGACAATATGAGGGTTAAGTTTTTAAGAGAAATTGATTTAGTAAAGATAATTTAGGTTTTATTTACTTATTTTTCTGCATTCATCTCTTGTTCACACCTTTTTTAAGATTATTTTTTGGGCTTTTCCACCTTTACTTGATAGGACAGTTAGGTGAGAAAGGGGAAAGACATTCAGGAAATTGTCACAGGTCAGATTTGAACCCTGGATCTCTGCATCAAGGAATAAACCGCCCTGTGTACGTGCACCTGCTCGCCCCACTGAACCAACCCGGCCACGGCAGTAATGCACCTTTAAGTTGGTTTGCCAACTTCCATAAACCATAAAGAAGAAGAAGCCGAAGAAGAGAAAGGCCTTTTGCCAGCATTGCTTTTCCTAACTTCAGCAAATGTTTAAATGTTTTTGCAGGATGTTAGGGGAAGACTCATGAATATTCATTAGGAACTCATCCCTGAATGGCTATTACTCGTTGTTCTTTTGTTTGTTGGTGATATGTGTGTGATCACTCCCCTAAAGGGTTATTAGGAACACCTGTTCAATTTCTCATTAATGCAATTATCTAATCAACCAATCACATGGCAGTTGCTTCAATGCATTTAGGTGGTCCTGGTCAAGACAATCTCCTGAACTCCAAACTGAATGTCAGAATGGGAAAGAAAGGTGATTTAAGCAATTTTGAGCGTGGCATGGTTGTTGGTGCCAGACGGGCCGGTCTGAGTATTTCACAATCTGCTCAGTTACTGGGATTTACACCCACAACCATTTCTAGGGTTTACAAAGAATGGTGTGAAAAGGGAAAAACATCCAGTATGCGGCAGTCCTGTGGGCGAAAATGCCTTGTTGATGCTAGAGGTCAGAGGAGAATGGGCCGACTGATTCAAGCTGATAGAAATGCAACTTTGACTGAAATACCCACTCATTACAACCGAGGTATGCAGCAAAGCATTTGTGAAGCCACAACACGCACAACCTTGAGGCGGATGGGCTACAACAGCTCATCTCCACTACAAATAGGAAAAAGAGGCTACAATTTGCAAGAGCTCACCAAAATTTCTGTTGAGACATTCAGATGGTAGAGTCAGAATTTGGCGTAAACAGAATGAGAACATGGATCCATCATGCCTTGTTACCACTGTGCAGGCTGGTGGTGGTGTAATGGTGTGGGGGATGTTTTCTTGGCACACTTTAGGCCCTTTAGTGCCAATTGGGCATCGTTTAAATGCCACGGCCTACCTGAGCATTGTTTCTGACCATGTCCATCCCTTTATGGCCACCATGTACCCATCCTCTGATGGCTACTTCCAGCAGGATAATGCACCATGTCACAAAGCTCCAATCATTTCAAATTGGTTTCTTGAACATGACAATGAGTTCACTGTACTAAAATGGCCCCCACAGTCACCAGATCTCAACCCAATAGAGCATCTTTGGGATGTGGTGGAACAGGAGCTTCGTGCCCTGGATGTGCATCCCACAAATCTCCATCAACTGCAAGATGCTATCCTATCAATATGGGCCAACATTTCTAAAGAATGCTTTCAGCACCTTGTTGAATCAATGCCACGTAGAATTAAGGCAGTTCTGAAGGCGAAAGGGGGTCAAACACAGTATTAGTATGGTGTTCCTAATAATCCTATAGGGGAGTGTATATTATGTATTTGCCCTTCTTGCAAGGCAGAGCAAAGTTTCCATTCTGCTTGTGTGTAGTTCTGAATCAGAACATCACATCTGCAGTATACCTATTTGGGCTAAGCATTTTGTTCCAGAGCAAAACTGTGATGCATCTCTGTGTTTGTATGCTTTAATTTGAAAAAATAGGCCACTTCCCACGAGAATCTCCATCTCTCTCTCTCTCTATCTCTGTGTCTCTCTCTTTCTCTTTTCCCAGCCACATCTTTTTCTCTGTCCATTTGTTCTTGTTTTCACACCCGCATCCCCTCCTTCTACTATTCTTCCTCTCGCCTTTCCGTTATTTTCTCACTTACTCCCCTTCTCCCCTTCTATCTCTTCCCCCCCGCCTCCTTCTGCTCTTACACCTCGTCACTTTGTCTCTTACTCAGTGAGTTGGTCACTCACTCACACAAGTGCTCGCTTGTTCATTTGCACCCACTCACTCACTACTTGCCTACTTACACCACACACACTTACACTTGTTTGTTGTTTACCTCAATCTCCTCTTCTTGTCATTGTTGCCTTACAGTGGATCCCTCCCTCTAAATCCATATTATTAAGTTACATAATTAGATCAGCGCTCCGTCAATAAGTAGCACTCTGTTGGAGCGTTCTGTCTTAAAGACAAAGGAAACCTTCCTTTTAGCTCTCACTCCCACTCACACACATGTAAAAACATCCTTAACTGCTCCAGCAGACCTCTGTATTTCAGACAGCTTCCTTTGTTTTGTCTGGAATGAAAAGAGAGTTTTTGGTAGATTTTTGAAGCATGGTACCAGTGATTTTACATGTTCCAGAATTTCCTAAATCTCGTTGTTTCTCCTGTTAGACATTTTTGTTGCCGTTTGCGTATAAATCACGGTTTCTTCTTCCTCACCCTCGGATCTTTGGTTACTTCCAGTTTTGCAAGGCGCATAATGGAAAAAGAAAAGAGGCTACAGACACGCACTTTACACTCTGTCACCCTGACGTCTGAGAGCTTAGTCACAACAGCGTGTATGACAACAACATTTTGAACCAAAATCCCTTCATTTCAATATCAAGCAATCCCCGGATTCACCTGCAGAGGTGTAGAGATATGAACTTCAGTGAACTTTGACATGCGTATATTTGCACCGCAAGTGATCTAGACAGTGCTGTGCAACTGGAAGAATCTATTATATTAGCCCATTAACACACATTTCAAAACATTCTTTTTTTGGTTTTACATGAAAACAATAGCCAAGAATATGTGAGTCTTACCCGTCCACACATATATTACATTTCATGCAACTGTTTGTTTCCATCCACTACCGTTATGTAAGTATTAGGAGTTTAAAATCAGGTGGATGGAACTTGTAGACCATGAAGGTTCTACATAGTGTCTCATGGGCAGAAGTAAACGCTCATCTGTGCTGCATCATGCAATTTTACAACATTGCAGAATGAGAAGTGACGACAGTAGAGCTTTGTTATAGCTCTTTGTTTTTTTTTCCATTTTGCAATGAACAAAACAAGCCACAACCAACCACAACTATGCCGACTCTTCGAAATGCTATGTAAGTCTGTGTGGGGAAAAAAATAAAAGCCTCCCAAGACGATTCAGTAATGTGTCAGTAAATGTCAACCATGTCATGTGAAATGGACTGAGAAGAGCGGGAAGCGATCGTGTGCAAGAGGGAGATGAAATCAAGCGAAAACATGTCTGTTATCTATTTAAATTAGCTGAATGAGAAACAGCAGTCGGGCCTGTATTCATTTAGTTTTACTCATCTGCTGTATCTCCAATGCCAATCCCTGTATTTCAGTTTTCAGTTGAAGCGTAACACAGACACTGACATTCTGGTTTCAGGGATTTGATTTATTTTTATCTGGTGATAAGTGTAAATGACTACTTCACAGGTTGGTGGCATGTGATACAAGAACTAAATACATACCTACGGTTCCTGTTAAATGTGTATTTACTCTTCCACCTGACACTCTCTCCACCCATTTGCTCCCTACAGCTACCACTATCTCAGTCCCTCTTGCCTTCAGGTGTTTCTCTCTGTTGTCTCTTCCCGCTGCGTCTGCCTTTCTCCCTGGCTGACGTCTGTGTTATCACTCTTCCTTTATTGTGGTGAATGAGAGGTTTGGAATGGAAGCGTGACAGGAGTGAAGCTCCATGTTTCCATTTTCAGACCGGGGTCAGTGCCAGATCACACCTTCTTGTGTTTGCTTCGCACTGACGCTCCGCAGGGCATCTTATGTAAAAGACAGTGGGTGTGTTTGTGCACGTGGGTGTGTCTGTGTGTATTTGTGGGACAGAGAAAGATGACATCTCATCCCCCTCATCACTAAATGACTACAATACAATCTGATAATCATGGATCATTACCAGGACGCTGGTTCTGAACATGTTAATATTAGCTGTGTGTAATGAAGGCAAACTAGGGTTAAAAGCTTATTCTTCCCACAGTAAATGGCTCGCGATAATAACTGCTCTTAAGCCTGCACAATTAATCAAATTTTAATCACGATTTTGGCTTCCCACAATCACATTTTGCGTAATCGAGCGATATTTTAAATGCGTCATTCCGTTCATAGAACACTCCGGGTTTGTTTTTTTTGTAAAGCCCATCTACCGCCCTTTAATGTTGCGTTACATGACCCATTTCTTCTGTAAAGCCGTGCCTGTGTTTGGCTCTCTCTTCTTACTCTCCACGCAGCCCCGCCCCCATTCACTCACACACTGCTCCCAGCAACATGGAGGATGCAGCGGCGGTCCACACTGCTGACACATGTCTACAGTTTTAATTATTATTAACACAGCTGTATATTGTTAAGCATGAGAGGCAAACCTGTATTTGTACCAATGTTTTCTGCTGGTAAGTCTGCTATCGCGTGATGTGTATTTCTTTCTTCTCTCTACTGTTCTGTTTACGTCCCCGTGGTATTTTGTTCATCATTTTTAACCATTACATTTAAAAAAAAAGCTATCGAGTTTGCCAACGGTCAATTAGCAAACCTGTTAGCCTATTATCTTAGCAAAACTTGGGGGAAGCGGTTTGTCACTAAAATGAGAAAAGCTGGTCCACCTTAAAGGTCAGTCCACCTTAAGTGAGCGTGTCAGTTGTTGCTCACTTCGAGGCATTTATTCAATGACAAATAGCCTTAATTTAATTCAATCCAAGTTTATTGTCATTCAACATGTTAGACACACAGAGAACGAAATTGGCTCTCAGGACTTAGGCTAAAAAAAGATAAGAGTTAAATATAGAATAAGAATCAGTTTTATTAAAACACTCACAGCAACAAGTATTTCAGGGCATCAGCAATCCATCAAGTAAAGTGCATCGGCGGTCCATTTCAGTCATGTAGTAGTCATGCGTACTGTTCAATAAAATGCATCCAGATCTTTAGGGAAAAGGGATGGCAGCAGCACCCAGTAGACGGTCTAGTCGACAGTGGCTCTCTCTTCCTCTCTCTTGGCCACATGTTACGCACATAACTTACACACTACAAACTAAGTTATTCCTTAAAGGACTTTTCTGCTTAACACATTTTAGTTTCTTAAAGCTGCAGTAAAAACGGAGCCAAGGAAGAAGTGCAAAAGTTGAGTTTCCTCTCAGACCACGTGAGTTTCAATATGCTGAAAGATGTTTATGGAATTGTCATCAAACAACGCCAAAAATAGAGCTTTATATTTATATATTTTAGAAAGAATTGCCTCGATGCTTAGGCCTAGGGAAAGGTTAATGGTGCAACACAGCTGATAAGCTATGACAGCTTCCTTTTAGGTTGGACTCTCCATCCCTCCCCCGCGAAGCTGCTTGCTATTGGTCAAAGGCACCACATTTGAAGAGCGTTTTCACAGATTAATTTCAGCTCTTTTCATTGGAATGAATTTCCAGTTTTTACTGTTTTGAGTCCTGGTTTGACCAGGCCTGGTGGCAACAGTTTGATTCTTTTGCGTGGCTTTGATTCTGTCGATTTTTTTCCAAGCGAACACGACTTCAACTGAATTAATTAACATGCTTCAGCTACAGTAAAGAAACTAATCGCTGAAATCATCAATTTGTCAGAATGAAAACAACCAGGATCTCCATGGATGTAGTAGGGGATCATGCCACTAACAACCCGTCAGTTAATCCTCCCAGTTTAAAGGCACTGAATGGCTGCCTAATTGCAGCATTTTTCCATTTTCATTCTCTCAGTGCGCTTTCTGAAATCTCTGCAGGCTCCCAGAAGTCCAGGTAATTGGACCAAATGCAGTCCTGACTCACCTCTAAACTACCTCAGACACCCTCTTATTAAAGCCATTTCTATTGTTAACACACTGTTACTGTATAATGACCTTGCCTTTTCTCCCAGTACCTTGCCTTTTCTTGCAGTTGTTATATATATTTATATATATATATTATATATACTAAGTTGTTTTTTATTGTGAAAGACTGCTTTACGATCTTTAAGATCAAAAGGAAAAATAAAAAAATACCATTTTGAGGTCTGTTTCGTTCAGGTGGATGAGTGCCTAGGAGGGTTTCCCGTCACTGTGTAACGTGTGTTATTAGTTGACAGGTAGTGGGTGTTTCAGACTGAGAGGTGTCACTTTCTGTTAGAGTCGCTGAAACCGGTCCCGTTCAGGCTCGCGGCACTGCAAACTGAAACTTGGAGAAAATACCCAAACATTCAAAGACACAAGAAGTTTGATTCATTGCCAGTTTATGCTACTATAATTAAATGCATTTCACAAAGACATAAGTCAAGTGCAATATTTAATATATTAACCATTCCATTTCATTATTGTGCAATATTTATTTATTTGTTAATACTTATCTGCTTTTACACAATGTGTATTCAAAGCTATTTTATATATGTATACAGTTTCTCTCCGGACTCAGGACTGTGAACCAGCCCTTTTATATTTTGATATTTTATATTGTTATATTTTTGTGTCAACACTGTAAAGAGATTGCTTCAATTTCATTGCACAGGTACTGTGTACTTGTGTATAATGACAATAAAGACATTCTATTCTATTCAAGTGCATCGTTTAAGCAGGAAAATACAAAACAGACTCAAGCCATTTTGAAGAATTCTAACGACATGCCAAAAATAAATACTAAGCCCCCAATGTTCTGTGTGTACCCGTCATAATGATGCATTCTCATCTAGGAAAGAATATCGAGGAGGCTACTGAGCAGCAGCACTTCTTCGTGGATTGCTCTTGTGTACCAAAGTTTCCAACCATATTTCCCCCAACGCTGTGAGATGGCGAGCAACAAAAAAAAAAAGAGCACGGCCATTTTCAAACCCGGAGCTCGCTGCAGATCTGTGAGGAGACACGAAGAATTAGTACAAGCAGAAATTACACTGCATTTTTGTCGAGGCTTTCTTTTGTCCTGCTAACAGCAATTCAGGCGTCTCTCCCTAGACTAACAACTAAACACTTGACTTCACAGGAGGACTCAAGAGTATACACGGGTGCAGAGGATGGATAATTGGATCTTTTTCAGGAAATAGACAGGGTCAAGTTCAGCCCTCGAGTGTCTGTTGGGAGACTTTAACACAATATTTGAGATGCTTTTAACACAAGATGCACTTCACAGTGTTCACAAAAAATGATCACTTTGTTTCTGCAGGCTGTTTTCACAGTAGTTAAAGTCAGAACTGTGTGTGTGTGTGTGTGTGTGTGTGTGTGTGTGTGAGTGTGTGTGTGAGATAATCAAACAGATGCAGGGCTGAAGATGGAACACAGCAGGCTGCACTGCCGGGAACAGAAATAGTTCTTTTACTCCCGCTGCTGATCCAAAATCAACTCACTTCTTCTGTGCGTTTCCATGCGTTTGGAAGTTTGCAGATGGATAATAAAGCGGTATAACTTCAGTCACGTGCCAAAACTACAAGCTTTTAAAACCACAATTTCACGGCATCTCTTTTTCTGTTCTCGCCCTGTCTGACAGGATACCATGGCAGAAAAGTAAAGAGTTATAATGCTAATTACTTAATTGAATGTCTTTGTTTTGAAGAAGAGAGAGAGAGAGCAAGAGAGGGATAACAATTCTTTTGCAGAGATGAAAAGCAGAATGCTAATTCGGAGTTGCCTGGGGAGACCCTGAGAGGCAGACAATGCAGGAAGACTTCTTTCTTTTTTTCTTTAGAGTATCACCTTCTTTGTATTTGCATTTCTCTACCGCTTCACTCTGTGCTTCCAGCACGATTTCCAAAACAACACCGTGAATAGAGTCCTTGCAGGTGTATGTGTTTGAGCGGCCATCATGTGTTGTACTTGTGTCGATGTTTTTGTCCCTCTGTCGTAGTTACACGATATCATAATTGAAGTGGGAAATGGACCCCACGCAGGTGTCTTGAATTGTTGACCGCAACCTGTTTAGAGCCGTGTTGATGATGATTGGATGTAATCTGCCTACGTGGAGACACATGGTGCCAGAGCAAGTATAATTACACTGTATGAGGAGAGAGCGAGCTGGAGCGATTGAAAGTGGCTGGTGAGGGGAGAGACTATTTATAGCAGACTGCTTACTGTCGATGAGTGGCTGGTACTCAACGTAGAGAGGCTGTGATTGGTTGATGTGATTGGTTGATGAGTGCTCTCAAGAAGAGAGGTTACGGTTGGTTTGTTAACTTGTCTCAACCAATAAATAATGTCATATTTATTATTTTGAGACGGGTATTATAAGTGCAAGGATATATATTAGTCAACATTTTATTTTTGGGGTGGAGGGGGGGTGTTGGCTGTAAGTTTCATGAGTAGATCAACACCACTCTCATGTCTATGTGAAGCTGAGGCCAGTTAGCTTAGCTTAGCATAAAGACTGGAAGCACAGGGAACCAGCAAAAACCTGAGGTGTAAAAACAATGTGCTGTTTTAGAAGGGTTATGTCTGGGCTATTGTGTAGTCGCTGCTGGGCAAGAAATTGTTGGGTACGTTGTTTTATGGTCATTTTTAGACTTTGCTTTTTGTACAAATTACACAAACAAGATATTAATGGGTTTTGCAGGTGCTGGTTTGAACAGAACCAAGCCAACTCTTCTCATTTAACTCTTGCCAAGAGAGTGAATAAGTGTTATTTTCCAAAAGTAGTAGTAGTTGAACTACTCCTTTTAAATAATCCGGCTAGCATATTTGCTGCCTCCATGGGATTAAGTTACCATTTTCCCACATCTCAGCATTAACTTTGGTTAGTACGGTGTTATCATAACTGACAGGAAAAAAAGTCTAAAAACTCCTAATTAAAAACGTTTTTAATTTAGCTTCTCTGGTATGAAAAGGGGACACATTTCCACTATTATATTGGACACATTGTTGTTTTAATGACATTAACTCGTCATTTTTCTTATGTCTTTGTGTCCCACAGGTACTACAGCGCCACCATCCTGCAGATGTCAGGAGTGCGGGACGACAGGCTGGCGATCTGGCTGGCTGGACTCACCACCCTCACCAACTTCCTGTTTACCCTGCTGGGAGTGTGGCTGGTGGAGAGAGTGGGGCGCAGGAAGCTCACCTTGGGCAGTATCATAGGTACGTCACCCAGAAATGTCCACATCACATAGAGATGTCTACAGATTCTCGCATGCTATGTGTATCATTTTCCCGACAGGCACATGTTTGAGTTTGAGTCTGCTGGCCATTGGTTTTCTGATGTCTGCCCAGCACAGTCCTCCTGTCACCTTCCACCCGCTAGACCCATCAATGGCCAACTCTACCTGCTCCAAATACCAGTGAGTACATACTCCGAGTTCACTTTGGTTCCAAGTAGCATTCATTAAGCTACAATGGACCCAATGCTGCTAGAAAACTGGCTTATGAAGCTGGCTCCTCTGCAATGAAACAGGCAACACTTATCATCTACCTTTATTACAAACCACAAGCGAACAAAAGGTTTCAGTACATATCCTGATGTTACAATGCAACTAAAAACTTTCTCAGGACCTGAACTTGATTGGTTTAAGCCATAGACTGTATATTTATTAACAGTCTATGGTTTAAGCCCTGAAATTACTCCCTCTGCTAATTGCCATCTCAAAGCTATAAAGGACAACAGAGCATTACTCTGCTGTTTTATTCCACTCTTCACTAAGGCTGATATTAGATGTGATTATTCACATTTTGTCACATTATGCACAGGTATAGATAAAAACAGAGCGTTATTGCAGGACAGCTATTCACCGTGGAGCACTTCTGCCCTTTGGAAACGCACTCAATACTTTGCAGTGTCAGAATATCATTCCATACCACTCAGTGGTGGAGAGCTTAAAACAATTCAAAAATGATATCTGTGGTGAAGCTATTGCATGTTTTCCCACATACATTACTAGGGGTATTCTGATATTAAATTGAAAAAATGACTGTAAATGTTGGTGTATATGATTTTTATCATCTCCCAAACCTTAAGACTGAATCCGCTACAGTACAATTTGCCATTAGGTGTGCACACACACACACACACACACACACACACACACACACACACACACACACACACACACACACACACACACACACACACACACACAGAAACTACACATCAGATGCCTCTTTGTCCCAAATTTACTCTCACTTACACAGACACCAAATGAAACTCATGTGTAACGACGGCCTTTCATCATAACAACAAACAACGCCTAATGGACTCGCTGTCCAGCACCTACAGACTAACACAAACACAGAGGTAATTTGAAGAGATGAGTGCTTTCCCCACACTGTAGTGGCTTCATTGAGTTCACTTTACTCCATACGAGCCCACATGTCCCCTCGCTGACCACGACAGCGTCGTAGGAGCCCCAGAGCAACCACAGGCCTCTTGCACTTGTTTCATTTAAGGGTAGTTAGTTACTGTTGCTATGCCTGTCAGACATTTCCATTCTTGCACGACACATACAGAGTTTACAGTGATATCGTTTGTCCTCTCAAAAGTCTTTGAGTATTTCTTATGAAACACTAGGTCTTTGGCCACGCTGTAATCGACCAATTGGAATCGAGTATTTAACAAAGAGCCATGTGACAAATTACATAAAGCCTACTTGCAAGTACGCATTTCAGAGGAAAAAAAGCATATGTTTTTTACAATATGACAATATCATCCATCAGTTTGGGGAAAAAATGACCCACCTGAAAGATATTACATTATCAGTCAGGACATTTTATTATATTATTGTTACTACATTATTGGGTCGTATCATATCAGGTAAAGTGTAAATTTATTCCATCTTCAGGCGTAATTCAATTTTCAGGAAATTATTTCATTATTGGGTGCAACAAGGGATCTCAAACAGGCAATTGATGGATACATATGTACATGATATTGTACTAAAAAAATCAAGGCTAAATCCAGGTAAAAGACCTCACCAGTCTGGGCCCATGTAGATGTAGAAGAAATGACAGTAATGAAGAAGAGTTGTTGTTGTATTGTAGTGTAGAGCTTAGGTGTTAGGTGTACTTAGGTGTACGATTCAGAAAATGTCACAATTTGATGCTGATTTTTAGGCTCAAGATTCCATTCAAAAACAATTCTCAATTAAAAAACAATTCACAGGATGTAAATGTAGTTACTTTTCCCCTGTGATAGTATATACGCCATTACAAAACGGAAAAAACATTTAAAAAAATAAATAACAAAATTTTAAAAATTCGCAATTGATTTTTGGAATTCTATGAATCGATTTTGAATCTGTCAAATCGCGATACGAATGTGAATCGTTTTTTTGCACCCCTAATACTTACTATATAGTACGCTTTGCTAATACATAACATACATAACATTATTTATTATATTTATCAAAAGACCAACATTTTACACATTTTCAACTGCATGATTTGAATGTCAAACTAAGCTCCTCAGCTTCCTTCTCTGTTTACTCGTGCTTCCCTCGGGAACTAATCCCCAGTTTTATTTTGGTCTAGTTGACCTCAGTGTGAAATTAGAGCAAGGTGCCCTGTGCACACGGAGGCTGCAGCCGGCAAAAATAAACACAACACACATTTCATGCACTCCCATCAGGATCACAACAACAACAACAACAACAACAACAAACCTGATGGAACGGCAATGTTCCATTGTGGAAAATGCCTCTTAAATATGGACTGCTTACCAGAAAAAAGACTATGGCACAAAGAGTGGCATATGACGGGTTAACGATGTAATGATGGTGAATGCAACATTTGTTTGTATTTTGCTCTTAATTTTGATTTATCGCTTCCTGCATGTGAGGAACAGTCCATACATTAGCTTCATTTGGGTTAGAGTCAATTAGAGTCTCAATTAGAGAGGGTGGAGTGCTGTTTTCTGTTACAGTCCCATCTTGTTGAAGTAGTATACGTGTATTTTTCAGAGTTGGAATTCAACTCAATGCTCTACTTTTAAAATATGTTTTTTGTTTTTTTATAAAAGTAAAGGAATGTGACTCCAAGAGCTAACCCTGTGCAGGATGATCGATTGTGTTCAGGGACATTACAGCTAATGTGTCTGCTTGTTTGGCTTGCAGGCTGTGTGAGCCATGCATGCTGGACCCTGGATGTGGTTTCTGTTACCGTGAGAACAGCTCAGTGCTCCTCGCCTCCTCCTGTGTGCCAGTCAATAAGGCGTCCACCGAGCAAGCAGCATGGGGCAGGTGAGTCACAGGAAGCTGCGAAAGTCTGTGCATGTGTTAGGATGTAGCAGACATAGATGTAGCAGCAAGTCTATATTTAGTTTTTACACTTTGAGATCCAGTGTCAGGAGTGATTAACAAAAGCCAATGGGTGTGCCCAACCCCCTTCCAGATGCTCCAACTCCAGCCCAATGAGAGATGAGACCTATTGGGCCTACAACTACTGTCCCACCTCCTACTCCTGGCTGGTTCTACTGGGTCTGGTCTGCTACCTGGCTGCCTTCGCTCCAGGTACACATGTCATGTCACTGTCACTTTTATCCTTCAGCCATGCTGAGACACTATAGTCTTTGGAAATAATAAAATCCGTTTTTCTTTTTTTTTCCTATGTTAAATTTAGGGCTGCAGCTAACCATTTTTTTCATTGTCGATTAATCGCTCGATTGTTTTCTCATTTAATCGATTAGTTGTTTGGTCTATAAAATTGTGGATCAGTGTATCCTAAAGCCCAAGATGATGTCCTCAGATGGTTTTGTCCACAACTGAAAGCTGTTAAGTTTGCTGTCACAGAGGAGTGAAGTGACTAGAAAATATTCACATTTAACCCTCATGTTGTCCTCGGGTCAAATTGACCCGTTTTTCCTATATCAATGTTCTTTTTAACTACCCAAAACATGATTGATTCCACATAACGCTCCTTGGCAAGTACAAATCTCTATTTTCAATCATTTTGGGGTGTCTCATTCAATTTTATAGCATTTTAAAAACAAATTAAAGTGGTTTCGAAATAGTTTTGAGTAAAAGTTGACTTATTCCAGTCTGTGGTTATCCATCAACATACATTCCTTTAATTGTAGTCTAAATAATTCCAAATTTCTGCTTTTTTAACTCAAACATTAGGTATCATTTCCTATAAATGAGGTTTATTGACTAAATACAAATAAAAAAGAGTCAAAAGTGTTGAAAAAAGGGACAAAAACGTAAGAAGTTAAAAACGTCAATAAAAAGCGTCAACAAAAGAGTTGATTTTCAATTCAATCAATTTTGACGGGAAGACAACACAAGGGTTAAGAAGCTGGAATCAGAGAAATCTTTAAAACCGATTAATCAATTATCAAAATTGTTGCCAATTCATTTTATATTTGACAACTAACTGATTAATAATTCATCTTTTCTGCTGTTTAGTTCTATATTAGATCTACAACAACAACATCACTCCATTTTAATCACCACACACAATCACACAAAGCTGTCATAGTACGTCATCTATACCTCTCCGCTGAGCCTCCGGCTTAAAGTCGTCTCCATCCTCTCATAAAGTAATCCCACGAGGCTTATCTCTGGTCTCTCTGTCTCAGGGATGGGTCCGATGCCGTGGACAATCAACTCAGAGATCTACCCTCTGTGGGCGAGTAGCACCGGGAACGCCTGTGCAGCCGGAGTCAACTGGACCTTCAACGTGCTGGTGTCTCTCACCTTCCTCCACCTGGCTCAGTACTTCACCTACTATGGTCAGTTCCAGGGCTGCAGAGTTTTGAACAACCAATTACCTTTTTAGAGCTTTTATTTGTTCTTTTTGTGGAAGGAGAGGGAGACAAAGTAGGGAAACTCTATCCTGCTTTTATTTTTATTTTTTTAATCCAGACATCAGTCCTGTCAGGAACATTACTACCAACCATGAATGCTGTCTCATCTAGTCTCACATTGCCAGACCCTCCTCCACAGCACTGCAAAGGAGGGTATGGCTAGTCCACACATTATTCTGGGATGGGAGAAAAACGTGCTCTGGTTTATTGGCATTTCCTTACCAGTGTTTCTTAAATGGGGGTACTAGTAGCTGTTAGAGTACTTTGGAGTACTGCAGGGTGGACATTAGATTTTTGCATGTTTCCTAAAATAATTATACTATAAAAACAAATGAATTTAGTGTTGGATGCTAAACATTTGAAATTTAGGCAGGCATTGAAGTGTTTTTCAGTTACAAGGTTGTTGCTAAGCCTACACAGGCACAGCGTTGTACCTCTTTATATAGCCTTTTTTTATAGCAAAAATGTTTTGTGCTGTTCAGGGGGTACATGGCTGAAAACAAATTACATTAATGAAAAAAGGTTTGAGAACCACTGCTTTAAACCAGTCACAATAGTCTTGGCCGACGCTAAGCGCCAGACAGAGCCCCGGGGCCTTTGCAAAATAGCCTTGGGAAGGAGCTTGTGTACGTTCAAAGGTTGTTTTAGTCGTGCAACAGAAAACTCTGATTGGACAGACGGTCTAGCTAGCTGTCTGGATTTACCCTGCAGAGATCTGAGGAGCAGTTAACCCTGGTCCTCATAAATCCACCGGAGTTTAAAATGCCAACACAGAGAAAGCAGAAGGTTAAAAACATCCAGAATTTCTGGCAGCGCCTGAACAATCCCGGAAGTGAAACGTCATCAATATAGACTAGTCCTCATCCAATGATATCAATTTTTAATCTTTATGCAAAACCCTCAGCAGATCCTGTGTAACATGCCTAACATATATCCTGACCTTATGTAAAAATCAGCAAGGAGGTAGCAGCTGATTGACACCCCGATGTGTTTCCAACCTTTCTTATTTCATACGTCTTCAGTCAGTGGGACTCAACAGCAGGTATCTCCACAGACAGGAAGGACGTGACCTTTGGTGGAGCTGGCTGTCGATCCATCAGCGTTGGCTGTGGAGGCATCCTGAGATGCAACGGGTTAATGATCCATTTGAGTCGTTTATCCACACATCCGATTTATAAGAATCGTTCGCTGAGAACAAAAACTGTCAAAGCTGAAGGAAAAAAAAAGAAAACATGACTTTGCCCTAGAAATGGTAATTAGCATAATGCACACTAACTTCAAAGTATCAATCTGCTGTGACAAAGAGAAAATAGAGATCGCCGTGTCTCTGTATGAAAACTTGTTTCTAGATGTGTGTGTGTGTGTGTGTGTGTATAATGCCATCTCGCATCTCGATAAAAGGTTTGTGGGCAGTCAACATCCAATATTAGTGTCTCTTTCTGTAGATGAATGAGAACAATCTTGCTTATAAAAGCTCTCCAAAGGGGAGGCCGTGTGTTTGTGGGTGGCTGTCCCTGGTGACAGTGTTCTTTTGTTTCACCTTCCCAGGAGCTTTCTTCCTCTACTCCAGCATGGCTTTGCTGGGTTTCTTCTTCATCTACGGCTGCCTGCCGGAGACCAAAGCCCGGCGTCTGGAGGAGATCGAAGCGCTGTTCGAAAACCAGCTCTGTTCCTGCGGCGCCTCTGATTCAGACGAGGGACGGCAGGTCGAATACATCCGAGTCAAAGGTTCAAACTACCATCTATCGGACAACGACGCATCTGACGTGGACTAGAGAGATTTTCATTAGCTTCTGTGATTACTGTGCATGTGATATCTTTCTTTGTGTGTGTGTGTGTGTGTGTGTGAGAGTCGAGGAGCCACTGGTGACCCTCCCTATGAGGTTCAGAATCACAGTTTACTTGTATCATAGGTCACTTCCAAAGTCCAGGACATGTCAGCCTTTTCTCTGAATTTAGGGTGAACTGATGCCAAATCTGGAGTCAAACCTGCTTTAGTAGACAATTGAATCTTCAACCATACACCACAAATATCTCAATACACACACTGCATGTACAAAATACAAGGGGCATTTCATCTCTCATAAAGTCCAGCGAGGCCCCAGCTCAGTAATATGTTCCTAATATTTTGTACATTTGTTGACTATAATATATTTTATGGTTTATTTACAATGTTGTACTACAGTATAAAAAGTCAAATGACCCAGCCGTCCTACAGCGTTGTGCCAGATTATGTTTCAATTTAAAGATGATTTAAAGATACAGTAAAGATGGTCTTGAAAACCAGGTTTGTACATCCACAAAACCTTTGTTGACATGACAGCAGTTGTGACTTATTGTTGATCTATAGTACCATTATGCCTTTCTATATGAAACACATCTCAGTTACATGTCGTTTAAGCTTGTAGCATAGCACACTAATGTCAGTCTTAGTTTGTGGTGCTGATGTCTTTTTATGAAAAGCAAACACCAGAGATGTACAGTATTTATTGTTTATGTATTGTCAGTTGGTGCCTAAACAAAACCACTCACCAATCTAGTAGCACTAAAAGGAATAAAAGTTGGGTTACTATAGTTTATAATGTATTCTTTTAAATATTTGTTGTTAGGAGAGTTGGACTGGGGGGAAAAGGGGACTGAGTACCCAAAAGATGCTAGAATGAATAGCTGTGGATGTGGGGAGGGGCCCTTTAAGAATGCCTTTCTACGAGGCCCAGAATTTTGTGTCACACCCGTTTGTTGCCACAAAGTACTAATTGCTTTAGCATAGTCTATGTCTATGTTGTTGTTTTTAAGTTTCAGGCCTGCAATTCTTTTGCTTACCAGCCTCTAAAAATAGCAGTTTTTAACATTAGATTATACTATGGCGAGTACAGCCTCATGTCCCTCTGTTACTAGGTTGTCTAAACCTACAATATGACCCCTGGTTCTAAACCTGGGTATTAACCGTGTAATGTAAACTTCCTACAACTGTGTTTTTATGATTGAGACTTGTATTTGAAGTACTTCATTCTAGCCTAAACACGATCATATTAGTGCCTGTGTATTGTGAAGGTCCATTTTGGCCGTTTTTCATTCCAAATCCCTGAAGTGGATGTTTTACTGTATATCATGTTAGATAATTAAGTCAACATAGCTTTTTCTTTATTTGACATGTACATATTTGCTTTTCACCTGTGATGGAATGTTATTTTTTTACTATCAGTTCATGTATTTGATTTTGGTCTTCCTTCATAGCCTTATGTACAAATAGCAGAGGATATCTATGTGGTTCTTGTGTCAAAAGCCGAGGAATAGGCTTTACTGTAATTTGCCGATGTTGTTTTGTAAAAAAATTGTAAAATTGTGTGAGGTTACACCTTGTTAGTCAAATACACATTGATTTCTGTGTAGCAAAAAACTGTTTGAAAGTAGACCATGGCGTAACGTCGTGTAATGAAACACCAATGAACAGGTGAAGGACAGTCCATCATTTCTGACACATGGGTCCTCACCTATCATTAATTAACAATATATAACACCTCTTTAATAAACTTTTCAAATAAGAAGCTGTTTATCAAATACCATCGCAAAATGTAATGACATTTTCAGTGACAGTCAATTTGAATGAAGTATCTGCAAGTATTGTGATATGTTTGGTATTGTCAAGGTGTCACCTTTACATATGGATGCTTATGGAAACAATTAATCAGTATAACAGGAATTAGTTTCATATTGTTTTCATAAATGTCAAGACTGATAAAATGGCTTACAGTTTAAAGGTGGAGAAAGACGTCTGACTATAATTAAAAATGTGATTTTCATCTGGTCCAGGATGTCTTAAAAAACACACACACAAACTAGTTTTGTACTGAAAGTATTATTACAGTTAAAATGCACACAGATTGTGTAATCTTGTGTTGACCAAATATTTAGCGTGATTGTTTCAGCTGTTGACATCCAGTTGTGTTAACACTGTCCTCTGCCACCACGACAGGGACATTTAATGTGTACTTCTGGTGAAATGGTTGCAATTCTTTTCTATGTGTGTTTCTACAGTTTACGAGGAACCACAAAAAATACCGATAAAAAAAAGTGCTGTATAATATATTTAATTATTGTTCAAGCTGTATATGTTTTGCTAGAGTTTATATTCTATTAAAAAACAAATCTTCTTGAAATCTTAACACTAGAATATGTATACGGGGAAAGTAATAAACTTATGAATCAGAGTAATGCTTTGGAGCTTTATTTCACCGTGTCTCTTTTATAACACTTAGAACAAACACGTTGAGCAATTGATGTGGTTTATATGCTTAAAACAAACTGTTAAATAATGCTTTGGATTTTTTTTTAAACATGCACAGAACAGGCATGTTTTTTTCCCTCCTGCTGCTTCATCCATCTACCTTACTTCCTTCCTCTGTTTGAGCATGAGCAAAATGTCAGCTATTTCCTGAAGTGTCTCGCCCTCTTCTGAGTCTCTTACCCCTGGTGGCAGATGTGACCTCCTCCCTCACTTCATTTGAGAGGTCTTTCATCAGACGGCCATTTTCCTGTTGCGCTCTCTCATCTCTGCCCTCTCTATTCTCCTTTCCTAAATCAGAAACGAGCAGAAAACATCCATATTCAACAAAATATCCATGTTTATTTCTGTCTATGCCAGTGGGATTTTGTAATCTATTACTTTCACCTCTGACATCAGTCATGCTCGGAGCATCTAGAAAAGGGTTTCTGGGTCTCTGTAGCATCACTTTGCCATCACTGTTGTTGGCAGTGCATTTGTTCATAATGCTGCTGCCTGATAGGAAACCAGCCGTGGATTTCTTCTTGGTCCGTGGGTCCTTGGGCGTGTGCTTCTCTCCACTCTTGGCCTCGCCTGATAAAGGAGCGTGTGTACTTGGCTCAGCAGCAGTATCTGTGTGCCACCCTGTGGCTGGATGCTGTAATGACACTTCAACAGGTGATAGGCACCCAGTGGCTTCGGTTGCACCATCTGCAACAAAGTTGCACTGAGTCGCGGTGTGACATGTCTCAGCTGTGGGGTTGTCGACAGTTTGAGTTCCAGCATCTCGGGTTTCATTGGGCGTTCTCTTGCATTTGCACAGCTCTGAGCTCTGAGTTTGTGCCAGAGCTTGAGGAGATACATACTGAGCTGTGTTGCTTCCCGTCTGTTGGCTATTACTTTCTAGGTCTTTAACATGGAAAGATACGTTCTCCATAACTTTCTGATTGTCTATGAAGTTCATTTTGGGTTTCAGTAGTGGGGTGGGAGACCTGGACTTTGTGGGCCTTTGTTTTGGATTCCCATGCGTGTGTTGTGTCCCCTGGTTTGGGTTTAGGCTATCTGCACAACAGGCTTGGTCCATGTATGAAGAGGTGGTATGGAGACATGGCTGACAGCATTCTTCATTCTAAAATATAGTTTAGAAAATAAAACAACAGATACATTACTGCTGAAGAGAGCAGTGGTTAGTGACGGGTAGTGTTGTGAAATTTAGAAATTAATGATTCCTATTGCTGGCAGGGGTTGATTGGAGGAGTGTTTGTCTGCTAGTAATGCAGTTGTGTGTTTTTTTTAAAATTCTGCAGTCACTTACATAATTTGAGTCTGAACTGAGGTAACCTCCACTACAAGAGTAACTTGGCGAGTATTCGCAGTCATTCATGGGACCATTGATGTGTTCAAGACATGCTGCGGGAGTGGGGGAAAAAACATCTCTTCAATGTATTATCTTCTCTCGGGCATATACACAATAAATGGGAAGCTTAACTGGAGATGCTTAAGAAACTTACAAAAGTGTATGTCAGTGAATTTGGAGAGCTGTGAATGAAACAGAATTAACATGTAAAACTGCCACATCCAAAGTGCACGGTCCTCTCATATATAAATCTATCAGGATGAATTGACAAATACTTTTGGAAGCTCTATACAACAGATCTGGATGACTCAGGTTAAAATGTCTTAAAAGTCTATCAGAATTTTTTTTTTTTTAAATCAATGTTGGTTGTATGGCAGTTACATACTCTACCACCTGGTGGCAATAAAAGGCTAACTTTATACACTCACATGCACGTGATCGCTTCCCTCCACTTCCATGCACTGTGGGTCAGGGACAGTTCTGACAGTGAAGAAAAAGCAACAACGTAAAAAACTAATCATATTCCAAATCAATGATGCAAGTGTTCATTATATTCCATGTGTAAACACCTACTGTGGTGCTGGTGTTTCATCTTTGAGATATATCTTTGAGGTTCTTCTTTCAAAATGACAAGCTGAAAAATCAAATTTTATGTTAACCTCAACAAGAAAGTCATTGTGGTTAATGTAAAAGGTTTCAAGTTATCTTTACCATCTTTTTCGCATTCTTCAGTACAGAAGCCCCTAAAGACATCCCCCTCAAACTGCTGCTCAGCTTCTGATTGGTTAAGAGTGAAGTCCAACACAGGCTCCTTGTCCTCGGGTTGGTTGAGACAGAAGGTAACCTCATGTCTTGCTCGGTCCCTGTGGGCCTCTGTGTTACTGTGATAACACACGTATGTTTTGAGTTCAAAATGGCAGAGAGAACATAATCCATCACATTCTAGCATTGTTCTCACTCTGGCCCTGGACTTCTGAACAGGACTTGGGCTGCTGTGGGTGTCTCCAGTTGGTAGAGGGCTGGGTTGGATCCACAGGACCAGGGGATACAGTCTGTCATACCTCTGGGTTGGGAAAAAGGCTGAAACTAGCAAACACAAAATCAGATTGGACGTTAAAGTAGCATCATATTTGGGAAGACACTGTCACATTTTAATGCCCAAACCTTTATAGGAGCTCATAGTTAGCTCCCAGGAAAAGTGGCTATTTGTCAGTGACCAAAAACTAATCTAATATTACTTAATATAGACGTTTTGTTTGTATAAGGCAGTTATTCACAGATGAGGTCGGTACTGTTATGCCCTTACGACTTATTTATTAAGTATGCGATCTGCTGCAGAGTTGTACAGCGGTGTGGTAGTGTTGCCTAATGGCCCTGTCAGGGCCGCTGCCTCTGTGTAGCAGTGTTCTGTTCTCTCTCTCTCTCTCTCTCTCTCTCTCTCTCTCTTTCTCTCTCTCTCTGTTTGTCTTAATTGCAGAGGTGGAGCCAGGTGTGCAGGAGTCAGGTGTCAAGCTGCTTCTCATCAGCTACAATCAACCTCTTCCACTCAGGGTCAGAGCGTAGACAAAACTTTCACTATTAGTTTCCGTCCAGCCAACTTTTGCTAGTTAGTACTATAGCCCTATGTTTTTTGACCTCTAATCCTGTTTCTTGTGTCATCAGAACGCCGTTTGGACCTGACTCCTGCCACCACTCGTGCCAAGGGCCCGTACAGCACTCCCTCAAGACCAGAAATCCCATTCCCTGGATCCAGCCTGATCTGTCCAGCTCCTTCTCAAATTACTTTGGATCTCACCCCTGGAAATCTGGACTTTGCACACTTGAGTACATTGTAATAAACCTTATCATTTATTCTCCTAACTCTGAGTACTGTCTGCATTTGGGTTATACTAGTCATTCCCACCTAACATGCTCATTTGTGTGACATCCTGTTGAGTTCTTTAACACCCCCAATGTAGCACAAGTATAGTTAATATTTCATAATTATTGTTTCCGTCAGATTGTTTTATAGATCTCAACATTTCCAAAACACTTAAAGGCAGCTTTATTTCACAAAGAAAGAGAGAAAGAAAAGAGATGTTGCAGGAAACAGTCAGCTGTAACACTTCTGGGCAGTTCAGTGCTTGTTTCCTATTTTTTTTTTTTTTTTTTTAAAGCCTTTTTTTGGCAGCGATAGAGGTTTGTTTACAGTTTGATGTACGGGACTCTCACACCTCAAAGCAGACTGACAAGTCTAATTTCCTGTTACGTGATGGGTCTAACATATTTTTAGTCTGCACATTCTACACACAGTAGGAACCAGTCTAGCAGAGTCTAAGGCCTATGAAGCGTCATGTGATATTAATGTTCCCATGCCTGTGCAACAAATGTAACTATGACAGTTGTGTCATGTGTAGTATCCCTTTTATATATTTCACTACCTTGGTCTGATCCAGCCCTGAGGTGTAGTGGGGGGGTAGCTGTGGCTGCGTCTGGCTTCTCTGCAGGGGGAACATTCTTGCGGAGATCTGTTGCCCTAAATTGACTGATTTTATAAAATGTACTCATGATATGCTTAGAAAATGCACAGTGCCATTGTGAATGTCAATTTATAAGTGTGTTCTATAAAATACTAAACACCACCTTGGCCTGAGGAAGCTGATGTGCTGGAGGAGAAGGGGCTGAGGGGGTCTGTTATGGGTGGCAAGTAGTCAGATGCACTGTTGTCTGAGAAAGCTGACTCCAGCACTGGTGACAGCTGGAGGACAGAAAAGTGACTTTTCAGCTAGAGTGCCCGAACATGTGTGCACATTCAGCAAATTTCCCTAAGACCCCCTCAATCCATTATCTGTAACCGCAGGTCCTTTAGGATGAAGCAAGAGGAACCCGAGAAAACGTGCGCTAAAACAGGACAACCATGCTAGGTAAAGGGTCCTTTCTATGAGTTGACAGTGCTAACCACTCCAACACTGTGCCCTTCCCTTTCATAAGATAAATGCTTAAAGTGCAATGTGAATAGCTGGAAAGGGACTAACCTGCCGACACTTGAAGCCTTGGGGAATGACATGCTTTCTGTTTCTCATTCCTTGAACACTAAACGACACAGAATATGCAGTTACTGTACTCTTTTTGGAAAATATATTCATTCAAATTTGGGCTGCAAACTACTGACTTTATATTGCCCAAAAGAAAAACCAATTAAACCATGTATTCATAGGCCAGAGGTTGGACTCAGGACTTGAATACAATGTTATGGAGTCAGTATCTCTGATACAAATGTGTAGTTAATTTGATTCTGTAGTGGTAAACCTGAGTGATGCTGACCAAATCCAATGTGACGATACAAACCACACATCAGCCAAACCCCACACCACCTCTACCTGTACTGAGGCTGGCTCTCAACAAGGCACAGCTGAGATGGAGAGCAGGGGCTCATTGGGAGTACCAGGGACTCATTTCTCTTATGCTTGGATCCTATTTTAGGGCTGCTAAGAACTGCCACTTTCGGAGGATCTGAAACACAGACATTGTTTACTTACATAATTTGCCTGATGGACTGATGAACATAGGCACAGGTAGATAGACCTAATGTATATTAACCACAGGATATTCATATTTGCCAAATAGTGTTATTAAACGTTTTACTATTTGGAAAATACTTTATTTGCATATATTGCACCTTCTTTGTCGGATATCTCCCCATAAAACATCCTGAATATATTTTTTAATTTAAGATAGACAGTAGCTTATAAGAAGGGCTAGCTAAATCTCCCTTGTTTTCCTAAACTGATGAAATGTCCCTTTCAGTTAGATTTCTGGTAACACCGTTGTCTTATGTTATGTCTGCAGTTACAAACGTTAGTTACTTATTACCTCTATTCACTTTCTTAGCAGCAATCTGGTTGACGATAAACAACGTCATCAGGTCCATACTACCAGAACTAGTGTCTCGAGGGGATGCTGGTAGAGCTATTCCCAAGTTTTTCAACTTCTGTTGCATTTTTCTCTTTTCAAAAAACTCCTGGGAAAAAAGGGCAACACCAGGACATTTAACGAGACGTATTAAAAAAGACTGACGTTATAGCTTTTGTCTCGTAAAGTTGTGGACATGTAATTTTGCTGTACGTCTCACCCTCTGCTTTTTTGCATCGTTCTTCGCCACAAACCTGTTCCTGCAATGAGAGTTGTTACAACGTTAACGTTACCGAGCTTAGCATTAGCACGTCAGATATTAATTTAACATTCCCCCCTCCGGTCTTACCTTGAACCTCCAACCCAATTCATTGTCAACGGCTGTCTCTATCAGAGAAGCAATTAAAACGTCAGTACAGTAACTATGAAAACAACTAAGCTAACGCTAAACTAAAGTGAGTGAAAAAATTCAGAGTAACGTCGCACTGGTAGTTTGCTAGCTAGACTGTTGCTTAGATGTGTAGAGATGCGCGAGGAACATTGCTTGGAGTTTCACGCGCCACTTCAGAGATTAATATTCATAGTCATTTAAACACTTGTGTAAAGGTGGTAAGTGTTCCTTCCAACAATATATTTTCCTGGACAAAAAAAATACTGTATAAAAATACTTTCGTCCAGAACAAAGACCCTTAAAATGTCAGAAGTAATGTTACTGTACTTGATTTCAGGTTATAGCGTTAATCTACAATATTACTTTGTAACGTTTATCACGCAACCAATCGTCTTGGAACATCGGGGGGCGCGACCAATGAAAAAAGCCTCTGCAAACGCGTAGGGAGGAAATAAGGAGCGTCAAGTTATCGGGAAAAAACATGGATGATGCATTAAAAAAAAAAAACCCTGTGGAGAAAAAAAATACAATAAATAAACTAATTAAAAGAGAGTCCTACATCGATAGAATTTTGCAGAAATGAGGGGGACATGGCAAGTCCCACTATAACCCACCATATCTGTATAGTTTCACTTTGAGTGAAAATATTTCACAAAATAGAAGACGATTAAACTAGAGAGTGTAACGTAACACGTTGCTATCTTTCTAGTTTCCTTGCAATAAATCAGGAAGTTAGGCGAATACAACTAAAAAAGAAAAAATACTAAACCATGAACAAAAATCCTCTACTCTGCCATAAACTTGACGGCCTTACTGTAAACCAGGGAAAGTTGACCTTGAGTTTTATTTTGACACGGATAAACCGGAAATGCAATTAATACAGTCTGTCTTGCTACACCTCCCAAAAGAGCAGGATGTAGCGGTACATGTATCGGGCTCGTTTCATATCAGTTCAACCACCAGAAGTCATTCTCTTTGTTTATGTCGACGCGGTGAGTCGGGTTTGGGGATGGGTGTTGTTAGGATTGACAGCAGAGACGACTAACGTTTGAAAAATGTCCAACATCCTCGATGCGGCGTCCAAAATCAAATGGGACCGCACGGCTGCGGCGAAGCGAGCCGTGTTTCTTGCGGCTGCTGCTTACGGTATCAAAACACTGTATCCCATAATCTGCAAGCAGCTCAGCAAAAACAACGATCCGAGGAATCATCGCCGGGTTTCAAAGGCGGAAAACGGCTCCACTTGTTTGGTAAAAACACAGACCTGTGCTGCGAATCACAAGAAGACATCTCCCGGGTTAAATGCGGAATTTTTCAAGCAGATCCTCGAACTTGGTAAAATCCTCTTCCCCAGGCTTGTGTCCAAAGAGCTAGGTTTGCTCTCCTTGCACTCGGTGGCGCTGATATCCAGGACGTTTTTGTCTATTTATGTGGCCAGCTTGGACGGAAAGATTGTCAAAACGATAGTGGAGAAGGAACCCAAGAGCTTCATCATCCAGCTGATGAAATGGCTCCTCATCGCCATCCCGGCCACGTTCGTCAACAGCGCCATTCGGTACCTGGAGTGCAAACTGGCTCTGGCCTTCCGCACCCGCTTGGTGAACCATGCCTACCGGACCTACTTCACCGATCAGACCTACTACCGAGTTAGCAACATGGACGGGAGGCTCGCCAACCCGGACCAGTCTCTCACTGAGGACGTAATGATGTTTTCCCAGTCGGTGGCCCACCTCTATTCTAACCTCACCAAGCCAATACTGGACGTGATGCTGACTTCCTACACGCTGATCCAGACCGCCAGGTCCAGGGGGGCCAACGCCAGTGGGCCTACCCTGCTGGCCGGCCTGGTGGTCTTTGCCACGGCTAAAGTCCTGCGTGCCTGCTCGCCAAAATTCGGCAAGCTTGTGGCCGAGGAGGCTCATAGGAAAGGCTATCTGCGCTATGTACACTCCAGGATCATTGCAAATGCTGAGGAAATAGCTTTCTACAGGGGACACAAGGTATGCAGGGCTGGATATGTAGAATATAGAGGTTGCATTTGTTGTGCCAGGTATGCAGCAATAGTACAGGCAATAATGTGGTGGTAATTCAATTGTAATAATCGGTATAGAATACAACCACAAGTAAATCCATATTCTCCATTAATAGATCATTAATAGACTGTACACCTATGTTTATATTGAACACCTAATTTTTCTTCACCCTCTGTTCCAACCTTGTTACTTCTACAAGTGAAATCCAGTTATAAACATGAGATAAGAGATTATCTTGATTACCCGCTTCCAATAACAAAGTTCATATTGTGTCATAACTGTAATTTAATTGATAAACACACACACAAGTTGGTGATAGAAGGTTCAAGCTCAGATTATCTGTAGTTTTATTTAGACAGAGACAGAGCAAGTGTGTAATTGAACATCAACCTTGTATAAAAACAAGGAGCAATGCATTTGTACTAAGTTTTGGCACAATTTCTATTTTCTGCCTGTAGTCCCTGGGCAGGTAGACCAGGTTATACAATTATACAGACATTATTGTTCACATTTTGCACCCCACCTTATCACGATAACTTAAAGTCTTTTACTAGTGTCTATGTATAGTTAAGTAATGATTATTCTATCTTTGATATATTGTGTAGCCTGTTGTACTTGAATAGATATAGAATTTGCACTGGCAAGGTACTTGCACTGGTACTCTCTTGCATTAGGATACCATTGCACCCCCCTGCATTTTTCCCACACCGCTCCTTTAAACATGCTACAATCTAACTTTATTGTAAGGGCACTATTGATATCTTCCTTTTGTGTTTTTTGTAGTATGTATGTGTAAATATGTGCAAAGTTGCAGAAATAAAATTATCAGGGGCTCAGTCATCCCCACATCTTAAAAAAAAAGTCCCCCTTCCCATTCACAAATATGTGCAAAGAATTAATTTAGTGTAATAAAATATGATAGGAAGAAATGGTCACATCCCAAACAATGTTCCCTGACAGCAATGCAAGATATGGCTACGGTGCTGTATGTTGTAAGGTATGCTGTCCTTGGCAGGTGGAGATGCGTCAGCTGCAGAAGTGCTACCAGGCTCTGGCGGACCAGATGAACCTGATCCTGTCCAAGCGTCTCTGGTACATCATGGTCGAGCAGTTCCTCATGAAGTATGTGTGGAGCTGCAGCGGGCTCGTCATGGTGGCCGTGCCCATCATCACAGCTACCGGCTTCGCTGACAACAGTAAGGAGACCTTAAAGTGTTGTGAAGTGATGTTTCCTGTTTACTGTGAGGGACTCTCACACCTCCTCAAACCATAGCTCAAAACACACAAGTCTGATCTGATCGTTGGTTACATGATTGGCCTCTGGAGTGTGGCGTGGGGTTGCATTTCTCTAAAAATTTAGTCGGTCTCAACATTTTCGTCACATTTTTTGAGCGTGGAACCCCCGCCGCAGCCTAAAGGCCCCCCCCCCCATTCAAAATGAATGGAAAGGCCTGCGTTTTGGTCGGCCGTCAAACGGTCCGGCAAAAACTTTCCTTCCTTTCCAAACACCTTAAGGTTTGAAAGTGTTTAAGTGGTTAAGTGATGTACTTTTCTGACCAGACTGTTCTCGCAGTTCTGTTATTTGCCTTTACCCACTTAGTTATTATATCAACATTACTGATAATTATTGATCAAAAATCTCATTTAGTTAATATTTTGTAAAAGCACCAAAAGTCAACCCTGCATCGTTGCAATATCCATATTTGGTCAAAAATATCGTGATATTTGATTTTCTCCATATGGCCCAGTCCTACCAGCTTTGCCACATTGAACCATAGTTTACTTCATAGTATCTGGCGTGTAGGACACCTTTTATGAAGGGGCCATCCACACGGAAACACTTTTTGGTGCAAACGCACGTTTTCATCGTTTTGGCCGATCGTCCAAACAAATCCTATAACCACACTGCCTGAAGACGCACTTTTTTGAAACCTGGTCCCAGGGTGAAAAGATTCGAAAACGGCACCCTAGCAAAGCCGCACACTTGCGTATCTATCATCATCTGTCATCGCCACACCCCTTGACCGTCCCATAACAACAATGGCGGACTACATGCTTGTTGTCCTGCTGGAGAAGATACTGAGCCTATTAGGGTTACTAGGAATATAAAATAAAATATACTGTCTGTTTGGATCTTCTTCTCCTTTTTTGGGGAACTTCTGTAGCAAAAACAGCGCCACCCATAAGCCTGGTATATGAAGTAGCGCGTTGAGTCATTTCCAAATGGATCCGTTTAGACGCAAATATTCTTGAAACAATGACAGGGAAGACTGGGAGAAAAAGATTGTTTTGGTACGTGTGGACGTGTCCCAAAGTGCGCATGAGGGTCATTAGCTCATCCACACCAACAGCTACTGCTTCCTCATCCCTGCAGGGGCTGATTAGCATGTGTGAGAACAGGAGCTGCCTCCCACACCTTCCTGGTTGAGTCCCTTTGTTTGCTGCTGGGCATTACTGCTGTGGTGTTGTTCTCGCATCACTGCTGATATTTAAATAACTTATTTCCATGGTATTCTAATGCTCGTAGATGAAAGTGTGAGAATACGTTGTCAATAGGCTCACAGGACAGAGACACCAGAACTCCAGTCAGATAACAGTTGTCTCATTCTCTCCCCGTTTTTTTGTCTCCCTTTACTCCCTCTAGAAACAGCAGACGGGCGCACGCATGTGATGGTAAGCGAGAGGACGGAGGCTTTCACCACCGCCCGTAACCTCTTGGCCTCAGGAGCCGACGCCATTGAAAGGATCATGTCCTCCTACAAAGAGGTGAGGACACCGCAATGCTGAAGGTAGCGGGGCCTTGCTGGAGAGTGCAGCAAGTCTTTGTTTCTTCAGTTAAGAAAATGTGTGCTCTCCATATCCCTTGCTTAAGAGGATTTCCTTGCCCCATCATTTTTCCTCTTTTGTCATCATAGTTAAAAATTCTGTTCTTACTGGAAACCCCTAAGTCATAAAAAAGTGAGTTAAGTCAGGGCAAATGCACATGATTGACACATATACTGTAGGGTACAAAACTAGCTATGCATTGGCCACAGTGTTATTGGAATTTCGAAAAATGTGAACATTTCAATGATCAATGATCTTGCACCTGCCCCTCGCAGCGGTAAACAAGGTATTGCTGCGTCAGCATAAGTAGATAAGCCTACTTTGTAGTATGCTGTTTGGCTTTTAAATGTATCTGTTGTAAAAAACCTAAAAAAAACAAACTATGAAGGGCCCTGCCCTCCCATGGGTCATGATAACTGCAATGCACTGTTGTTTCAAACTGAAAACATTAGTTGATCAAATCAAATATTGGTTTCTTGTGGAAAAGAAATGATTCGGCAACTATTTTGATAATCAGTTTATCATTAAGTCACTTTTTCAACACTCAGTGGTAGCTGCTAGCTTCTTCAATGCGAGCATTTGCTGCGTTATCTCATTGTAGGTGGAGTGTCTTTGAGTTGTGGACTTTTGATCGGACAAAACGAGGCATTAGAAGGCCTCACCTTGAGCTCTGGGGAATTGTGATGGGATTTTTTTTCCTGATGTTTAATAGACCAGACAATTAAATGATTCATTAAAAAAACAATCAGAAAATAATCATTAGATGCAGCCAATGCACAGCAAATTTGCAGATCTTTCTCATTACTGACACTTGTAGGGCTCGGTCTTACACCCGGCGCAGCGCAAGTGTCTTTGCTTTTTTAAGACTGTCCTTCGGCCGCGTCGTTTAAATAGCAAATGCACCTGTGCCCATCTGTGCGCCCATGGGCGTGCTGGTCTTACAGGGAGGTGTGTTCAGGTGAATTCTTGGCATATTGCTTTCTTGAGGCAGCGGGAAGTGATCGCGCCATTGACCAAGAAAATCCTGGTTCTAAAGTCAATAACGCAGCATTTCATTGTTATGTTAACAGTACATTGGTAAGGACTCGTGCAGAGCACGCACGCACTATGCTTGTCACACACACACACACACGCTCACAGGGAAGCACAGCAGCACATACACATGCAAAAGATTACATATAAAAATATGACGGTACAGATCTGCCATCATAATAGCAATGCGCCAAGGTACAAACGCGCCTGGCTTTTAAAGGGAATGAGAGATGACTCTGATTGGTTTATTGCATGTTACGCCCAAAACACACCTATGAATTAATAAAGACACTAAGTACAACCCTTTTGAACCATGCGCCGGCGCACGGACCCTTTTTTCCGGCATCAAACTAGCAAAAGTGGATTTGGACAGGCCCTAAACGCACCTGCACCATGCGCTTCACGCCGCACGCTTAGATCGTTAAAAAAGGCTTGCAATTTATGAGTGTGACATGTTTAATACAACATTATAAGATGGGAATTATGGATTATTATGGTTTTAGCTCAAAGGAAGTTGTTCTTATTTAAGCTGGTAGCTTATCTCTTAGTTATATTTTATTGATGTTCAGTATTCATGGTACGATGAAGCAATGTATCAATTAGAGCTTGTGATATGAGACTAGATATCATCTTAAATTTTGGATATCGTAATATCTTAATATTGCATGAATGTTGTCTTTTCATGGTTTTAAAGGCTGCATTACAGTAAAGGGATGACATTTTCTGAACTTACCAGACTGTTGTAACTGTTATATTTTGCCTTTACCCATTTAGTCATTATATCCACATTACTGATGATTATTTATCAAAAATCTTATGTGTAAATATGTTGTGACAGCACCAATAGTCAACACTACAATATCGTTGCGGGATCACTATCGAGGTGTTTGGTCAAAAATATTGGGATATTTGATTTTCTCCATATCGCCCAACCCTAGTATCACTTTTGATATTACATTTTAATCTCATGTCTAAAGAATATGAATTGTCAGGCTACAGTTTTAGATATTCACATGATGGACAGATGTATAAGCATGGGTGGTTGGGTCACTTCATTGGCTGGAACAGACAAGTGGTGGAACAGATGGGTGGGCGGATGGATGAATGCTCAGACTAGCAGATTACTGTATATCCATCTCTCTCTACTTTCCCCGTGTGAACCTCACCATGCATGCACAGGAATTTGTTTGAGTCCTGACTGAAAAAGCAAAGAATTGTTGAATGAAAGGCCTTGTTCATCGAGGGCCAAATCCCCGATCTCTCGTTGCATTTTAATCCAAAAAAATAGCCAAGACCCATTCATTCGTTCTCTCTTTCAAGGCTTCATTTTGAGGTCCATAAGAGGATTTGGCTGCAGCACACTTGTGGTGAAACCGTATTGAGTACAGCGTATAACGTATTTGTGCAAGGGGGAGGAGGAATCTAAACTCTTTTTAAAAGTTCTAGGCGGGTTGTTGTCTTCTTTTTTTCTGTGTGAGTCAGTGTGAGTCACTTTTCTCAAAAACTTGGTACCACGTTACTCACACCAGAATGTGCAGGGCAAGAAGGCTGTGAAATCTTACGAAAACGCGTGCCAGTTCCTAGAGAATGCATTTATTTCTGTAATGTGCAAAACTGTGGCAGAGGAGATTGTCACAACTGACATTTCATTAGAAGTCTCAGGCTCCAAACACGTCCCTGGAGGATACAAGTTTTGTCCCGCTTTCAGCTCTGGGCTGAGTGTACAGTGTTGTCATGTGTGCAGCAGCAAGCCCCTGCATGCAAAGCCAAGAGACGTGTGTGTGTGTGTGTGTGTTCAATTTTAGCAGGCCGCAGGGATAGAGCACATTCCTAAAGGCCTCCTTCTGTGTGACTACAAAATGCTTTGCAGTACATAATACATACTGTATGGTACAAAACCTGTTTAAAGTACAACTTCTGAAGTTCTACAGTGTTCAGCACAAAGCACAGTCCCTCTTCACTCTTTTCTCTCTCTTTCTCTAAGAAATGAAGCTACCTTAAGTGCAGTCAGAAATGTCAAGATCTATAAATGATTATAATCAATTATTGTGACATTTTAAGTAAGTCTACCTGTGCAACATTGGGAGGGTTTAAGAGCACAGCTGGACGTCATCCGCCGTTTGTGTGACGTCCAATTTGAGTCACAACCCTGCAGGGAATCACCAGGTTGCTTGCTATGATCTGTTCTCCCTTAGCCTAGCTGTGTATAACTTGATTTTCCCTCGCAGTATGTTCTCAAACCCCTTTTAGACAAATGGGAGAGGACAGTAATCTGGTCTGATTTATCATTACTGTACTTACATATGTACAAGAACCAAAGCATTATGCACCTGTTCACTTCCTGAATTTAGCAAAAAACTGTTTTGGAGCCCTAAGGACTTCTGATGCATCATGCGGTTTGTATTTGCAAGACATGTTTTGCATCAAACAGCTGTGTGGTAATTTTATGGCTGCGACTAGTCACATTGCCAGACCTTCCTTCACAGTGCTGTGGAGGAGGGTCTGGCTAGTCCACACAGCATTCCAGGATGTGAGAAAAACGTGCTCTGGTTAATTTCTGTAAACCAATCACAATCGCCACGGGTGATGCTAAGTGCCGGACAGAGCCACGGTGCCACTGCTAAATAGCCTTGAGAAGGAAGTTGTTGTGTGAACACGTGTGAGTTTGAAGGTTGTTTTAGTTGTGCAACAGAAAAAAAGATTGGACAGATAGTCTAGCTAGCTATCTGGATTTACCCTGCAGAGATCTGAGTTAACTACAGTCCTCGTAAACCCGCCGAAGTTTAAAATTCCAACACAAAGAAAGCAGACATTTGGCCAAAAAAACAGACATCCGGCAGAATTTCCAACCCCACTCTAGCAATCCCAGAAGTGGAACATCATGGATATAGACCAGGCTGCAACTAATAAACTAATAAACCTAAAATATAAGTAAAGATATGTTCAGAGATAAAGCTAAGTAACAAAAGGAAAACACTCATTTCCCTACATGTATCTTTGTTTTGATTCAAAATTGTACTTTTTTATTTTTTTTTTTTTTTTTAGTTGTCACACTTAAAGGTGGAGCTATTCAAGGCTATATTTCACATTGAATTCATTCATAACACGTTTCTTTTTCTCTGAGCCAATCTCTAAAGCCCCACATGGTGTTTAAGTATTCCCAGAATTGGTGTTTGTTTAATATAATCAAGCTGTGTCAACAGCCTGCACTGTCTCACCGCAGGGTGCAGCACTAAAGCCAAAGCAAGAGGGTGATTTTTCTCTTGTTTTTTTCCCCTTATTTGTCCTTATGAGTTCAGAACCCTGTTTTGCTCATTTTTCTTTTATATCTTAATACATTTTGTGTATAATTTTGTGCTGTACATTGGCTTTTGTTCATCATCTAAATGTAATACTGACATACACGTGTATATATACAGTGTGTATGTAAGTATGTGTGTATGTATATATATATATATATATATATATATATATATATATATATATATATATATATATATATATATATATATATATATATCTCTATCTTAATGTATTCTGTTTCTTTATCATTATAATTTGGATAGTTTTTAATATACTTTTAAATTCACCCTTGGAAAAAAGCGTCACATGTGATGTACAGGTTTTAGATCTCTGTGGGTACCAACACAGAAGAACACGCAACTCAGCTACATATTTGTTTAAACACTGTTACGCATGTGCGCTCACACACACACACACACGTTACTTCTGTAATTTAGCTGTCCATTTTAACCATACGTTACTTTTCAACAATAAATCTCCCTTTTAGCTAACTATTTCAACAATATATCTCACTTTTAGCTAACTACTTTAATCATTTTTTATTTATTTTAGCTAGCTCTTTCCATTAGTAAATTGATTTGACAGTAGTAAGTAATAGCGTATCCGTTATGTATAGTTAACTACTTGAACAGTTTACTTTCAGCTATCTATTTGAGCCATTTGCCATTACTTTTAGCTAGCTGCTAAACTCTCTGTCCGCTTGCTAACTAGTTTTTACGCACTTTCAATCGCAACACATAGCATTCACAGTCACAGATGACTATGTGGATTTTATTTTTTATCACATTGTAAAGACAATTTTTTCAAAAGAGTGGATTTATTCTATACTTTCTACACATACCCCCTGGTAGGTTCCACTGGCTGAGAATCACTGCTTTAACGCACACACAGTTCTAACAGCACATGGCTTTAACAGTGACCTGTATCAGAATCTGATCCTCTGTTTGGTTACATTCCTCTGACTTTACCCAGTAATGACTTCTGGCCCCTGTGTGTTTGTTGGGACAGATCACAGAGCTGGCAGGTTACACTGCACGGGTCCACAACATGTTTGTGGTGTTTGAGGACGTCCAGAAGGGTGTTTACAAGCGCTCCTCTCTGTCAGCCACAACAGGAGCAGAGAAGAAGAGCAAGCCTGAGATGCACATAGATGGACCACTGGAGATAAAGGGTAGGCCTGTTCTGCAGTACACAAACGGACGCACGCACACACGTTAAAGTGCTCATATTATGTTTAATGGCTTTTTTACTTTCCTTTATTATGTTTTATATATATTTTGTGCATTTTAAGTGAAAAAGCCCAAAGTCCCCCCCAAAGGGACTTACCATCTCCAACAGAAAACACAGTTCACAAACTGTTCCAAACAGCTCTGTTGTAGTCCAGCTTTTACTTCCATGATGATTGTGCATCACTTTGTAACACACGTTATAATGCTCGCCTAGCTGCTCTGCAACTGACAAGGTAGCAGTACTTACCCAGCTACTGCGCATGTGCGACTCCCAACAAAGATGGAACAGAAGTGAGATGTCTCACTCTGTAGCTAAAACAGAGAGCTCAACACACAGGGTGAAAAGAGGAGCTGCAGCAATGTGCAGGACAACAAAAATGTGGTGTTTTCTGAAAATTAAGCCACATTAAAAAAAGCATCCTCCATGCTAGAATCAAAGGTGCATAAATAAACCTCTATATATACAATTTTAAACTGATGTTTTTACCTTGCTTTTACGATTTTACCTGTAAAAATTTGTCTTAAATGTAAAGTGCATTACAAATTAAATGTATTATTATTATTATTATTATTATTATTAAAATGAACACCTTACTGGACTCCTCATTGATCAACAACATTGGCAAGCAGCGAGAAGGTATCGGAGTTAATATTGCGTTGCAGTGCTGGAACTTACTTTGATGGTTTTACACAATCATTTTTGTAAATTCTTACTGAAGGCGAGAAATGATTTGATATGTCTTTCAGTATTAGATCCACAATTCTGTCATGAGACACACACACACACCTACCTATTTCTGTAAAATAAACTGAAAGAGAGAAATGGGTAGTCTCCACACACTTGGTTACTGTTGCTCTGTTGGATAAACTTTTAACGCTCACTACCACTGCTGTCTGGAGCATGGGGCATTGTGTGCACATAAATAATCCCAACTCTAGTCAGTGTTGCATCCACTGTTTACTTTCAAACCCTATAATGTCACAATTAGTCATAACGGGAAATGAACAGACAAACACTTTTAAGATACACTTTTGCCCAAAGTTTAGCCAAACCCTTTTGCTGGGGCAACTTGCATAAGCAGAATAAATTCCCAGATCCCCCGCATGATATTACACAAAATGAACAGTATTGCGGTCATAGGTTGGGATCATTGCATAAATACCCCTGTGTACAAATCCATTTGACCCCAGAATGAATGTCCGTTTAGAGAGCACAGTTAAGCTAAGAGATAAGTGAAGTGGTAAAGAGGGATTTTTCTTATTTTTAACCACATACTTCCTGCTATGTAGGTATTATCCCATCCACATCCATGCTTATACATCGACAGAGTCTAATCCTCAATATCTGCTCTTGTACTCTCATTTTCTGATTCTGTCTCTCTTGTGTCTCTTTAGGTGAAGTTATAGATGTGGACAACGGCATCGTGTGTGAGAATGTCCCAATTATTACACCGAATGGGGACGTCGTAGTGTCTTGCCTGAACCTCAAGGTGAGACAGCTCTACTCTATTATGCAATATTCTTGCTTCTGTCTCTTTTGCTGCGCTTGTTAGAATAGACTTTAACACATGTAAAAAGCACCAGAGTGGTTATCTAATCTCTATTCCAGCGTCAAACTCCAGTTAATATTATCTATTTACTTATGTATTTGCAGACGCTCGGTTTTAGGTGCTTTCTGATCCCTACTCCACTATCGGATTCACTGAAGGTTGTTTGTGGACATAATTAACATCTCTGAGGAATCCTCTGTGGCCTTATTAGGAATCAGATACATCGTTGGGGGTGTTTCTTCGCTCAGGTTTTTGGCTACTGTAATTAGTTTGAGAGGCTATTGTGGTGCTTACCCTTACAGATCAATACAGACAAAAGAGTAAAATGTCCCTTTCAAACATTTCAGTTGTCATTAGGACTGAAACGTCCCTTCCTATTGACTTATAACACATTGTGCTCAGAGCCCTCTCTCTCCTGAGGGGGTGCCCCATTGACAGAAATGTTTTGTCTTCATTTTTATCCATGGTGCATTCACAGCATGTTCTGTTTATTACCCTCCAAGCTGGCTTTAAAGTTTATCTAAAACCATGGCCCGACCAACATGTCTTTAAGCTCAAACCTGCAAGAACATTTTGCCAGTTGTAGCATAAAGCCGTGGTTTTTAACCTGAGGGTCGGGACCCCCAACGGGGCCGCAAGATCATTTCTGGGGGTCGCCAGATGGTTGTGGAGGGAAAAAAAAAGAAATGGCATATTTTAGACTGGGGAATGTTATTTACATTGTGTGAAGTTTGGCAGAGCAGTCAGAGTTTCATTTGTAAATCAGGAGGTCCTGGAACACAGAAAGGGTGCTGTTCCGGTGGGTCAGGGGGAGAGAAAAACTCCCAAACGCATAACAAATCCAGAGAGCCTTGAGCACATTGGACAATGCTAGGTAAAAGTAACCTGTCATTAAAGCAAAGCATTATTTGTTTACAGAGCATTGACAATAATCACTCAAAATCAGCTGGGGGAGGCGTGTAAAAACAGCTGTTTACACCGGTTTGCAGCTCTCTCTCTTGTTGTCGAGGGGGCTGCGGGTGGGGGTCACGGACACCAAGCTCATTCTGGGGGTAGCGACTTGAAAAGGTTCAGAACCACTGGCATAAAGGTTGAAGTTCAATGGAAGATCATCCTGGCCTCATTTAAAAAAAATAAAAGGTCTGTGGGAGTATTGCTTTTAACAGCATGCAGCTCACGCCATCAAACCTCAGCCAATCTGGTTGTGAATGCTGATTTGAGGTCAATACACCTGCTGACATTGAGCTTGTAGATAACAGGAATCTCCGTTGACACTGCACTCTTGTCCACAAGACTTTATAATATACAGTACCTGTGCAGATACCCCTTCCTTTTTCTTATAATGTAAGTCTACTGTATATAAGTGAAACTGCTACAGTGTGTGACGGCTGGTATTATGCATTGAATTAAATAAAAATAAAAATGTAGCAATGTAGCTTCACTCAGAACAGAACAATTATCTCTTCATTTTGTTTACACTTTGTGTCTTTATTTTATTTTGAGAGAGGCATTTAGTGGTACCTTCCAAGCAGTTTGATCTGACTTCAGAAGGTTCAATTTCAGAGATCGAGAACATATAATTAAAATATGGCATCAATTGAAAAAAAAAAAAAAAAAGTAAAAGGTATCCTGTCTGTGGGAGTGTTGCATTTAAACTCACACTCACAGCTCACGCCATCAGACCTCAGCCAATCTGGTTGTGAATGCTGATTTGAGGTCAATACACCTGCTGACATTGAGCTTGTAGATAACAGGAACATCTTTTGACATTACTCATGTCCACAATATTGTATCTAAATACACAGTTCCTGTGCTACGGAAGAGGATTAGGGCCACTGGTGAAAAATTTAGTTCTGAGTTCTGACTTTATTCTCAGAATTCAGACTTTTTTTTCTCCGAAATCTGACTTTTTTTAATCCTAAGATTAAAGTCAGAATTCTGACTTTATTCTTAGAATTCTGACTTTATTCTCAGAATTCTGAGAAAAAAGTCAGAATTCAGAGAATAAAAGTCAGAATACTGAGAATAAAGTCAGAACTCACATAAATATTTCACCAGTGGCCCTAATCCTTATCCATACTGTGCACATACCAGATGCAGATATATAGATAGTGTAAATACTGTATGTAAGCAAAACCGCTACAGTGTGTGACGGCTGGTATTATGCATTAAATTCGATTGGCCTAAAAATGTAGCAATATAGCTTCACTCAGAACTAGGGCTGGAATTATACACCAAACCTAGGATCTTTAATGTTCATAATTTTACAGAGATTTGACTCATCTTAAGGGGCGATTAATACTTTCTCTCTCCATTTCAGGTGGAAGAGGGCATGCACCTTTTGATCACAGGGCCTAACGGCTGTGGGAAAAGCTCCCTGTTCAGGATCCTCAGCGGCCTGTGGCCTGTCTACGGCGGCCGCCTACACAAACCCTCTCCTCAACATATGTTCTACATCCCTCAGAGGTATACACACACACTTTCACAAATGACTTATTCCAATATCCCACAGTGGTTGTACCAAATTGTAGGGGTTTGATCATGGTACTGGTGAGCCTGCCAGTAATCTAATCCATTGTAAAGAGAAACCAGAGCTGAGGCTACAGTGACATAGTAACTACCCAGATGAGGCTTTGAAAATTTCCAATTACAATAATTGTTCTGTTATACTTCCGTATAACAGTCATTTGGCAGTAAGTTTAGCATCATCAGTGTACTAAATCACATGACAATTTCACCTCAATCACAAAATCACAAAAACATAAAATGTAAAACAAATTAATCAAGTGTTAGTTGCAGCCATTAAAAACATAGAGCGTTAGAATGTAACATCTATTGACAACACATAAGGATGGTGGTGGCAATGCTCTCAACTCGTACCAGGTAAGATGAGCCATTAATCCTCCAAAAAGCTAGAAGGAGTGTAGCCCTTCTAAACTGGACTGAACCTGTCTAAGACAAACCATCAAATGTAATCTTACCCACGCTGCTTGGGGCTGCTGACCCAGCTGACTCCCTCCTACAGAGTGGTGAATATTTTATACATAGGATAAAACGGCCACCTGGCAGCTGTAAGACAATCCAACACACTATCTACTGTAGATGCAACAAAATCGTAATGGGTGTCTTTCTCTTTCATTTCCTGTTCTTTAAGATGTTCCCTTTTGAACAAAAACACCCACTTGTTAGCTGTCTGGAACACTTAATGAAATGAGAGATTGTGTGTGTGTGTGTGTGTGTGTGTGTGCGCGTGTGTTTCTCCAGGCCATACATGTCCATGGGTTCACTGCGGGACCAAGTGATCTACCCGGACTCTGTGGAGGACATGGCCGCCAGAGGCCTCAGTGACAAGGACATAGACACCATCTTGGACATAGTCAACCTCAATCATATTGTCACCAGAGAGGGAGGTAGGGCACTCATGAAGACAACTTACACTGCACAGACAACTTGTTTCAATTTAAAATAGGAGGAGACTATAGAAAAAAACAGAAATAGCTCATGAAACACTTTCTGACAACTTTCTAGACAAGGTAACCATCAAACAAACTAGACAAAATACCGGACAAACCTAGAGAAATGAACTGTCAGAGGGATAAAAACAACCACCCCCTAGACAAAAGATAGAACAAAAATAACCAACAGCTAGACAAAACAACTAAAACAAATCTGAATCAAATTGAGGCCTTGACAATTGAGTCTTGACAATGGCTAAGACTTTGTCAGTGTTGTGTTGACAGTTCAACATTTTGACTTTTAAATCATTGAAATTTGTTAAATGTTGCACTGCACATTGCATCTGCAGAGCAAGTTTGCGCCTGTGTAGAGATCAAATATGCACATTGGTATTATGGTGTGTTCCAGTTCCATAAAATGTGTACACAGCACTGTCCACCTTTCATCCGTGTACATGTGACATGTGACTACTGGAACATGGTGAACTCGGGTGTGACGTCATTCCCGGTTAAGAGCTCCGACTTCCGAAAATGGAACGCAGCATTACTTGTATTGCCTAACGTTGAGCCTGGGGTTAATTGGCAGCCACTCTCCTCTCACTGCCAAACAAACAGGCCTATTGTTGGGAACCACAAAGCCTTGTGTACAAAGCCTTGCACTGCAAAGAGGTTTAATGGAGGAATTGCTGCACTGTGAAAAGTCTTGCAAATGAACTTACGTATATGCAGCGAGACATCAGACATTGACGTTGGCACACATGCAAGTCATGTTACCGTAAGTCTTTGGAAATGTCACACAGAAAGCTGTCTCTTGACACATTTACACTGTGCACCTTGACTGGCTGAACCTCTTAGTAAACATCATGGATCCGTTTTTCGGCTCTGCTGCCATCCTTTGTACTGACTTTGGGTTGCCTTTGGGTATGAAATATGCTCCATAAAGAAATCTGCCTTGCCTTGCCTAATGATAGCTACATAGAAACAGCAAAACTGGTCTGTTTACATTTTAATTATTCATGTTATAACTCAACATATTTTGATTAACTCTTTATGGAAAAGCCTAATGTATTCCAAAGCTTCCACTATCATGACATACTGTAGGTATATGAACTTTATTAGACTTGATTTCACTGAACGGTTTTTATGCTTAATCATGCTCTAAATACTGTTCCGGACACTTTCACCCTGAAAGGATAAAAAAAAAGCATTTGCTTTTGAGTTCAGAGAGTTCCGTGTTCTTTATTGTCCCTTGAGGCAAAATTTGATTTGTAGTTTCAGGTACAGGAAACAACACAATAAACAATGCATTAAAACTTCTTAGCAGCACACAGATGTCCTCAGATTTGTCCTCGGGTCAAATTTACTTGTTTTCCCATATCAATGTTCATTTTAAGTACCCAATTGGAATTACCCAAAATAACATGATTGATTCCACATGACGCTCTTTTGCAAGTACAAATCTCTACTTTCATTAATTTTGGGGTGTCTTATTCAATTTTATAGCATTTGAAAATGAAATGTAAGTGGTTTCAAAATAGTATTGAGTAAAAGTTGACATATTCCAGTCTGTGATTATCCATCAACATACCTTCCTTTAATTTTAGTCTAAATAAATCCTAATTTCTGCATTTCTAACTCAAACATTAGGTATAATTTCCTATAAATGAGGTTAATTGTGTTACGTAGTGTTGAAAACATAAAAAAACTGACAAAACATTGAACAAAAGCGTCAACAAAAGTCTTGATTTTCAATTTCGATGGGAAGACAACACAAGGGTTAAGAACAATTTCATCAGTTAAAAAGTAGACGGTGAAATCCCTTGAGATTGTGATGATGATGATATAAATTGGGATTTCTAAAAGTGTCACTGAGAAGGCCCTAAGAAAGTCACAATCAAAAGAAACTGCATTTAAGAGTTGGGCAAGTTGACAGCTTTTATTGCACAAGGGACAAAAGGAAATGTGTACCTGTGTTCTAGGGAGCCTTTACTGTATCTCTGCCCAGAGGGAAGAGGAATGACTTCCTACAGAGTGTGTGGTCAGAGCTCGATAAGGTTGATTATAGATGCTCAGACCAGGCCAATCTGAACATCTATAATCCCACAATCTAATATCTGTCTTTAGATAACGTCTCTGTCGGAAGGGTTGTAAAGGTCTTGTGATGTCTTCTTCTGCGTTCAGGCTGGGATGCTGTGCTGGACTGGAAGGACGTGCTGTCAGGAGGCGAGAAGCAGAGGATGGGCATGGCTCGTATGTTCTACCACAAGTAAGGAGAAACGGCATCCTGGTTTTCATTACTCCGTGGCCAGTTTACCATCATACACGCCGCATATGACAATGGCAATGTCCGTTGGTCAGTCCAGACTTAATCATCTCAACAACTATCTGATGTATTGTCATTCCATTCGATACAGACAACCCACATTTTGTGATCCCCTAATTTGTCATCTAGCGCCATCATCAGGTCAAAATGTCACATTGACATTCCCATGGCTGTCTTGTTTCCCAGTATTATTTACTCTTTGAGGCAGCAACGTTAGTTGTTGAACCGTAAAAACCAATACAGACACAGACATTAAATAATATTCCTGCAGTTTGGGTTTGTATGTGTCTGTTTGTATGTGTCAATTTCTTTTTCAAATGAATGCAGAGTTGATGGTTGTCATTTTAAGTTAGCCTTTTATCTAGGGTAACAGTTGGTCAGGTGGTTAGTTTTTTATGTTTTTTACATGGCACATGCAGATAATCTATCTTATTAACCAATCTCATTAGTTACTCACCAAATGTACAGCCATTTTGAAAACAATGTCCCTTGTGTATGTCAGGCCTAAATATGCGCTGTTGGATGAGTGTACCAGCGCTGTGAGCATTGACGTGGAGGGAAAGATTTTCCAGGCTGCTAAGGATGCTGGCATCTCTCTGCTCTCCATCACACACAGACCCTCCCTGTGGTAAGACATATCTATCTAACGTAAGAAGAATTTTCAGTCGATTCAATGAAAGAGAAATTCAAATAAATTGTCTCCCAGAAATGTACCTCAGTTTACTCGCGGTTCATCCCTCCATAGAGTTGCAAATTCATGGTACACTTCAAATCAAGGAAAGAGAAACCGCTGAAAGACACACGTCTGCGCCTCTCCCACTTTAAATCTACCCTCTCGTCCTGCAGGAAGTACCACACCCACCTGCTGCAGTTCGACGGCGAGGGAGGCTGGCGCTTCGAGCATCTGGACACGGCGACGCGCCTCTCCCTCACCGAGGAGAAACAGCGGCTGGAGGGCCAACTCGCCGGCATTCCCGAGATGCAGCATCGCCTCAACGAGCTCTGCAAGATCCTGGGAGACGACTCTGTACTCAAAACAGCCGAGGAGTGAGAAAGAGGGGGGGCGAGGGGGGGGAGAATTGGGGGAGGAGGAGGAGAGTGTGGGAGACGAAGAAACAAAGAAAGAGTGAGAAATCTGTGGGCTTGTCTTTCAGGCTTAGTTTTTGTTGTTTAGATTTTTTTTCTTTGGCGCCGAGCCTCTCCCGTTAAAGCAAGAGAGCTCTTAGTGCCAGCCAGTCTTTCAGCTCTCTTTTCTCCACTCCCTCTTCTTTTAATCTCTCCTTCGCCCCACTCCAACCTGAGAAGTGGAGGGCAGTAGAGTGAAGTGAATTCACAAGTATTATCTCCCCCCCTCCCTTCCTACACACATTGACTGCATACTCGGTTGTAGATTTTAAATGTTTGGTTTTAGCGTACATCATTCTCAAGATCAATTTGCCACAGGCCAAAGTGGCAAAATGGATTAAATCCTAATCAACCAAGATAATTTATAAGTTTTATAGCACTTTACTCTGCTTTTAGAGAGCTGTTTTCTGTTTGTTGTGGTTGCCCACACTGAAACAAGGTGATAGCTGCATTTTAGCTGGAAAACGTTTAATATTGAACCACTTAAAAACATGTCCAAAGCAGTATTCCACGCCCAGTGTACCGGGTTGTGCAGGATCCACATTTGTCATACCTTAGCAGCAGTAGATTTTAGCTTTTACTTGACTTAATGTGACCTCTTAGTTGCCAGAGGTCCAAAGAGACTATTTTTCAAGATGTCACAATATGCCTTTGTTTGATTTTGTGTATGTAGCTGCAGTACAATCCCTTTCCTTATACCTCATCTCGGCCCTTGTTAGGACTCCTTGAACCACTAATATAGCTCAGTTGCAGACAGCAAAGACAAAGAGCCCATCTGGGGCTATTATTAGATGATTAGTGATACAGGTCTGACTCCAGAACTATAGCTTTCCGGTTTATTGAACAAATACAATGAGCTAAAGAGGCCCACTGCAAAAGAAAAGAAGCAGAAAGCAAGCTGGCCCTGGTAGTCTGGTCTATGAAAAGTCTCATACATGCAGTAATGTAATTGGATGAACAGACTCACTGTTGGATACACATACACACAGAGGCCTGTAAGATTTGGCGTTAACGAGGTAACTTCAAGTTCAACCCAGGGTTTGGTGTATCACGATGGTGGATCACTTGTTACCAGGTTAAATCACCGTGGTAACTTATGCTGAACATCTAGCCTGGTAGGGAGCAGGTTGTTGGAGATTAGAGATCAACCGGTGTAAAAGCACCGACGACAGAGACAGAGACAGAGAAAGAGACAGAGACAGAGACAGAGAGAGAGAGAGAGAGAGAGAGAGAGAGATGCCCTTAAATTAATACATTTCGGCTTCTTGAGCCGTGTGTTGCCAATGCAACACATTGGTTTGAATTGTGTTTTTATATTTTTGATTTGCTCTCACAATCGCTTCCCACTGCCTGGGTTGCAACTGAAATAAAAGGCTAAAGCAACAACAGTTTATGAAAAGGACAAGTGTAATTATGGTCAGATCTTGTGCCTGACTGATGGGGAAGTTATATTGATAAGCATTGTGATTTACACATAACAATGTTGGCTTTTTTGCCAGCTTTCCTTCCTGGGTTAGGAAGCAGTGACTGTATTGCGTTGCGCCTGTAAAACTGTGTCTGTGGTCTTCATATTTATGTAGAAATATAGTATGCTCTTCTGATGTAAAATATGCATCTCTGGTAGATGTTTGTGATTGGTCATGCTGTGCAAACCGCGCCTCTTTTAGCTGAATGTGTGCGTCGCTGGATTGGGAAACCCTGGATTGATTGATTGAACTAGTTGCTAACCACCGCCATGACAAAGCTTATGCGGGACCGCGGTTGTTAGGTTAGGTGAAGCCGAGTCGCATATTCACTTGATGGCACTGGACAATGGGCTACAATACATTATTCTAATTTACTTAAAGGTGTTCTATGAGTTCCTGCATGGTTTCAGCACAATTTCATTTTTGTCTCAAAACGTAGGCATCTCTCCTTGATCCGCTAGCTGCCTACCCCCTGAATACACTGTGAAAAAGCCCGGTCCAATTTCCACCAGTTGCAGAACATCTGCAGATCGGCTCCGCTGCATGTCGGCTCCGTGCTCCGCCTTCCGTCAATACCCACCAGGTCTGGACCCGAGGATCCACGAGATCTCATGAATTCATGTAGAATAGAACCACAAAACCAACAACAGTTTGTTTCCATCCAGAGGAGTAGAGGGGAAACAACTCTGTGCTGTGTTTTCAAGGTATAGTGCAGGGAAATATGATGATGATGATTCCAGTGGCGCGTTTAAAGACTCTATTTGTCCATTGTTTATTTCTAAAGAAGCATGACAATGTATAAAAGGCTCCATTACCTTATACCTCACGTTATGGCTCCCTAACAGATGTTTTTGTAAAATAGGCTAACGATTGTTTTTTAACCAAGAGACTTGCTGTCGCATAGTCAACAAATCACCATATTGTCAGGAGAAGCTCATAGAAAGTTTTGACATACATTAGGTGCTTAGGTTTAATTACTAATGTTAACTAGCATTTTAGTTAGCAATAATTAGCCTGTGCCTATGTTATCTCCTAACATATAGCTACACTCTCCGTCTCTGCTGATTGGGAATGATTGAGATATATATATATATATATATATATATATATATATATATATATATATATATATATATATATATATATATATATATATATATATATATATATATATATATATATATATATATATATATATATATATATATATACACAGTCTATGGTTGGTCCATCTCTTTAACTGTCTATGGAGCCCAGTCTATATTAATTTGAAAATTAACAGGATGTTTTAATATGGTTCAAACCGCAAAGCTCTGGACATAAATGAACATAAATCAGCAACCGTAAGGCCAATCACAAAACTCACAGGCTATGTTCAGATAAGTGCCCCAGATATACCCAGACAGTTTTATATACATACACCACTAGGGGACACTACAAGTGCAAGATAGGTTAGTGGCATTACACATATTCTATTATAAGTCACATATTCATTGTCCAATCATCACAAATCTCTCAGGATATATCTTCATAAGTACCTGAACCACGCCCTGAAAGTTTCAAATTGAACACCAGGGGGTGCTATAAATGCAAAGTAACTGCAGGTGATTATAGTGCAAATCAGGGGCATTAGTGACAGTCAGTTTCTCCTGACAGTTACTGAAACATGGGGGGGAGGGGCGAGCTTGCTCTGTTTGGTTTCAACCAGAAGTGACCATGCAGGAAGTCATAGTGCACATTTAAGAAACACTTCATAGAAATCTGATGACGATGTAAAAATACTTTGCTCAAGGTCTCCTTTGTAAAGTGGATTATCTTTTAATATAAGTGTGTTTTACATGCATGCACGTCTATATTTAAGATAACACTCCATGTTATTTGTTAAAATATATGAGGCCTTAATGGGTTATTACATAATAGGGCTAATAGACAGTAGTAAAACAGTTTTAGGTCAGGCTTGTTTATTGATCACAGATGCTGGCACTGGTTGGGATTTCATTGTTGGCTCAAGGCCACTTCAGCATGTTGGTTGCCTCTTGACTATTGGCTGGCATACATTTTGGCTACATTCAGGATCAAAGGATTTGTTATTTTTTCCTTCATTTAGCCTCCATGTTTGTTACCAGCAACTTGTCTGAAATTGTGGTACTGTGGACTTATTGATTTGTTACATTAACATCATTTAGTTCTTACGTAGAAAAAACAAATTCTCATGTGATGGTTCTAAGCTGTATGTATGTATGTATGTATTTGTGTGTGTGTGCGTGCGTGTGTGTGTGCACTGCATGAAGAGTCTGAGGAAAAGTAAATTAGGCAGTTTTTCCTCCCAGATTGTACAGTGAAATAAGAGAGGTGTTTGTGCCATTCATTTTCAGTTTCATGCATTAAATTGGGCCTTAATTTTAACAAAAAATACAAATTATCGCTGCATTTAAGAAGGAAAAACAAGCACCCAGAAACATTTGCATTTCTTTCTTTACAGGACTCAAACCATGTCCCTTTGATGTTTGAGTGGCTGTTCTGGTGTAATATCAAGTCATCTCACTGCTTAGAACACCACTATTGTGCTATTATGCCTCTGTTTGGTTAACACACCGCTACGTCTGTGTTGCAGAGAATGGACAATCAGTCACATCAGCAGAACACAAACAAGTGCACTGCTATATTTCAAAGTACACATTGGCTTCTTATTGTCTGCAAAGAAATAAGTAAATGAGTACTTGTTTTAGGTATATGGCTAAACCTGTGTCATCTAATTTGTTATGGAACTCATAATGTAAATTGTTGAGTATGTTAGCAACTCCTTCAGGCCTTTTATTAGTTGTTTGACTGAGCTGCGGCTGCATCCAGGAAGTGCAACATCTTTGCCCCATTGAGACTTTAAACATTTGCAACCATCCCCCCACCCCCTTTTGGCTTGTAGTGTTCAGTTAAAAAAAAAAAGACTTAAGACCATTTGGATGCAGCCCTGCTCTGCTCAGATGATGGCTGCTAGGTTACACAAGGACAAATGCAGATTCCCTTCCCTAAAATGTGACTGGAGAAGAAAAATAACTAATTAAAAATAGGAATGTTTATACATCCCTTTATTATCTACAGGGATAATAACTGGAATGCTCTCTGATGGTCTTGTAATATAATAATCTGGACTGTAAAATAAATGATAATGCTTTCCTTCGGTAAGCAAGAGAGCATCAAAGACAGTACTGTAGGGGTTGAAAATGGCTTGCAGGCCTTTTCAACAGCATTTGACACTGAAGTGTCTGACCTGAAATAAGTTATCTTTGTGTGCCGTTGGTCAGACTCTGTTGACAAGAGGCCAGACAAGCCTCTGAATGACACAGAGTCTGCCAAGTGACAGTGGGACATGAGGTCAGCTTTAGAGTAGAGAGTGCCTGACATTCATAGGCATGACCGTAGCTTCAATAGTTAAAAAGTCAGACCTACTACTATTTGTATCCCAATTATGGATAGTAAATGATGAGTTGCCATTTTCCTAGTATGTTTCATTCTGCGGTAAAGGTCTTTATTTTTCTGTTAAAATTGGGTGGTTTTATGAATTTGCTTCTGATTTAAATTGCATAAAAGTGTGCTACATATTCTTTCTGATGATTATATCGCTAAGAGTGGGCTAATTTGTCACCTAATCACACCAACAACAAAAAAACTGAGCTTAACTTACTTTTTTAGAAGCTGGTTACAAGTGGGGATAATTATCCATTGATTGCGTGGTTAGGGACTACTAAATATGAAATTAACTCAAAGATGACCTGTATTCTTATTTATTAATATCTCTAAAGTGGCTATAACCAATAAGCAATGGATCACATACATGTAGGCCTATGTAAAGGGGGTCGCTTGTAGTGATGGACACACAATTATTCTCAACCCTGCAGTTCTCCTCAGCTCAAGCTTTTGTAGCAACGTTGTTTTGGGTTTCGGGTCCTTTTGTTTTTCTCGCAACGCTCTCGTAAGGTTGTTTTCGGCCATAGCCGGCAGTTGTTACCAGCCCACCACTGCAAATAGACTAAGTTAACCACTAGCTAGCTAGTAAATATTGAGCAACTGTAACATTTAGCTAGCAGCTAAATAGCCAGATATTTGCAAAACAGCGATAACAGGAGAGAAAATATTCAATTTACACGACTCCAAAATGAATGATAATGGAACTGTTTGCTAACAAGTTTGCAATATCAACTCAAAAGTATATATTAGTATTATGTGTATGCTAGCTTGTTAGTGTTAATCTTGTTTTCGCTGCCCCCAAGTGGCCAAAAGTCGTTATTGCAGGTAGAATATTCCAGTGGTATTCTGCTGTGACTGCATGAAGCCTAGCGTCTTTTTTTTAATGACTGAAGTTGGTTCTGGGCTGATTAAGAAGGGTGGGAAAAACGCGATATTATCTTTTTAAGTGGCACCTCATCATTTCTTACCCCTTTTAGGAAACCAGTTAAGTTAGCTTACTTACCAGTGAAGTTGGGCCTTCAGTGGCCTACGACGCTGTGTGACCCTGCTATATACTGTAATGACATACTTACTAACAAAACTTTTGATACTTAAGGTTTTACATTCTATCTTCCCTTTTGTAAGTAAGAGATTGAATGTATCCATTATGTATATTAAAGCATCTCTTAAGGTTTATGAAGACAATGAATACATGCAAGCAGGTCATACAGTTTGATAATTGATCATTTTATAATTGGGTTGCTAGTGCATGTAACATTACTTTATTAGAACCACACGGTGTTTCAAATGAGATTTACTGTGCATGTGGTGTGTGAACTGTTAACATGGAAAAAGGAAAATGTTGGTGTAGGACAGAATAACACAGGAGAGATAGCTGAATGACCACAAGTACAGTAGTTCTCAAAAGCAGGGATTACTACATTTTGTAGTTTCTACATGACTACAGTTTGCAATCAAAACTCCCATAACTATTTTATATTTCTAACTCCTGAAACCCAGACTTCCTTTATTGGGATCTCATTGTGCATGTGTAGGAATCTGTATTCTTTAACCTTAGAATCAAGAGAGGTACATCGGCATAAAGGTCATCTGTTAAATATTCATGTGCTATGGTCACTTTAAGTTGAAAGACGAAGATGTATTTTCTTGTAATTAAAAACCATACAGTGCAACCTCAAAAAAAAAAAAGGCTTTGTTTGTTTGTTCACCATCCTTTCTACACAATTTGCACCATTTCAAGTTTTAATACCTTAAAATAAATGTTGAAATGCTTAGATTAGCTACAGGTTTTTTTTGTCACATCTGTATTTTTTAACATTGAGAAGTTAATGTCAAGTTATTTACAGCCCAAGTAAGGTTGTCCATGTGCTCTTACCAACTTATTATTTGACAGATTACCGATCGAAGCATTGTAGAGTAAAGCATACATAAAAGGTAAACCTCAGCAAGCTAAAGGTCCACTCTTTGGAATATTTAGATTTACACTGAAGTATTCTCAAAACTGTCAGTACGTTTACTAAGAAACACTTGATTTTGAAGTGATCTTTTGATGTACCCTATAGTCCCACAATGCATTGTGCAAGGAGGAGGCGCTGCTCACAGGCGTAACAGATCCATGCAGTAGCACCTTAAAACAGTGCAATGATACGAGGTGACCACAAGGTGGCAGCATAGCCAAGTAACCCCGTTTATTAATAGCAAATCCAGATTTGCATTCACCTTTATTGTAGTTTTATAATTTGCATAGGAAATATCAGAAGTACATTCAAATTACAGTCAAACAGAATTCAATCGGGTTGTAATAGATAATAGATCATTTTTAATATTTTTTAGGGCTTCACATTATAGTCTATGGTCATAGACCTGACAGATTTTTTTTGGAACATGTCCATCAAACACCTGATGTAAAAATAGGCTGGTGGAGTCTGTCTGAATAACACACTTTATTGGACAATCTACATACATAGCAGCTCATATAGTTGTGACGTAATGCAAGGACGGAATAAAAAATAGACTTGATTACATATAATTAAAAAATATATATAACGAAAGAACTGACAAACCATAAATTGTGTTTTACATTGTCTTCCTGAAGAATAGTGTCACATATTGTGAAGAGATGCATGAAGAAAATCCTATCAATTTAAAAGAAGCCTGAGAACATAATGATTAATTTACAATACATGGTTTAACACATTCATGTAGTGGTATTGTTATATTGTTATTAGTACTATTACTATTGTTATTACTGAGCATTCTCTTGAGTTGTGGGTAAGGTTGGGGTCGTCCCCTATCTGGATTGGTAGAGCTCAGGAGGAGGGGGAGGGGTTTGGTGACGTCCTCCGTCTCGAGAGTCACACGCCAAGTGGATCCCAGCTCGTCCACACACACGCCACCCTCTTCCCGGGAAGGCGGCTGAGACGATGCCTCTGGACAGGTGACCACCGCCGGATCTCGAAGCACATTTCTCCCGGCAATGAAAAAAGAAAACAATCAGACCACAATCCGCTGCTCCATCTCATAAAACATGGCGAGGAGGAGGTGGTGAGTGCTCAAGATAGACGCGCTTTCCTGGGAGCGAGGGAGGGAGGGAAGCCCACGGCGCTCTCTTGTCTCGCTAACAGGATAAAGAAAAAGGGAAATCAAGCTATTTATAAGCGGACTCTTTGGATTATCCACCGGCGACACAATGAGCGGCGGGCCGGATGAGAGCTCGGTGCGCGTAGCCCTGAGGTAAGGATGCACAGACCCTCCTCTCTCCGAAGATGCTCACACCTGCTACAAACATGCACGTTATTTCTGCTTTTATGTGTGCTTCACTGTGTATTATTGACCATATGTTAAGCTCAGACACCCCAGCCAACCTGTGCCAGTCTCTAGTAGCCTACATCCGTTTTTCTTCTTCAATCCCCGAGTCCCTCCAAAGCAATACCCCTTTTTCCCAAAATATGCTTTTATTTTGAAGCCACATGTTCTCTTGTCCATACCCATGCCAGGAGGTGCACTTTATTGATCATGACACAGGACATACAGACCAGTAGCCCATGATTACATCATGAGCTTCTTTTGTTAATACCTGCACTGCATGCGCATGCTGTGTAGTGGATATATGAATGAAGATCTCAGCTCTGAGGGATTAGGCCAAGGAAAAGCCTGTCACTCTCCCCTGACATTGTGTGACTGTAGTCCCAACAACACACAGGTAGACATTGCTTTAGGTAGCCACATGCAGGTTATTACTGCTTGTGATCCCATTTGTTTTCAGGCATTTTATATTCTTAATTTGCAGTGCATCATGTTTCAGGCAGTTTGCAATTGCTCCATTGTACTGATCTGACCCTTGACCCCCTTGGCCAATCCACGCTGCTACTTCCACTGCAGACATGCTGAGATAGCCACCGTCTGGTCACCGCTTATATCAGCATCTCTCAGAAGTGTCTGTGTGTGTGGAACAGTAAGACTTAAGAAATCAATAGAGGGACATGGTAGGGGGCAGGCACTTTTCTTTCTCTCTCTCTCTCTCTCTCTCTCTCTCTCTGTGTCTCTGTGTGTGTGTGTGTGTGTGTGGAAGGACAATCAGAGATGTCATGTGAACTGGATAAGTGGAAGATAGAGAGATAGAGGACAAAAGCATGTACCTCTCATGTTTCTCTTCCCTCTCTCTGTCTTGCATGTCATTGTGCATTCAGACTTTGGCCCAGGACTCTGTTTACTGTGCCAACTCAGTTTAAAAGTCTCTCTCTGTCATAGATAATACACAATCTGCTAGTATATCCTGCCACGCGTTCTGGTTCTCAGTGCCGTGAAGTCTCATCAATAACATTTCTTTTGTCTGGCCTTTTTAATAATTCAATATGGGCATAGGTTTTGCTGACTTAGTTTGCTGTAGACAAGTTTCGAATATGTTTTACAACACACACGCACACTCAAAACACAAGCCTAAAGAAAGTTATGTGTGTTTGTCTCTTTGAGTGGAGACCACCTGCTATTGTATCTTTTTAGAAAGCTCAGGCTTCATTCATTATTTGTAGAGCTCTGTTGTCTTGTTTGCTTGTTTAGGTTTCTACTTTTAGTCCTATTGGTCAGTCAGCTATTCGTTGGTTTATCCTTTCATATAGGCTATTTTTCTTTTTTGCTTCCATTCACTTTTCAGTAATCAGTAATTACGTATGAACTAACCTACTCTCAGCAGACATGTTATGGGTACACATTATAGAAAGACTATGCCCCGCTGTCATTAAATGATTGTATGACAGTTGCATGACTTGTGGAAATTGTTGATCTGAAAAAATATCAATTAAGAATGGCCGGTAATATGATTTGGATGAAGGGTGGAGTTAGGTTTGATCATTTTGATTCTACAAAACTATGAGTAGGCCTAATACTTGCTCCTCTGTGGAAACGACCTTGAGTCGCGTTTGTTGTAGGTAGAATCAGCAGTTCTGAGGTCAGCTGTGGCACCTGAAAGTGCTTTGTAAATAATCTCTTATTTTTCACTTCCTGTCACTGAGACTCTGCTGACCTTACCTGTAAGTTCACAGAGCTTATTATTACTGTATACTGTGTGCTTTATTTGTATGAGTGAGTATAGACCTTGAGACTTAAACTATAAGCCCAGGTGAAGCTAATTACATTAACAATGGCATTTCCATTTAAGTGTTCTAGGAGGCCACAACAGTAAGCCAACATGTACAATACCGAAACTATGACATGTCAAATATCTGCTGAGAAAAAGGCCTGTAAGGGGGAAAAAAAACATTGAAACAAACATAAGCCACTGATACATTCAAAGTGGTTGATAAGTTACATTAATAAGTCTATTGGAACATTTAACCTAAAGCTGCACTTATCAATAGTTCTATATGAACAATGAATCAAATGACGTAATGTGAAAGGTGTCGTCCTTAGACCCATAGTGAAAAAACTCACAGCAAATGATAACCATGCATTTCCCTGCAGAATATTAGCTAATTTTTTGGTTCAGTCTCACCCATTTTGGGTCAGCTGGAAGCTGTTTTCAAAGAAAAAGCTCTGATAAACCCACGCTAAGCTAACTAGCACTAAACAACAGACGGTTAGCGATTAGCTGGTAAACAAAGGGGAGCATTTAACTGCCAAAGCGACAGATATTTCCCACAGGAGTTGGTGGAGACCAAAAACAGAGCTAAAAGGAGAGTAGCTATTGGACTTAAATTCATCAGGGGGGCAGAAACTCAACTACAAACTAATGCTAATGTTGCTTCTTTGTCTGCTAGATTTGTAGCAGGTAATTATTTGCTAACACATTAGCCATAACAACTTCATCAGGAGATAATTATGTCAATGTTGTATGTTTTTTCAGGTTGGTCAAAAATCAATGAATGCAGATTGAACTGAATTTAATTTTTAATTAATTTACTCATAAGTACCTGTACTATGATTCTGTGCATATACTGTACTGTATGTGTGCTGACCTGAGGTAAGGCTGGAATCTGCAGATATTTGTGTTATATGATGAATTGAGACTCAGCAGCAATATTGTTTCTCACTGAGTCAGCAATTAGATACTTTCAAAGAGTCCCATGCCTTGCAGCTACAGTGAAAACATTAGAAAATTATGTATTAAACAACCTATAGATAGCAAAGGTGAAAGAAATACAAACTGGAACATGACAACATAATGCTCTAGTTGTCATAGTGGCCCCCTCCTTAACAGCGACATGGCAGTGGACACACCCTCCCACACTAGCAAATGGGAATATTTGTGTTGTGTTTTTATAAAATACATCATATCAATATCTTTCACTGACAGTTTAATTGGTTTCCCTTAATAGTCCCTGGAAGTCGCACCTTTTCATCTGCTATTAAATCTTCATCTCTTTGAACATCAAACCGCAGCTCCATGTTGGGTGTTTTCAGCTCGATTAATCGCTGTGGCAACATTCTAATTATTTAGAGTTTGCTTTGACTGTGAGCCTCCCCCTACTCTGTAATTGTTTAGTTAGCTGTGTGTGTGTGTGTGTGTGTGTGTGTCTCTGTGTGTGTGTGTCTCTGTTTGCAGTAATCAGCATGTTTCCAACCAATACCTGTCTGAGCCTGTGAGGCCAATGCTGTCTGTTAGGAAGTTCCTAATCTCCCATCCCAACATGTCCAGAGTGATGAAATGCTTCTTTATCACCATAACTCTCTTTTTTTTTTTTCTTCCGAGGAACAAGAACGAAAGGTGTCTGGAACTTGAACAGAGGGAAGGGAGTTTTGTCATTTTGATTTATTACTGGAAAAATGATGGAACTGGCCTATTAATGGGTTATTAGATGAGTGTGCTGTGCTGCTATCTCTGGTTTTGAAGATTATCATGCCTGACAGCATGCAGATGGGTCACTTCAGTAGCACATTGTTGGACGATTCCACAAAACACACATACACATTCACGTGTGTACACACACAAAGACACACACACACACACACACACACAGTTGGTGTTTGCTGGGTTATCCCTTGTGTGAATGTGCTCCAGATCTTTTCCTTATGTAACATCTGTGTGCGTGTGTTTGCAATATGTTTATCCCGTCCCATATTCCGTGACCAAACAATACAGGAAGTTAACGATTTATCCAAACAGTAAGTCACGGTGCAGACTTTGCCCAAAGGAGCCACTCAAATAACTTATTAGTAATTTGATATCCTTAAAGTGCCGTTTTAATAATTAAGGACCTACAGCCAGAATTAGCCAGCAGTGAGGAATCAGGTTGTTTGCTGTTGAATTCAGAACAGATAGCTCTTCCTCTTTAATTAGATAAGTTAGAGTGAGTGGTTGGGAAAATGGAAAGCTGGAAGATCATTTGTAATCTTAATTTTAATGCTTAAACTAGTTGCTTACACTTCCACATCACATAGAGCATGTTGCAGGTTAGTGAATCTGTTAGGGAAATTGGGAAAATGCAAACTAGACCTACCCCTTTACTAATATCCAGACTATCTTATCTCCTATTGGCTCCTCTCAGGTGTCTGTCAAACACAAGTCCCACCTTCTTGACCTTTGTGGATTATGTTTGAGGGCAAAGGCTGTGCGCCTGCTGCCGTGATACAAATGCTGTTGTGTGTGTGTGTGTGTGTGTGTGTGTGTGTGTGTGTGTGTGTGTGTGTGTGTGTGTGTGTGTGTGTGTGTGTGTGTGTGTGTCAATAAACCCATGTCCGTCCAGGCGTATTCATGATAAATATTCATGAACCAACTCAAGTGAACTGAGACACAAAGCAAAGCATGCTGAAAACCATCTGCTGCCATAGGATATTGCAGTACTGAGATATTGAATAACGTCTGTCTAACTAGAAAAAGCAGAGGTAAATTCAATATGGATGTGTTTTGACTAATTAAAGCTTAGAGTTGTGAAAACTGTAGCTATACTTTAAAACACACATTTTTTTGACTTCCTACCATAAATGTATGCAAAACGTTTTGTTTGTCACGTATTTCCACTGCTTTTACCAAGCCTTTCATCTAATGACCCATGTGTTCTATCAAGTGTGTTTGGGTGTGGGTGTGGGTGTGGGTGTGGGTGTGGGGTGTGTGTGTGTGTGTGTGTGTGTGTGTGTGTGTGTGTGTGTGTGAGAGATCCTCATACGCCTTGTCTTGACAGCCACCGTCAAACCTCGTTCCTGCCCAGCGACCTTTGACCCAGGAAGCAGTCAGAACTGGGATGAAACCCTGAGTCATCAGAACAGAACACTCTGTCTTTTTTTTTCCTCTTTCCTGCTCTCTTGACCCTTCTTCATTTTTCCTCGCCTCAATCCCAAATGCCCTCCAGGCCCGGCTCATCACTGACTACCTGTTTTCACAATGGGCAAAAAGACAGAGTCAAGGTCTTTGTAATTAGAGCCTGACCAATAAAGTATATTTAAGGCTGATACCGATACGAATATTTGGTTATTTAAAAATCTAAAAACATTACAAAAAGAGTTACAAAAAACAGATTTCCCTAATATTAGTTATTTGTAGTTATTTATGAGTTCTCACTAAAATAATATAATTTGTTTTGTCACAACAGAACAGAAAATATATCAATCAAATATATCAAAATATATTAAAGTTCTGATAAATAAAATATATAAAATTACAAACTTAAGATATGAAACTTAAAGTCTTTTTATACAAAAAATAGTTGTAGAGCGTCCTCTGGTGGACAAACTATGCAACACCAACGCTCATAACATGGTTGACAATCCGTTTTTATTTTTTAAATCGGCTGTTATAAATGCCGATACAATGCCTAATATTGGCCGATAATATCAGCCCGCCGATATATTGGTCGGGCTCTATTTGTCATACGTCTTAATCATTTCCTGTAAACTGCTGTGAGTTTTCTTGCCATTCCGAAAACATTAAGGATACAGCCTTGTTAGAAAATGACTGGAATTCTACTGTAAGAGCAAGGCAAGGCAAGGCAAGGCAAGGCAGCTTTATTTATAGAGCACATTTAAGCAACAGGGCAATTCAAAGTGCTTTACACAAAATCAGTTAAAAACAATAAAAACAGTTAAAAGAAAATAAAACCCATAAAAAAAACAGAAAAAACATTTCAAAAATAAAAACAGATAAAACACAGGAATAAAAGTTACAGTGCAGTATATAAAAGAATAAACAGTAAAGAAATGAACATCATTTAAAGGAAGGCAACATCAAAAAGAAAGGTCTTCAGCATTGATTTAAAAGAACTGAGAGTAGCAGCAGACCTGCAGGTTTCTGGGAGTTTGTTCCAGATATGAGGAGCATAGAAACTGAACGCTGCTTCCCTCTGTTTAGTTCTGACTCTAGGAACAGACAGTAGACCCGTCCCAGATGACCTTAGAGGTCTGGGGGGGTCATAGTGTACTAGCAGATCAGAAATGTATTTTGTCCCTAAACCGTTTAGTGATTTATAAACTAGCAAAAGAACTTTGAAATCAATTCTTTGGGGCACAGGAAGCCAGTGTAAGGACTTCAGAACTGGAGTGATGTGATCCAGTCTCTTGGTCTTAGTGAGGACTCGAGCAGCAGCGTTCTGAATCAGCTGCAGCTGTCTGATTGATTTTTTAGGGAGACCTGTAAAGACCCCGTTACAGTAGTCAAGTCTACTGAAGATGAAAGCATGGACAAGTTTTTCCAAATCCTGTTGACACATAAGTCCTTTAACGCTTGATATATTCTTAAGGTGATAATAGGCTGACTTTATAATTGTCTTAATGTGGCTGTTAAAGTTCAGGTCAGAGTCCATGACTACACCAAGATTTCTGGCTTTGTCTGTTGTTTTTAACATTGTTGTTTGAAGCTGAGCGCAGACTTTTAATCGCTCTCTTTGCTCCAAAAACAACCACCTCAGTTTTTCCCTAATTTAATTTCAGAAAGTTCTGGCACATCCAGCCGTTAATTTGTTCAATACACTTAGTCAGTTTTTGTATTGGACTATAGTCCCCTGGCGATAAGGTTATGTACATTTGTGTGTCGTCCGCATAACTATGGTAACTTATTTTGTTGTTTTCCATAATCTGAGCCAGTGGAAGCATGTAGATGTTAAACAGAAGAGGCCCCAGAATGGAGCCTTGGGGAACTCCGCACGTCATATTTGTACGTTCAGATGTATAATTACCTATTGACACAAAGTAATCCCTATTCTGTAAGTAGGATTCAAACCAGTTTAGTACTGAGCCAGAAAGGCCAACCCAGTTTTCCAATCGGTCTAGTAATATGTCGTGGTCAACCGTGTCAAATGCAGCACTGAGATCAAGTAATACTAAGACTGAAATTTTGCCATTATCTGTGTTAAGGTGGATGTCATTAAAGACCTTAACGAGAGCCGTCTCAGTGCTGTGGTGTGGTCGGAAACCCGACTGAAAGGTATCAAAACTGTTGTTTAGTGACAAGAAATGGTTGAGTTGTTGAAAAACTGCTTTTTCAATGATTTTACTTAAAAACGGAAGGTTTGATATTGGCCTATAGTTGCTCATTAGTGACGTGTCTAGATTGTTCTTTTTAAGAGTGGCTTGATTACTGCAGTTTTCAGGGCCTGTGGAAAGATTCCTGAAAGAAGAGACATGTTCACAATCTGTAGAAGATCAGAAGCCAAACAATTCGAGACATTTTTGAAAACACCCGTTGGTAGAATATCAAGGCAACAGGAGGAGGTTTTCAGATGTTGTATAATGTTCTCCAGGTTTTTATGGTTGATCGTATGAAATTCTGTCATATTGGAGCTAGTTTTGCTTGAACACTGTGACAACACATATCCTGTACTTGATATGGAGGCACTGACTGTTTGTCTAATCTTTTGAATTTTGTCTTTGAAGAAGGAGGCAAAGTCATTGCAGGCCTTGGTAGATAAAAGTTCAGATGCTACTGGTACTGGAGGGTTTGTTAACCTATCGACAGTAGCAAACAAAGCACGTGAATTATTATTGTTTCTAGAGATAATATCAGAGAAGAAGGACCGCCTTGCAGTCCTCAGTTCCAAATTATAAATGCGAAGTCTCTCTTTATAGGTGTTATAATGGACCAGGAGATTTGTTTTTCGCCACCTTCGTTCAGCTTTCCGACACTCTCTTTTTTCTGTTCTCACCAGTGGGACATTTCTCCATGGAGACTTTTTCTTACCAGAGACAACTTTGACCTTAGTGGGAGCAATGGCATCAATAACATTTGTAATTTTACAGTTGAAATGATCTACAAGCTCAGTGACTGAGAGCCCCGAGAGGGCGGGTGTGGAGGAGAAAAGCTGAGTAAATCTTTCACTGGTGTTTTCAGTGATAAACCGTTTTCTGATTATCTTTGTTTGGACACTTTTTGGCACAGAGATAGAGCCGTTAAAGAAAACACAGGAATGATCAGACAGAGCAACGTCAGTCACCACAACCTTGGAAATGTTCAGACCCTTGGAGACAATCAAGTCCAGCGTGTGCCCCTTATTGTGCGTGGGCTCTGTCACATGCTGAGTCAGTCCATAGTTCTCAAAAACACAACACAGTTCTTTGGTCCCCCTGTCCTGGGGTTGTCAACATGAATGTTAAAATCACCCGTAATGATTACACAGTCAAAGTTAATGCAGATTATAGACAGCAGTTCAGTGAAGTCATCAATAAAGGTTGCACAATATTTAGGTGGCCTGTAGATGTTTAGAAATATAGCCTGAGGGGACGACCTTAATTGAAGAGCCATATATTCAAAAGAAGCAAAATTTCCATAACATATTTGCGTACAGTGGAACGAGTCATTAAACAAAATGGCGACTCCACCTCCTTTCTTATTCACTCTATTCTCACTCATAAAACTGAAGTTAGGGGGAGCTGACTCGATGAGAACAGCAGCGCTGTTATTATGGTCTAACCAGGTCTCAGTTAAAAACATAAAATCTAGAGCAACACTTCCCATCCATGTTGGAGCCTTCTTTAGTATATCGTCTTCCAGGTTAAACAGTTATGCATCTTAATTGACAGCAGATCGAATGATGCACCTGTTCTACGGCACTCTTGATGAATTCATTTTAAATGTGACAATTCTAAGGATAGATTGCAATACCCCATTAAACTGTTGATTTTCAAAAAATGTTTGTTGGGCTATGTTTTGTGACGGGAAGGGAAGGGAGGACCCAAACGCAGAGACAGGCAGGCAAGAGTTTCACAAGGGTTTATTTTACAAAAACAGAATGTATACACCAACACAGGGATTCAAAGAATGCAAAAAACCAAAGTCCAAAATCCAAATATCCAAAATCCAAAAGGTCCAAGAGAAAAGACAAGACAAAAACAGGAGTACAGGTAGTAAAACTAAAGACAAGACAGCACAGAACACCAGACTATCAAAATAAAACAGGAAACAGAACATACAGACACTCACAAGGGAACACAAGACAAGGGAGGAAACACGGAGAATAACAGAAATCAACAAATGTAGAAAAAGAAGCAGGAACAAAACTGAAACCATAACATGTTTTTAGGCAATCACTTTTCCAGTGAGAGAGAGTTTGGCTGTATTCAGCCTCTTGAAGAGAGTGATACGATGGATTGGCTCTTGATGTCAAGAGCAGCTGCTATAGTAAACAATGGTTAAGATTGTCCGACTGTGTTGTAGTGAGTTCAAACAGTAGTCGCTCATTGTTGCTGAGCCAATTTAACCTGCCCAGAAGGTCTACCTTTCTCTCTTTTATCTATACATATTTCCAGCACTTCTTTGTCTCCTCACTCATCCTCTTGCTCTAGGCAGCCATTAGTCGGTCAACAGAGAAATGCAAATGTACAAGTGCACCTGCTGCCCTATGTACTACAAAAGAGCTGCCTGTGTGTGTGTGTGTGTGTGTGTGTGTGTGTGTGTGTGTGTGTGTCTTTGCATATTGTTATATAAGGAAATCATGACGCTGTACCTGAAGGCGTGCTTGCAATTGTATGATTGTGTTTCCTGTCATAGAGTCCTAAAGAATACAGTGTGGCTTTTCAGTATTTCCACTTCAACAGAGGCCTTTCACTAGAAATAAGACTTGTAATAGGTGCGTGTGTGCGTGCCTTGTGCAGTGTGGCCCCTTATTATCCTCTGTTGGACAGCATTAGTCCACAGTTAGATCACCTCAGAGGACTACAGTCCTCCCATATCTTCATCAACACACTCACTGACATTCTTCAGCTGCTTATTCGGCTGCATGTCATGAAGACAGAGAACGCTGCCTTTTGCTTTTGGCAATTCTGTGAGCCAATTTTCCAGTTAAATGTCAGTATGCCTTTACGAGTTTCCTTTTCTACTTTTCTATGCAAAGAAGAGAAGGCATCTAACAAAGAAGATGAAGGGGAACAAGAAAGTGTGTCAGAGATAGATTTTTATAGTTTTGTGACTTGTGTCGTATTGTCCATAGAATCAATATCATGATAAAACTTATTTGTATATTTAAAGTGGTGGTTCTTCTTTGACGTAATTGCTCAATGTTGTATATATACGGTATATATTTAGGGTGAAGAGGTAAATCAAAATTGGGCCAGTTTTGGGATATAGCAGGTTATGCATGGTGCAGATTATTTTGCATGAGATTGAAACAAATCTGGATTTGAATTAAAAAGGAAAAGTGGTGAACTACGTGACTCCACAAGATCGGGTCAGGTGATGAGTCAGTGTTCTGGTAGCAGTCTTAAATGTGCAGAAAATAGTCTTGATGTCGGCTGCCTTGTGGGCTCAGATGTTCCTTTCTGTTTCTGCTGAATCACTCGGTGCTGCCTGTGCCAGCTGTACACAGCGTTTGAAGTCGACCTCAACACTAAACCAAAAATTAAATTACTGAGGATTAGATTTGGTAGTTAGGAATGAAAACATCGGGCTTTGTTGTCAGTGATGATGCAGAGTGAACGGCCGCATCCCTAGCGAGCAATTTGATTGGCTGATTGTCGGAGTGATATCATGTGCATGTGGTTTTATTGGCTATGTTTCAGTAAGCATGAGCTCAGCAGCATGGTGCTGATGGACTGACTCATCTCCTTTTTTTTAACCAGCGTCCCCTCGTTACGTATTTCCTCTCATCCTTTTACATTGATCCTTAGGGGGTGTGGGTGTGGGTGGTGTGTGTGTGTGTGTGTTGCAGCAAGCCACATCCCTGTTTTTTTTGTTTGAATATGAGGGCTAACTGCTTTTATTTTAGGCATAGTAAATCTTAAGCTGGTTGAAACTGAGTTAAACTTTCATCAGTTTAACGCCGCTCTGAAGTGTCACAGTATGTAACCTCCAAAGTCAAGGCTGAAGGCGTACAATGTCTGGGTTTTCTCTGGTTAAGCATGCGCGTGTGTGTACGAGGAGCCCACTGTTTCTCAGGCTGTCGCTGTAATCGCAGTAATGAGGACCTGTCACATGGGGAAAGGCTGACAAGGCCCCATCTGTGTGCGTGCGCGTGCGTGTGTGTGTATGTGCGCCTTTTAATCTCTAAGGTTCAGTGAACTGTATATCATCACTCTAAACTCCTCACATCAGTCAATGTCAGCTGGATATATATATATATATATATATATATATATATATATATATATATATATATATATATATATATATATATATATATATATATATGTATGTATATATGTATGTATATATGTATGTATATATATGTATGTATATATGTATGTATATATATATGTATGTATATATGTATGTATGTATATATGTATGTATATATATATATATATGTATGTATATATATATATGTATGTATATATATATATGTATGTATATATATATATATATATATATATATATATGTATGTATATATGTATATATATATATATATATATATATATATATATGTATATATATATATATATATATGTATATGTATGTATATATATATATATATATATATATATATATATATATATATATATATATATATGTATATATATATATATATATAAATATATATATATATATATATATATATATATATATATATATATATATATATATATATATATATATATATATATATATAAATCCCCTCTCACCCCTTGTGGGGTGGTATGTGTCATCCTCAAGCTCGGGTCCTCTACCAGAGGCCTGGGAGTTTGAGGGTTCTGCACAGTATCTTAGCTGTTCCTAGGACTCCACTCTTCTGGACAGAGACCTCTGATGTTTTACCTGGAATCTGCTGTAGCCACTCTCCCAGTTTGGGGGTCACAGCCCCGAGTGCTCCGATTACCACCGGCACCACTGTTGCTCTTACTTTCCACATCTTTTCTAGCTCCTCTTTCAGCCCTTGGTATTTCTCAAGCTTCTCATGTTCCTTCTTCTTGATGTTGCTGTCGCTTGGGATCGCCACATCTGTCACTACTGCCTTCTTCTGCTGTTTGTTGATCAACACGACGTCTGGTTGGTTAGCCATCACCAGTTTGTCAGTCTGGATCTTGAAGTCCCACAGGATCTTAGCTCGGTCATTCTCGACTACCTTAGGAGGTGTCTTCCATTTTGACCTTGGGACTACCAGCCCATACTTGTGGCAGATGTTCCTGTACACTATGACAGCTACCTGGTTATGGCGTTCCATGTACGCTCTTCCTGCCTGCATCTTACACCCTGCTGTTATGTGCTGTACTGTCTCAGGGGCATCCTTGCACAGTCTGCACCTGGGGTCCTGCCTGATGTGGTAGACCCCAGCCTCTATTGATCTTGTACTGAGTGCCTGTTCTTGTGCTGCCATGATTAGTGCCTCTGTGCTGTCCTTCAGTCCAGCCTTTTCCAGCCACTGGTAGGATTTCTTGATATCAGCCACTTCTTCTATTTGTCTGTGGTACATGCCGTGCAGCGGCTTGTCCCTCCATGATGGTTCTTCATCTTCCTTGTCCTCACCTTTGGGTTTCTGCTGCCTGAGGTATTCACTAAGCCCTTCATCTTTGGGGGCCATCTTTCTGATGTACTCCTGGATCTTCGTTGTTTCATCCTGGACAGTGGTCTTGACACTCACTAGCCCTTGGCCTCCCTCGCTACGCTTGGTGTATAGTCTCAGGGTGCTGGATTTGGGGTAAAACCCTCCATGCATTGTGAGGAGCTTTCTCATCTTGATGTCAGTAGATTCTATCTCCTCCTTTGGCCAGTTTATTTTACCAGCGGGGTATCTGATGACTGGCAGGGCGTATGTATTGATGGCTTGGATCTTGTTTTCCCATTCAGCTGAATTTTCAGGACTTGCCTCACTCTTTGTAGGTATTTGGCTGTGGCGGTCTTCCTTGCTGCCTCCTCATGGTTTCTGTTAGCCTGTGGCACCCTAAGATATTTGTGGCTATCCTGAACATCTGCAATGTGGCCTTCTGGTTGTTGGAGCCCCTCAGTTCTGATCATCTTCCTTCTTTTTAATACCATGCGACCACACTTGTCCAGTCCGAACGACATTCCAATGTCGTTACTGTAGATCCTGGTAGTGTGGATCAGTGAGTCGATGTCTCGCTCATTTCTGGCATACAGCTTGATGTCATCCATGTAGAGGAGGTGACTGATGATTGTTCCGCTTCGGAATCGGTATCCGTAGCCAGTCTTTGTGATGATCTGGCTGAGGGGGTTCAGGCCTATGCAGAACAGCAGCGGGGATAATGCATCACCTTGGTATATGCCGCACTTGATGGTGACTTGTGCAATTGGTTTTGAGTTGGCTTCCAGACTTGTTTTCCACAGCCTTATTGAGTTCTTGATGAAGGCTATTAGTGTCCTGTTGACCTTGTACATCTCCAAGCAGTCCAGTTTCCATGTATGTGGCATTGAGTCGTAGGCTTTCTTGTAGTCAATCCAGGCAGTGCACAGATTGGTCTGCCTGGTCTTGCAGTCTCGAGTGACTGCTCTATCCACCAGTAGCTGGTGCTTTGCTCCTCTGGTGTCACTGCCTATTCCCTTCTGGGCCCTGTGCATGTATTGAGCCATGTGCCTACTCATTTAAGCCGCTATGATGCCTGACAGGATCTTCCATGTTGTGCAGAGGCAGGTTATTGGCCGGTAGTTGGATGGGATAGCTCCCTTCTGGGGATTTTTCATGATCAGGATTGTCCGTCCTTGGGTTAACCATTCTGGGTGGGTCAAATCCATCAGCAGTTGGTTCATTTGTACTGCCAGGCGTTTATGGAGTGCAGTTAGTTTCTTCAGCCACCAGGGCCATGTCAGGGCCTGGTGCTGTCCAGCTCTTCATACCACTCTTTCTTGGATGTCTGCCATTGTTATGGTTACTGGTTCTTGTCCTGGGAGATTGCTGTGATCTGTTCTTAGATCCACTAG